>CM066036.1:204870354-205074569 GCA_033557465.1 Ichthyophis bannanicus
TGTGCAATTCCACCCCGTCCCCACAGACAATTCCTAGCAGCCTCTTTTTCTCTTTTCTATGTCCTGCAGACCCCCTGTAATGATCTCATTGATCCCTAGGGGTTTACATACCACATGCTCGAACCACTATCCTAGGTCAACTGACCATGCACTTCCTCCCTCCTCACCGTACACACACACTCATAACCTTCTCCCCTCTTTCTCCTGCCCTTCTCAGCACACGCGGGGGGGGCACGAGGGGGGGGGGGGAGGGGCGCATGGGGGGGGGGGGGGCGGCAATATGGGAGGGGCATGTCTTTTTTTTTTTTCTTTTTCTTTTTTTTCTCTCCCTCATTACAGGAGAGTTTCCTTCTTTCTTTTCCCATCCCAGTCCTAACAGTATCGGGTTTCCTCCTTCTCTCTCCAAGTTCCCTCAGTATCTTAATATTTTTCCTCCATATCCAGTAGCATTCATTTGGGATCCCACTTGCTGGTTTCATGCAGAGAACGTAGCACATGTGCAACTTCCTTGCACCTCTGCTGCTACTCCAACCGGCATGATGAAGGAAGAATTTGTATGCAGCATTGCAGCTCAAGCCATTGCATTTTGCATCTGCCCCTGATGCTGCTTACTACCTTTCAAGATTGAATAGACCCCAAGCCAGCCCCTAGATGAGAGGGGAGTAGTGCAATCTGAGAGTGGCCTGATAGGAGCGAGGGGGAAGACCTGGATTTACAGTGGTCCTGCTCCCTGGGTATGAACCTCCTCTCCACCTCCAGCATGATCCTCTCCCCCCTGCACCTATCTCTACTTTGGCTGATTTCAATTTTGGAGTCTGGAACAATTGGTGCTTGAAATGTAAATGTATATGTAATATACTAAATAATGTCCAAAATAATGCTATACAAAATAAAGCATATGCATTTATTTTGGTTTCCTTGTGTGATCGATTTTTTATTATTGTGGAGACCTGCCCAATTTTCTGTACTGGTAACTAGCATCATACTCCTTCATTCACTAGTCATCTGGATTTTATCTCTTCCCTACTTACTTTAATCCATTTATTGCCAAGAATCACACACTAGGGGGTATGTTTACTAAACCATCTTAAAGTGTGCCCAGCGTTAGTGTGCAGGATGCCATAAAAGGAGTGGGTTGTTCCCAGTCTAAACATTGCAAAGCGCGTGTTTCATCGCACGCTAATGTGCGCCGAGCTCATTAGTGGCCCAAGAAAGGGACCAGTGCGTCAATGCGTGTTGTATCTGAAGTAGGCGCCCTTACCCAGAAGCATAGCAGCAGAGGTGTAGTGCAATGGTTAAGACACTGACTGATAGTACATGTGTCATGAGTTTGATCCCCAAGTGGTTCTGATGAATAAATAAACTTTTACCCAGTGTTCTCTGAGGCATATTCCAGTTGAATTGAAATTTTATTTATTTATTTATTTATTTATTTTAATTTATTTATACACATTTATATACCGCATCTTCCACAGTTCAGTTGCGGTTTACCGTGAACAACAATTACCAAAGCAAGTTGTTTTTACAGGGAACGTCATATTAGACAGAACTATATTTACAAGGAACATCATATTATCTGTAGAGTATACAGGCGAACAATGTTAGATAATACAGAACAGAAAAAACTATATACAAATTTTATCTATGTTTATATACACCTATATAAAATCGGTGCTGCATATATTGTATGTTCTCTGTGCTGCATACATATATCAAATCTGTGCTGCAAGCAAACACCACCTCAAAGTGCCGTAACATAAGGTGCCGCAGCAGCCGCCCTATAATGCACTGCAGAGGGCATATTATACTGTGCACTGTCCTGGCCAGGCACCCTATAATGTTGCCTATAGGTCGCCTTATAATGGCGCTTTATAGGGGGGTACCCCTATGAGGCAGCGCGCAAGGTTACAGCACTGTTTGTGATAGCAGCACTGTGCATGTTAACACAGTAAAATCTTTAGTAGGTGCGCTGACATGGCAAGCAGGGCCAGCAGTGTAGCACAATGGTTAATACACTGACTGGTGATACAGGGGTCATGTGTTCAATTCGGCTCCCAGTGGGCCTGATGAATAAGGTACTTTTAAAACCAGGTGTGCTGTCCTGAAGGAGCAAGGTTCCAGTTGTTAATTTAATCTGTGCTGCAGAGCAAACACACCCTCAAGAGTGCACGTAACATAGAGTTCCGCATCAGCCACCTCCTATCAAGGCACTCCAGAGGGCATATTATAAAGTGCACTGTCCTAAACTCCCAGGCACCCTAGCAATGTTGCTGATAGGGTATGGCCCTATTGGGGATGCCCCCCGCAAGGTTACAGTACTGTTTATTATGGCAATCACTGTGTGCTGTTAACGCATGGAAATCCTAAGTAGGCGTGTTTTGACATGCAAGCCGGAACAATTACAGTGTAAGCACAATGGTTAATATACTGACTGATGGGGTGGCCAGGGGTCATGAGTTTCGAGTCCCCAGTGCAATCTAATGACTAAGGTTGGCTGAGGTAATTCCTAATTTTCTGCTTACAAATACTGTACAACAATCTGTGCTGTCCGCTCAGAAAAAGAACTGCACCCTAGTGCCATAAATTAATGCAACCTTTTTAAGGGTGGCACCAGAATACACATCCTAAACCACCACGTCTAGCCAAGGCACGTTGATAATGTGGCCCCAGAGTGCCATGTTTGAAAGGTTGCCAACTCCAAAGGCACCATAGCGGCACCCCATAATCTGCCTGAATTGAAGGTGGTGTGTGGTTGTAAGATGCCCCAAGGAGTGTATAGGGTTTTTTTTTTTGAACCCAAAAACGTTGGCCAGAGAGCAGTAAGGGTCCCCAATTTGAAGGGCAAGAGAGGTATTGGTTCCAACACACACACGCAAACCAAACACGGCACAGAGCAGCAGGAATGACAATGCTAATAAGTAATGGGAAAGGACGTAGATCATCGCTGAATGGAACCACACAAATCAGCCTCCAGAAAAACCATGTGGCAGCTAGACAAAATGGACAAACAGATCGGGGGCAGCTTGTAGCCTATGCACAGAGCGATGGTAATGTACCATGCAATAATTTACCAGTATTTTGGACAGAGGATGGGAAGATGTGTGCAGCAGAGGAGGCAGAAATGGCAGGATAGGTGGAATGTCTTAGGCTGACAGTGGGAGTAGCCTTGCTACTGCATAGCCACACCACAGAATAGAGGCAACCCAGGGAGAGCTGGCAATGCAGGAATGTGTAGAAGTTTAGGATGTGGGGTAGCAGCATGCCCATCAGTCCGCTTTGGATCGGCACACAGCTGGCAGAACCACGTAGAATGGTTACAGAAGGATTGGTTCACAACTGTTGGAGTGAGGGGTACAATGTTCTCCAGACAGCACAGATCTTCACCACAAGATATGAACTGTCACGGGAATGAAAAGTAGTTCCTGCAGGACAAAGCAATATACAATGAAAGAGAACAGAGAGGAACTCACACCTATGACCACTACCCACAAATGCCAATTCATCACAACCAGTATGGCCCACACCACCAAGCGTGAGCTCCTTAGCAAAGGCTGCATGCAAAAATAGTACAGGGGCATCACACAAGACGGCCTGCTGGCTTTCCCCCCCAGGTTCAAGTCACAAACCCCAACCCGTAACCATGACCAAATGCACATGGCAGATCTGTTTGTGTACAGATCCAATCCAACAGTCCTGTAATTGGGACCAGAGACCCATGAAAAACTCACATGCACCACACAAAGATGAAATTTGATGCAGTGTATACAGCATGAAAAAGACACGAATCTAAACCCCAAGGGCAGCAGAGGAGAACTGTGGAGCTGGTGCCAAAATCTGGAACAGGACAGGAGAGAATTCCAACATGCAAACAGGTGTACCACCAACACCAGCTGAACCACAGCAATAACCAAACCCCCAATGCGCACTGCCATGTAAACACCATAAAGAAAGAGACCTATGTAACAGATAATATGTGATGGCTAATGCAGCACAACGGCACACCTTGGTGTACAGTGTAAGAGAGGGAAGGGTGTGTGTAGAGGTGATGATCCTGCTGGTACCTAATTTGGTCAAGTTAGACACCCACAGACAAAGAAAAAGATAAACCACATGTGGGGATCTACCCTGCAACCTATGGCGGCTTTATACACACATGCCTGTAACCACTACCCCAAACATGCACACTGGGGAACACCATTCAAAAAATACTACCCCAAAGGGAGGGTGTGTATGGGAACCTGTAATACCCAGTGATGTAGCAAATGCTGGCAGATACACAGCTGCCACCATACACGGATGTGAGTCCCAGGTGGGCACATGTACATCAATGACCAGCAAATCAGTAGATCCAAGTGTCAATGTGCTCAAAAAAGAGAGTGGAGGGAGTAGCCTAGTGGTTTAGAAAACTAGGTTTGGTCCCAAAACAACCATTGTGTTCAATTCCCACTAAGCACTCCATGTGGCCTTGACGGCAAGTCACCTAACCCTCCATCTACCTTGGGCAAGACCTGACAATCTACTTGCACGTCGGATCCTCTGCCACAATAAAACCCTGGAGTTCCCCTGTTCGTTCTACAAGGAGTCGCAGGACTGGACTCAAAGAGGCATCAGCACTCGACTCTAAGGTTGCCCACCTTTGATCCTACCATGTTACAGCAAGCATCAGCATCAGAGACATAATTGGTATATCAAACACATAAGTTTTAATTGTGGTCTTTTTCCAAATCTGTCACAGATAGTGTAGATACCACCATCATAATATCAAGGTGAGTGGATTGCACATTTGAAAGACAGAAACACGATTTAGCATGGGGCAAGCAACCCACATCCGTACAAGAAAGGTCACTGTGTCCGTCTACAAAATGAAGGGCCTAGACATAATCTTGTGCTAGCATCTATGCAAATTAGAGGCCCCTCCGCACTCCCCCACATGCTTGCTTGCACACACTCAAATGTGTTACTCACATATGAGTGCATGTAGACAGTAGGCGGTGCATGATGAGGACCAACACACATCAATCATGATCTGTTCCCTAAAACATATCGATCTGGCCACACAGAAGGCACACAATGAAAACAGCATATGTTTGTTGAAACGTTGTAACTTTTTTTTTTTTATTGCATTTTCAGTCAAATATACAAAACAAAAAAAAAAATGTGAAAGGACAATCCGAATATACAGAAGTAAAGAAAACAATAAGCAAAACAGAAAGTATGTCCAGGATAAAGTCCACATTATGGGATCAGCAAAGTCCATTATAAAAGTAAAATACAAAATAGCAATTAAGAGAACAAAATCTCAACAATTGGAGGCAACATTCATTAAATATCAGTCCTAACAACGACCTGCTTATCTTTTAGAAAAATCTCAAGATGTGACACTTCTGTGAAAGTATACAAAGCATCCTCAAGAGCAATAAGGCATTTACATGGAAACGGAGGAAAAAAGTAGCACCCAATTCCAAAACACGGGGCTTTAAGCTGTAAAAATTGCCTCCACCGCAATTGGGTATTCCGCGAGAACATCAGGAGAAATGCTAACCATTTGCCCACAAAATTTAACAGATTTGATTTTAAAGAAAGTCCTGAGGATACGTTGCTTAACTTCCACAGAGGAAAGTAACTAACAAGGTGGCACGAGTAGAGATGTTATCCTGAGAGTCTTCAAGGAACGCCGTCAAAATTACACAGGGACACTACCAAAAACTGCCTCCAGTTTTGCAACTGATTCCTATAGATTTTGGTGTGCTGAATCCAGGAAAAATAGCCAAAATGTTCCATCACGTCACGTTTTCTTGCAAAATTAAATTTCTTACCCATATAAGGAATGTTCGCATAATTTCTTTTTAGCCGACTGCATTTTATTTTTCTTGGCCCAATATAGCGGTTGTAATGGTTAACTAACTAGAAACACTCCCTCATGATATTTTAGAGTGTTTTGTATTCATTTTATACATTAACAGGACAATTGGGAGGCGGGGGGCTAAATCCAGTACTCGCGCTGGCGCATGTTCTTTCCTGTTCGCCTCGCCTCGTTCGCTCGCTCGCTCAAACACGGTGGTTGCTACATGAACGTTCCTGTCAAATTTCAGTTTCTTGCAAGTTCATTATTACCTTTTGTTTGCTCAGTCTTAATCCAGCTTTATTCCGAAGTGTTTCACTACAGTTGTAGTTTGCAGTGCTGTGTATTTGTGATGGCTCACAGAGCAAGAGGTTGCGTCAACTCTCCGGACAGTTTTTGTTTTATTTGTGGGGAATATTCCGTGAAAATGCGGCAGAGGAACATTTATTAAAAATGTATCTTTCGCCTATTTCGGTTTGAAGTTAGGCGATCAGACAAACCGTGGGCTCATCACAAAGTGTGCAAGACATGTGAGGAAGATCTACGCTTATGGATGAAAGGTAAAAAACAATCATTTCGTTTTGGATACCTATTATGTGGCGTGAACAAAGAGACCACAGCAGTGACTGCTATTTTTGCTCTTGCATTGTGAAGGGATACAACTTAAAAAATAAGAACGTAATAAGTTACCCCAACCTTCCCTCAGCAATTAGGCCTATGCCTCATAGCAACGAAGTACCTGTGCCTGAACCACCAAAATCTTTGGAGCATCTTTGTGTGGACGGTTCTGATCATGATGAGACTCATCAGATGGCTTTTCCCGATGAGTCCAGTACTTCCGAGTTTGAAAATGAACCAGATCCGAAACCTGAACTTTTCCTCTCAAGCTTGAATTGAATGATTTTGTCCGTTTTTAGGACTCCCAAAAGATTCTGGCCCAACTGCTAGGTTCTTGGCTTAACAGAAAAATCTATTGTCACCAGGAAAAAATTTTTATTGTTACCGAAAACTATAGACACAATTTTTGAAGTATTTCAGCAAAGAGGAAGATTTGGTATTTTGCAACGATATATACTGAGTGATGGAAAATTTTAAACTCAAGTATGATCCTGCTGAATGGCGGCTGTTCATTGATTCTTCAAAAGAAAGCATAAAAGTTGTTTCTTCTTCATAATGGCAACACATTCGCTTCAGTTCCTATTGCTCACTCTATTATTCTCCAAGAAAAATACGAGAATATGGCCCTGATTTTTCAGAAGAGTCGTTATGATGAGCAAAAGTGGATGATTTGTGTAGAAGTTAAAATTCTATCCATGGCTATTAGGGCAGCATCCGGTTTTCACCAAATATCCCTGCTTCCTTTGCTTGTGGGATAGCCGGGCCCGCGACCTACACTGGGGGAAAAAAGAACTGGCCAATTCGGGAGTATTTGAGACCCGGTGAGAAAAATGTTCTTCATGAGAACTTGGTACCTCGTGATAAAAATTCTATTACCACCTCTCCACATTAAGTTGGGTCTCATTAAGCAATTCATCAAGTCCCTTCCAAAAGATGGTGAGTGCTTTCGGTACCTTTGCTCAAAGTTCCCCTGACTTTCTGAAGCAAAGCTAAAGGAAGGAGTGTTTGTTGGCTCTGATATAAGGAAACTCATTTCAGATGGAGCATTCGCTGAAACGATGTCTGAGAAGGATAAAGAAGCCTGGGATTCCTTCAAGGATGTTGTTCTCAAATTCTTGGGGAACAGGCGGGATGAGAACTATAAGGATATTGTTGCCAGGATGCTCAATGCCTTCAAAGAACAAGGCTGTAACATGAGCCTGAAAGTCCATTTCTTGCACTCCCATGTGAATTACTTTCCCGAAACATGGGGGCGTACAGTGAAGAACAAGGTGAAAGGTTTCACCAGGACATCAAGGACGCAGAGAGAAGGTACCAAGGAAGATGGAACACCACTATGATGGCTGATTTCTGCTGGTTGCTGCTGCGGGAAACCCCAGATGAAAAATACGCCAAGCAGCGCACCAAGAGAAGCCATTCGGGGGAAGAAGAAACGGTCCCACCAGGAGATGGATTGACACAAGAATGACTTTAAAATCTAAACTGTGTTGACAAATATCGTGTTTTTACTAAACTTTGAAATAAAAATTTGCTAGTTATTATCACAGTGTCGGATCTCATTTATTCGAATTTTATTTTCACACCATCGGGTGTTTGTCTTCATGTATTGCAATGGTGCGGTTTGCGTTTTCTATTCTTACATACATACCTGTACAACATTTTTTGCACATTTCTTTGCTTTTGCTTTGTGTCTAACCTCGCTCTTATATGCTCAATGTTTGTGCACATGTATGTGGCTGTTTTAAGTGCAGACAATTTTGCTACCATCACAGTGTGTTTTGTTGACATTACTCTATTCTTATGTGCTGCCTTGTTACAATTTTCTTTATTCTTATTTGAATAACTACTAACAATTAGTATAAAGAATTCATCCAAGAAACTTTTATCTCGATCGCACTCAATCTGAAACGTTCACCTCAAACTGCTAACCCAATGTAGCAAAAAATCTGTACGTGATGGAGCAAATTGGTTACTAGATTTGGATTCAGCGCACCAAAAAAACGTAAAAATCATCGAAACCATTAGAGGCAGTTTTTAAAAAATTTTTTTTTAGTGTACCTGTGTTATCAATTGTAGAGGGAACTTGATCAAAACCCCCTTCCAGCCTTATTTAATTTTTAACAGTAGAGGGAATATAATACAAATGCGAAACCAATACTGGCTCAGGAAAAGCTAATACTTCTTTGAAAAATTTTCAAGCAAAATCCTATGTGCAGCAAACCAGATTGTGGGAAATTCAGAAATCTCAGGTTGCAGCTACGAGAAAGAAACATTGTAACTTTAAAAACACAGATTGAAAGTAATGTTGCCGCTATCACATAATGCCTGAGATAGGAATCCAAGCTGCAACAATGTAACCCTAAACAATCATCAATGCACAATGAGGATATGCTAACAGCTAGCAGAGGAACATGAACACAGAGAGAATTCAAATGAAAACTACCTGCAGAAACGTGCAGAGATAACACCATGCAGGAGGTCCCCCTGCACTGGTTGGTGTGTACACAGTGTCTGTACACATATATCACGGTACATGGAATGCACAATTGAAGGAAGGCAATGGACAATCACACTGGGACACTCCAAATATAATGTGGCAATGTGAGTGTCGTTATCTCAGGGGATAAATAGGACTGTGCAGACATGCAATGCAAGGTTTGTAAATCAATGCAGAGCGTCACGTCTGTACAGTAAACAAACACAAGAAACAGTATATAGAGATCTAAATTAAGGGCAAACATGTTACAGTAAACCACACAGAAGCCATATTGCCATGTGCTGTGTTTCGCCAACATAGTTAGTCATATGCACATGCACCATCGACATTTCAACATGATTCAGTGATGTCACACATGCACGCAAACACCCTTGGTGATTGAAAACATCAATCCAGGATGCTGGTGTGCATTAAAGCGGTGTTGTGTCAAAACCTGTATCATGTCCAGGTGGAGAGTAGGTGGACATAGACAACAGGACCTCTCCATTGCTACCCCTATGCCACACGCATGGCTGTATGCTTGTTTTGAAACAAACAGATGAGCGTATCCTGTGTTCCATGTCACACACATGGCCATAAAACAAAAACTGTGGAGGAATGTGCAACATACAGTGACAATGTCAGTCCCTGCTTCACACGTGGGGACCAGTACACAGTGTGCAAAGTCCAAAGCGTATCTTCAATCCAACACATCAGGTTAAGACTATCCTTGCAACTCTGGGCACGCATAGTCAAGTGTCACATCCCAATATGCCACAGTACATGAAAGGTCCTGCATGTCTCCTGCAATGAGCATGACTACCAACCAGAGCATGGCAGCAACAGTGTGTTGGACATGTCTGTCATGGACAAAGTAGCAATCCAAACATAATACTGTCCATCCTAGGCATGTGTCCCACTCACAGAGGTCAAACATCCTATGGCACCATTTTCCAGGGAAAGTTCCATGGTGTTGTGTCCCCCAACAGGTGGGTGATGGCGATGCCAGATGCAATGTAATAGATGTGTGTGGTTTGTTCTCTGCCCTGTGTCAGAAAAGGAGAAATATTGTATTGGTATGCACCTTGCAACATCAGCACAAATTGCAGAGAGTCAAACATTAATAAACACATAATAAAGGGACACACAGGCAAACATGACATGATCACAACACAAAACACATTGCACGTTGGGAACATTTTGAATTGGAACCGTACACATGGGTGTCACATGGATATGGTTCTGTCCATGCCCATGTGACACAGGCGTTTCACAGCTCCATCCTATGTGCATCAGCATTCGTGAACAGAGAGCCAACATGAAATGTACATGAGACAAACAGTAAATCATTAACATGTAAAGGCTGATGTCATACCCAAAAGACAAAGGCACAAACTCCCCTGTGCTTGCATCAGGTGTATGTCTCGGATCCCCTGAGCCACTCAACGGCCATAACAGTCACAGTGAAGGGAGACAATGTCAGCGAAATATGTATAATCACCATGTCACCATGTCACGCCAATATCTGTGATACAAAAAGCAGGTCAACAGTGGTATGTCAGAACACAAGACACAGTTCTGTTCCCAACACACAACACATGTCCACAATGGTCACCCGGTAAACAGCAGTCAGGTAGAGATAGCACAGTCACCACCGCCCCCCAGGTATACAGACCCCTCACACCACATGATAATGTAAAAAGCCTGAACACTGTATCATCACACAGCCAACACAAGAACACACACACACACAGTATGCTAAGGGCAGCATGCCATCAGTAGCATATGGCCTGTATGTCCACAAGTGGAGATTTGTAGACATAAAGGCCCTGTGAATTGCAATGATACCCTGGTGTTGGCTGATGGTACAATGTCGGGGAAGGATGCACGTGTAGGCCACCACCCAAAAACCTAGGACCATCACACACATGCAGCTCTGTTGGACATGTCCCAGAGACAGTGTTGCAGAAGACATACTGGACAGGAACACATGGGGATATTGTGTGCCAACAGCAAGATATGGGTTAGGGAGGTGCAGGGAAAAGAGGTGAATCACAACATCTGGACAATATGACAGATCACCGAGGACATGTGTTCCCCCTGACTGCTGGCACAGACAATATAGCTGTAGCTATACTCACCCCAGACCACAGCATGTTGGCTGATGTACAGTCCCTGCCAATGCACCACAGCACCAGGAGCTTCAACAACTATGTCCTGTGCATTGGGAAACACAAGGGAAACATACATATGTCATGTTTTGAGCTGTGCAACACACACTGCACCTTCCTGTCCCCAGCTTACACATCCCACAACATCCTTTACAGACTGACTGTTCACCATCACACTGTACACATCTCTCCCATGTGAGAGGCATCAAAGACATGTCTTTGCCAAACTACAGGGGTCCATACTCTGTGTGTCCCCTCCCTCACCTCTCTGTTGTCATACACACTGGTGAACAGAAGTGTTTACTCCCTACCATGTTCCTAACTCACTCCAAGGCTGCAGTATTATCCTGGGTCCCTCATATCGCTCCCAATGCCCCTTCACTGTGTGTACTGGTGTCCCAATGTTGTCTGCTACCCCGCTGTCAATTGCTGTAACACACAAAAATATGCAGGGGCACCTCCGCGGATCCTCTGTCCAAACATATTTCCTGGTGTGTATATCTCATACCTTGACTAACATTAACAGCTGTGCGCTAATGAGTTGCTAAACATATATCTCAATGTCTGTGTTTATGTCCGCTAAACCACACCTAAACCCCGATGTCTGCTTGTGACCTGACCTTGATGGCTGCATGTCATCCCACTGTGTGAAAGTGATAATGACAAAGCATGGATAGCCGATATGTGCACCTAATAACCCCCCTCCCATCAGAGCCTCTTTGTGTATGTGGACATAACTTTCCTTCTCTAGGGTATGCAATGTAGTTGATGTCTTGGAATGCACTCTCCTCCTCTACACACTTATACAGCCTGTAGTTGAGTCATGGGTTTATGTCGATATGTCATCACCTAGATTTGCTGAAAACAATTTGCTGAAAACAATATAAACATTTGCCCTGAAAACACCCCTAAAACACAATCCACCCCCACATTCATCTCTCTGCTTGCCTATTGTAACCTACACCTTGTTGATCTTGCCTGAATCACCTCTGTTTGTGTGTACATATGCAACACTGCACTGCATTGCTATTCTACACTGGGGGAAAAACATTATCCCCCTGGCTGGACACTGCACAGGTTCCCTATCCTTCACCGCATTCATGTTAAGGCTACGCGATGACTTATACAGTCAGCCACACTGTGGTGTTCCACTAACTCCCCTTAAGGATTTTAATTACCATTATGACAAATAGTACTGAGCATGTATATAGTGCTACATATCACATGTAGCGCTATACAAAAATTACAGACCCACAGATCCAGCTTACAAGAGCATACCACACACACAATCAGCTCAAAATACAAAATGAAAAACACGCACAACTGCACAAGTGGCCCCAAACATGGTCCTCTCTGCCACTGTGAAACCCACATCACATGCCTCTCACCTTGCTGCACCAAAACCATAACACCAACTAACTGTGGTTGCACAGCAGCCGCTATCACAATCATCCACAAACCAGGAATGTCAGCCCAAAACCTCCCACAAGCCTAAAACCACCCACCCACATCATCCACCTCAACCCGCTGTTCTGCCCTGCCCACATCGTTTGGTTCTCAGTCATGCTTATATTTGACAGTGGGATGGCCAGCCAGTGCCTGTTACATCTCAGTGCAGTGTTGCATCCTACTAATATTGGTTTACAAATGTTAACCTGTATTAGCACTACACACATATACCAACAAATGTAAGTGTGAACATATGCAGTACGTACATGAGAAGAGCTGTGCAATCACCTGCCGCCTGATTGCTGTGCCCTCACGTGTGTCACCACGGGCACGTACAGGGGGGCACGTCGGATCATCCTCCAGACCCTCATGAATCTCAGCAGCGATATTGTGCCTGAGAGCAATGTTGTGCAGGATGCAACAGGCTATGATGATCTCTGCCACAGTCTGTGCAGTATATTGTAAGGCACCGCCTGTCCTATCCAGACACCTGAAGTGACTCTTTAAAATGCCAAAGGTGCGCTCTATGACAGAGCAGCTGGTGGCATGGGCCTCATTGTACCTCTGCTCTGCACGTGTCTGTGGTTGATGCACAGGGGTCAGCAACCAGGGGTGACACCCATATCCTGCAACACCTGTAGAAAGAAATGAGGTAAGTTAAAACAGGAGCTCATGTCCCACCAAATGGACACAGGTATATATGTGCAAAACAAATGCATAACACATCCTGAAAGAAACATATGACAGCACAACTATGCAGCATAGCAACATTGACATATGATGACATAAAAGGACCACATGGCCTATCTAGTCTGTCCTTCCATATCAACAAGTACAACAGTCCCCTTTTTACCTTTAGAGATCCTCTGTGTTTGTCCCATGCTGTTTGGAATGCAGTTACTGTCCTCATCTCTACCACCTACACTGTGAGAGTATTCCACGGATCCACCACTTTTTCAGTAAACAAATATGTTGCCATTTCACACCTGAATCTATCTCCCTCCACCCTCATCCTATGTTTCCTCATAGCAGAACTTGCTTACAACTTGAAGAGGCTCTCTTCCTCAACATATATGCCACGGAGGTATGTTTACATCTCCATCATAAAACAACTATATTATATAGGGTATCCCTCTAATGAAATTAATCAAAGCTAGTGTATCAGAATCCACAAGGTGCAATTGGAAACCTCTTATTTATATGCCAGTTATTGTTTAACCACTGGTCTCAGCCTTTAGCGTGCACTGCTCAGGATACATATCGCAAGAGCTACGTGCTACAGTAACATCAATGACCAGGTTTAATTATTTAAAGTATGGCTTAGAAAATGTCATGTACCAAATTTTGGGATTCTCAAAGAAAACCAGACTTATCTTAAATATTGATCCAGTTTCAGTTTTTGCCAATATTGCAGTTGCCCCAACGCCACCACTTCGGTATCCGATGTACGTTTCGTTTGCTTCTTCAGGGGGCTTGCAAACAAAAATTGGCTCTACATACAGAAGAAAATGCAGCAATTACTAAACAGATATGTTTGCTTTGTGAGGAGCAGAGATAGAAGATAATAAATCAAACCTGAACTGGGATATCTCTGATTCAGGCTTGTGCGGATAACGGTATGCTTGATACGGCTGCCTAGCCCTCTCAAAAGACGCCGTGCATGCGAGTTTGGGGAATGCTCAAAAGGACTTAAATACTAGTAGCAAAGGGTGATGTCATTCTCTATGTGCTACCAATCACATTTCACAATCTCACAGACAAGCTCTCCATTCGATCATACTATTCAGCCCTCCAGGAAAAACAGTTTGCAATGTATAAATCCACTTCTGTTCCCGTAGGAGAAGCATTTTCGCTCGAGATCTACCGGAGCTACCTCCCAGCACACGATCTATGCCAAAACAACGAAGATCTTGAAACACATGACCTCGTTGTACACAGTGGGTTACTAAAGGGGCTTCCATCATTTTGCAGTGAAGGCGGCTGCGATGTTCCCCCAGCCGAACCTTCAAGGAGCGGGTAGTTTGCCCTATATATAGCAACCCACACGGACATCTGATGGCATAGACTACATGGTCAGTGGTACAGGAGGTGTAGTGCCGTAAAATTATATCGCTTCTCATGATAAATAAAAGTGTCTGTGTCTTCAGTGATAGCGCAAATATTGCACTGACCGCATTTCTGATGACCGCCCTTGACACCTTCAGTCAATAAAGCCCCTCGTAGTTTTGCTGGGCTAAGCTGTTCCTTCAGATTAGCTGAGCGCGCCCATACACAACGGACCCGTTTATCTTGTAAACCCGGGAGCGTGGTCAGTACATTCTGATGTTTCTTAAAAATGCGTTGGATAGAGCCGCTCAAAGGGGAATAACGGGTAATCAAATTTATATGATCTTCTTCCTGTTTTTCAGAATGACTAGAAATTCGTGGTTGCAATAGAAGTCCCCTATTATTATACAGTGCGCGTTTATAGGCAGCCTTAATCACTGGCGTTGGATACCCTCGAAGTTTAAAATTCTGAGATAGCTGTTTTGCTTGATTTTTATAATCAATTAATCGAGAACAATTGCGACGGTATCTGATGAACTGCGACAGCGGTAGGCTGTCTTTCAGTTGTTTAGGATGCTGGCTGGTATAGTGAAGAAGGGTATTCCTGTCAGTTGGGTTTTTATGGACCCAGGTTATCCAACTTTGAACGCCTTTCTGAACTTCTACATCTAAAAAAAACACCTTTTGGGCATGGTAAGTATAAGTGAAGGTGATATGGGGGTCCACCCCATTAAGCCAATCTATGAATTCTATCAAATCTGCCGCTGTTCCTTCCCACAAGGCAAAAACGTCATCGATAAAGCATTTCCACAGTATAAGCTGATGTCTTTTGGGGGATTTAGGGAGTCAACGATGTTCAAAATCTTGCATGTATAAATTTGCCACTGACGGGGCACAGGTAGCCCCCATAGCCACTCCAGCAATTTGCTGATAGAGAATCCCTTCAAAATCAAAGTAATTTTGAAAAATAGTTAGATGGGCCAGCTGAGATATGAACTCGATGTGTTCTGCTGATAAATCCTCTCATTTTCGCAAAGATGAAACAATAACATCAAGCACTGCGGAATATTGGTGTACAAGGCAGACACATCTAATGTAACAAGAAGTAGATTGGCATGGGTGACCCATTCTTCATATTCCGACAAAACATTTAAAAAATGTGCTGTATCTTTTAAATACGAAGGTATGTCTGTCAATAAAGGTCTTAAGAACGAATCAATGTAAATGGAGAGCGGTTCTAAAACTGAACCCCTGGTGGAAACGATAGGTCTTCCTGGTGGGCTTTCTATATTTTTGTGAATTTTGGGCACTAGATATAACCGAGCAACTGTAGGCGAAGGATTCATTTAGAAATTTATATTCTTTCCACGTAATCAGCTTACGATCTAATGCACAGGTGGTGATAGATTTGATCTGACCTTGCAAATCTGTAGTTGGATCATGATTCAAAATGTAGTAAGTGTGTGCCTGAGATAGTTGACGCGCGGCCTCCTCCAAATAATAGGACTTATTCATCACCACAATTGCTCCTCCTTTATCAGCTCGTCTGATGACAATATCATTCCTGGTTCATAAATCTTCAAAAGCTCGACGTTCTGCCTGAGTGAAAATGTTTTGCTTAAATTTTCGTACTTGTTCCAATTTTGTTACATCTTTCAGAATTAAATCCTTAAATAAACTCAATACTGGGTGTAATGGTCCAGGAGGCATCCAAGTGGATTTGATTGGTATGGGAGTGCGGCGGTTATGGGCTTGACCAGAGGAAAGGTTCTCCTGGGTGGGTTGGGAGGCAAAATAGACTTTGAGTTGCAACTTTAAGAGCAGCTGTTCCATATCGACCCGAAATTGAAAAGGGTCATGGAGAATGGTGGGAACAAATGACATACCCTTGCTTAAAACCTGAATGTGTTCCTCGGTTAAAAATATAGAAGAGATATTAACCATTAAAGAAAGGGGCTGCTCTGACGGCAGTCTCTGAGCCATGTCCAGTTGATCACTCAAAATCAATCTTGTTGTTTGGTTGTTCCCCGCCCCTTTTGTTTTCCTCGACCCTCGTTTTTCTTCCTGGTTTTTGCCCCGCTGGCTTCTTGAAAATCCTCTCTTGACTTTTTACTAGAAGTAGATTCCGTGGAATCCTCTGAGGTGGTGTCAAAATCTACTTTTTTCTGTATTTTTTTTGGTTTCCGTTTTGGGTTCATCCAGGGGTAAACATACCCCTGGGTATAATCCCCATAATCCCTCTTTAGTTTTTTGGATTTTCCTTTTTTGACTTCTTCATGCAGTGACTGGATTAATTTTTCAGTCTCTGTAATTTTAGACTCATAATTAGCTGTAGCCAAGTTTCCTTCAAAATGGATGTCATTTCGTCTATTTCTTTTGTTATATCGGCCAGAGCAATAGTTGTAGTCTCCACTATCAAGACCATAAGGTCTAACGAACATTTGTTCAAGGTGTTATTCCATTTATTAATGAACTCGGCATTAGACATGAAAAGTTTCGGTTCTTTATACATTCTGAGACCACGAGGTATGTGCTGTCGCTTGATGTACTCTATTAGGGACAGTCTGTGCAATTCCATTCGAACTTTACGCTTTTGAGCTTGCAGTAATTCCTCCCAACCAGTCGTGCCCTGGTCTTTGTCATCGATATCTTCTAAAGTAAAAGGTGTTTTTTCCTTACTCAAATTGGCAATGTAGCTATCTGTGTAACTGTGCACATCTTTCCATAACTGTTGACGGTCCATGATGTGTGAACACACTGAAAAGTGTTTGGTCTGTTTACAGAGGGTAGTTATAAAACAACTATATTATATAGGGTATCCCTCTAATGAAATTAATCAAAGCTAGTGTATCAGAATCCACAAGGTGCAATTGGAAACCTCTTATTTATATGCCAGTTACACAGGTACACTACCAAAAAACTGCCTCCAGTTTTGCAACTGATTCCTATAGCTTTTGGGGTGCTGAATCCAGGAAAAGTAGCCAAAATGTTCCATCACGTCACGTTTTCTTGCAAAATTAGATTTCTTACCCATATAAGGAATGTTCACATAATTTCTTTTTAGCCGACTGCAGTTTATTTTCTTGGCCCAAAATAGAGGTTGTAATGGTTAACTAACTAGAAACACTCCCTCATGATATTTTAGAGTGTTTTGTATTCATTTTATACATTAACAGGACAATTGGGAGGCGGGGGGCTAAATCCAGTACTCGCGCTGGCGCATGTTCTTTCCTGTTCGCCTCGACTCGTTCGCTCGGTGGTTGCGACATGAACGTTCCTGTCAAATTTCAGTTTCTTGCAAGTTCATTATTACCTTTTGTTTGCTCAGTCGTAATCCAGCTTTATTCCGAAGTGGTTCACTACAGTTGTAGTTTGCAGTGCTGTGTATTTGTGATGGCTCACAGAGCCAGAGGTTGCGTCAACTCTCCGGACAGTTTTTGTTTTATTTGTGGGGAATATACCGTGAAAAAGCGGCAGAGGAACATTTCTGCATTTATTAAAAAAGTATATTTCGCCTATTTCGATTTGAAGTTAGGCGATCAAGACAAACCGTGGGCTCCTCACAAAGTGTGTAAGAAATGTGAGGAAGATCTACGCTTATGGATGAAAGGTAAAAAACAAGCATTTCGTTTTGGAATACCTATGATGTGGCGTGAACAAAGAGACCACAGCAGTGACTGCTATTTTTGCTCTTGCATTGTGAAGGGATACAACTTAAAAAATAAGAACGTAATAAGTTACCCCAACCTTCCCTCAGCAATTAGGCCTATGCCTCATAGCAATGAAGTACCTGTGCCTGAACCACCAAAATCTTTGGATCATATTTGTGTGGACGGTTCTGATCATGGTGAGACTCATCAGATGGCTTTTCCCGATGAGTCCATTACTTCCGAGTTTGAAACTGAACCAGATCCGAAACCTGAACTTTTCTCTCAAGCTGAATTGAATGATTTTGTCCGGGTTTTAGGACTCCCAAAAGATGCTGCCCAACTGCTAGGTTCTTGGCTTAAACAGAAAAATCTATTGTCACCAGGAACAACTTTTTATTGGTACCGCAACCGCGAGACACAATTTTTGAAGTATTTCAACAAAGAGGAAGATTTGGTATTTTGCAACGATATATACGGAGTGATGGAAAAGTTTAAACTCAAGTATGATCCTGCTGAATGGTGGCTGTTCATTGATTCATCAAAAGACAGCATAAAAGGTGTTCTTCATAATGGCAACACATTCGCTTCAGTTCCTATTGCTCACTCTGTTATTCTCCAAGAAAAATACGAGAATTTGGCCCTGATTCTTCAGAAGATTCGTTATGATGAGCATAAGTGGATGATTTGTGGAGACTTTAAAATTCTATCCATGCTATTAGGGCAGCAATCCGGTTTCACCAAATATCCCTGCTTCCTTTGCTTGTGGGATAGCCGGGCCCGCGACCTACACTGGGGGAAAAAAGACTGGCCAATTCGGGAGTATTTGAGACCCGGTGAGAAAAATGTTCTTCATGAGAGCTTGGTACCTCGTGATAAAATTCTATTACCACCTCTCCACATTAAGTTGGGTCTCATTAAGCAATTCATCAAGTCCCTTCCAAAAGATGGTGAGTGCTTTCGGTACCTTTGCTCAAAGTTCCCCCAACTTTCTGAAGCAAAGCTAAAGGAAGGAGTGTTTGTTGGCCCTGATATAAGGAAACTCATTTCAGATGGAGCATTCACTGAAACGATGTCTGAGAAGGAAAAAGAAGCCTGGGATTCCTTCAAGGATGTTGTTCTCAAATTCTTGGGGAACAGGCGGGATGAGAACTATAAGGATATTGTTGCCAGGATGCTCAATGCCTTCAAAGAACAAGGCTGTAACATGAGCCTGAAAGTCCATTTCTTGCACTCCCATGTGAACTACTTTCCCGAAAACTTGCGGAGTACAGTGAAGAACAAGGTGAAAGGTTTCACCAGGACATCAAGGACGCAGAGAGAAGGTACCAAGGAAGATGGAACACCACTATGATGGCTGATTTCTGCTGGTTGCTGCTGCGGGAAACCCCAGATGAAAAATACGCCAAGCAGTGCACCAAGAGAAGCATTCGGGGGAAGAAGAAACGGGCCCACCAGGAGATTGATTGACCCAAGAATGACTTTAAAATCTAAACTGTGTTGACAAGTATCGTGTTTTTACTAAACTTTGAAATAAAAATTTGCTAGTTATTACCACAGTGTCGGATCTCATTTATTAGAATTTTATTTTCACACCATCGGGTGTTTGTCTTCATGTATTGCAATGGTGCGGTTTGCGTTTTCTATTCTTACATACATACCTGTACAACATTTTTGCACATTTCTTTGCTTTGCTTTGTGTCTAACCTCGCTCTTATATGCTCAATGTTTGTGCACATGTATGTGGCTGTTTTAAGTGCAGACAATTTTGCTACCATCACAGTGTGTTTTGATGACATAACTCTATTCTTATGTGCTGCCTTGTTACAATTTTCTTTATTCTTATTTGAATAACTACTAAACAATTAGTATAAAGAATTCATCCAAGAAACTTTTATCTCGATCGCACTCAATCTGAAACGTTCACCTCAAACTGCTAACCCAATGTACCAAACAATCTGTACGTGATGGAGCAAATTGGTTACCAGATTTGGATTCAGCGCACCAAAAAACGTAAAAATCAATCAAAACATTAGAGGCAGTTTAAAAAAAAATTTTTTTAGTGTACCTGTGTTAACCACTGGTCTCAGCCTATAGCTTGTCTTTGAGATTGTGAAATGTGATTGGTAGCACATAGAGAATGACATCACCCTTTGCTACTAGAATTTAAATCCTTTTGAGCATTCCCCAAACTCGCATGCGCGGCGTCTTTTGAGAGGGCTAGGCAGCCGTATCAAGCATACCGTTATCCGCACAAGCCTGAATCAGAGATATCCCAGTTCAGGTTTGATTTATTATCTTCTATCTCTGCTCTCACAAAGCAAACATATCTGTTTAGTAATTGCTGCATTTTCTTCTGTATGTAGAGCCAATTTTTGTTTGCAAGCCCCCTGAAGAAGCAACGAAACGTACATCGGATACCGAAGTGGTGGCGTTGGGGCAACTGCAATATTGGCAAAAACTGAAACTGGATCAATATTTAAGATAAGTCTGGTTTTCTTTGAGAATCCCAAAATTTGGTACATGACATTTTCTAAGCCATACTTTAAATAATTAAACCTAGTCATTTATGTTACTGTAGCATGTAGCTCTTGCGATATGTATCCTGAGCAGTGCACGCTATAGGCTGAGACCAGTGGTTAGACAATAACTGGCATATAAATAAGAGGTTTCCAATTGCACCTTGTGGATTCTGATACACTAGCTTTGATTAATTTCATTAAAGGGATACCCTATATAATATAGTTGTTTTATAACTACCCTCTGTAAACAGACCAAACACTTTTCAGTGTGTTCATACATCTCCATCATATCAGCTCTATCCCGCCTTTCCCCAAGGTATACATATTAAGATCCTTCAGTCTGTCTTCATATGCTGTATAATGAAGACCACTAATCATTTTGGTAGCCACCCTCTGCACCGACCCCATCCTGTTCACATCCTTTTGAAGGTGCAGTCTCCAGAATTGCACAATGTACCCCACATGAGGTCGTACCAAAGACATATACAGAGCCATTATCCCTTCCTGTTTTTTATTTTATTTTATTTATTTAGAGAGTATTTGTATCCCGCTCCTTCCAGCGATCAGAAGCGGTAAGATTATTATTATGAAACTGCCAGATCAAAGCAGGTACAAATTTTGTTTACATACAGATTATCAGAAAAGCACGTCACACAGAGTTTCAGATTATCAGAACAACACGTCACACAGAGCTAACAAATCGTAGCTATGGGGAGGAAATATTTACATATATTTCCAACAAATAGCCATTTCTGCTAGCCATTCCTCTCCGTATACACCCAGGCATCCTTCTAGCTTTTGCACTCGCCTGTTCAACCTGTTTAGCTACTTTGACATCAGCAGACACAACCATGCCTAGGTCCCCCTCTTCTGTAGTGGACAAGAGTACTTCACCCCCTATACTATATTGCTCCCCTGGACTGCTGCAGCCCAAAAGCCTGACCTTACATTTCCTACCATGACATCCCAGCTGGCAAATGCGAGACCATTCAACAAGCTTAGCTAGATCACTCCTCATGTTATCTACAGCTTCCTGACAGATTGAGTGGGGGGACCTAAGAAACACAAGAGAAGGGGTAGCTGTATGGATTGCCGACAACATAATATGTAACAACCACACAAATGCTTGCATCCAATCAAACAGCATCACATAGCACCATAGCAGGGCGCATTTGGAGGGCACCAACCCCCTCCCTCCCCCTATATCCTACACAGGCAGATGACACACACACACACAATGAGGGATCCACTCCAAGACAGACATTTGCACATACACGCAGTCACATGAACACCATGTGCATGTCAGAAATGGGAAATACCCACCCAGCAATATACAGTCCTCATACTGTCCTGCCTCAAATTGTCTGAATATTGCCGAGTGATGCAGGATATAGGTGTCATGAGTGGACCCTGCAAACCTGGGGACCACATTCAGAATATGCATATTTGCATCACATACAACCTGAACATTCAGGGAATGATAGTGTTTGCGGTTGCGGAACACTACCTCCCTGTCTCTAGGTGGGACCAGGGCAACATGTGTGCAATCAATAGCTCCCATCACGTGTGGTATCCCGGCTAATGCCTCAAAGGGCCGGTTCAGGGTCCACCACTGTTGCCTAGTGTGTGGAATGGCAATATAATTACGCACCCGGCTGACCATGGCACGCAGTACTTAGTGGAGACAGCGAGAGAAGGTGGGGCGGCTCATGCCACCCACTGCGGCCACAGATGACTGGAAACAGCCAGAGGCAAAGAAATGTAGGGCAGCAAGGAGCTTGACCAAACCTGGTATGGCATGTGACCGATCAGTCAGGGGCTCGAGGTCAGGTCTGAGATCCTCATAGAGCTCCCTAATAGCCCCTGTGCTCAGTCGGTAGAGGGAGATGACCTGGTCCTCTCGCATGCCCTGGAGCTGGGCCCTGGGCCTGTAGAGGCGTGGCTGGCGAGCCTGCACCTCAGCACGCCTCCTGCGCCGTGCGGGCACAGCCCCTGCCTGCCCTGCCCCCACAGCTGCAGGTTTGATTTGCTGCGGGACTACACCCATGCCCTGTGCCTCAGCCCCATAGACACCATCTCCCCTGTCACGCAACCGCACCACCTGCCCACCTCCCGTTGCAGCTGCAGCAAACACAAAGGCCGCCATAACCTCCACCCATCCTGCTCCTCTAACACACTCCAACACAGACACCACTTCACTAACCAAGACACACACCGTACACACCACACAGAAACACAGCCACACAATACAACCAACAACAATCACAAACCCAGTCACACTCCACAATACACCTTATTCTGACTCGCTCCTTCCGTCACTGCCAACGCACACCTTCTCTCCCTCGCCTACAAAAAAACCCTCAACGTGCAACATGTGTTCAGGACTATTTATAGGTTTTTTTTACCTAGCGCGTGTTGCGCGTGTGCAATTGCGTGAGCGCAACGGCTGTGCATGCATAGCTGGCTGTGCACATCGCATATTTATTTATTTATTATTCATTTGTATACCGCTACTTCCAGCGATCAGGAGCGGTTTGATTAAGTAAAAAGGAGTGTCAGATCAATGACAAATTTCAAGAAATTACAAGTGTGATTTACAAGGTTATATGATGGTTATCAGTACAAAGCTAGTCATTTTCAAATAATGTATACAGTTTGATTCATAGGATAAGCACAACACACAGTTAGGGGGGGGGAGAGAGAGAGATTTACATATGTACAATTTTACACTTGTTTCATTTTTGGGGTATAAATACATTTTAGCATTTGCTACATTTTGGTGAAGCAGCTGATGCTAAGAATGTATTGATGTTCAAGACACATTGTATGCTTGTTGAAATAGGTATGTCTTCAGTTTTTTTCTGAAGACCATAAGGTCATTGGTTGAACGCAACTCAGTCAGGAGTTGGTTCCAAAGTGAAGGGGCAGTGTAGGAGTATGCCCTGTTGCTTGTGGCTATTTTAACTGATCTTATACATATTGGTACCTGCAGGTTGTTTATGGTGGTGGTTCTCCTATTTCTGTTAGCAGGTTGTAAGTTGATTAGGTTAGAGAGGAAAGTTGTTGCCAGGTTGTGGATGGTTTTAAATGTGGTCACTAGGGTTTTGTATTTTATGCGAGCTACGATGGGGAGCCAGTGAAGTTCAATTAGCACAGGTGTGATATGCTCTGCCACACCTGTTTTAGTGATGATTCTGGCTGCGACGTTCTGTGCTAACTGGAGTATGCTTAGGGTTTTTTTGGAAGGCCTTGTAGAATTGCATTACAGTAATCGAAATGAGGTATGATGAGGGCTTGTGCTACTGTCCTAAAATCGGTAGCCTCAATGATGTTCCTTAGTGGTTGTATGACCCTGAGCTTGTGGAAAATGGCCCTGTTTACTAAGCGGAGGTGTTTTACCATCTTTAGTTCGCTATCAAGTGTTACTCCAAGGTATTTTATTTCATTCTTTGTGTGATAAGTATTTTCACATAGGGAGATTGTAGCTGGTGGTTTGAATTCTGGTTTTCTTGAGATGTACATGACTTCGGTTTTTTTATGGTTTATGGCCATGTTGTTTCGTTGGAGCCATGTTTGCATCTCTTTTAAGCATTCTTCTAGCTGGGAGTAGTTTGGATTGTCTGCGTCGAGTTGAGTGTATAGCATAATAACATCAGCGTATATGTGATAGTGGATATTATGCTTTTTGAATATTTCGCAGATTGGTTTCATGTACACGTTGAATAGAAGTGCAGATAGTGCTGAGCCTTGCGGTATGCCCTGTGTTTGCAGGAAAGCTTCTGCTTTTTCGTTGTTAAACTGTACTTGTTGCATTCTGTTGGTGATATACGATGAGAACCATTTTAGTGGGGTTCCCGTTATTCCTATAACTTCTATCCTGTTTAGTAGTGTTTGATGGTGAACTGTATCGAAAGCTGCTGAGATGTCAATGAATATGAGAATGAACATTTTCTTTTTGTTTTCAATCCCTTTGAGTAGGTTGTCCAGTAGTGCAATAAGCAGGGTCTCGACCCCATGGTGTGGCCTGAAGCCGTATTGGTGCTCGTCCAGTGTTCTGTTGTTGTCCAGGTGGTCTTGTAATTGTTGTAGAACCGCTTTTTCAATTATTTTTGCTAGCAGGGCTATGCTGGATACTGGGCGATAAGATGCTGGGTCTTCCTTGTTGAGTGTTTTATTTTTTAGTATTGGTCTTATGATGGAGTTCTTAAGTTGAGTTGGCATGATACCTTGCTGGAGTGATTGGTTTATTATGTGAGCAATTTGGTGGGTGGTTTCTGCTTTCGTTGCTTTAACCCATGCAGCTGGGCAGGGGTCTAGGGGAGAGGTTGTGGTGTTAATGTTGGCAATTATATTCATGACGTGTTTGTCTTCAATGCTGCAAAACTTGTTCCAGTGGGTGATGTGGGTTTGTGTCGTCGTCATGGTAGGTTGTGGTGTGTTGTGGGTCACATCCAATGGTGTTGAGGGTTTAGGTCCGATCTGTGGGTTTAGTTTGCTAGCATAGTGGTCTGCTAGGGCTTGGACCTTGATTTTGTCATTGTGTTGATCCTCTTCTGCCATTTTGGTGAGGGATTTGACCAATGCGAACAGCTCTCTGGGTTTGTTTATTGCTTTGTTTAGTAGGTTTGTATGATGCGTTCGTTTTGTCAGGTTGACTTCGTTTTTGTATTTGGAGAGCAGGGTTAGGTATTCTATTTTGTGTTCATTGGTTTTGCTTTGTCGCCATTTTCTCTCAGTTCTACGTAGTTCTTGCTTTAGTGTGGTCAGAGTAGCTGTGTACCATGGTTTGGTTTTGGGCTTGGGGTTGTTTTTTGTTGCTTTCCATTTTGGTTCTGACATCTCTTGAATTCCTGAGTTCCAGCAGGTTATTAGTTTGTCGAGGTCAGTGCTTTCCAGGTCTATGTTTGATGTGATGGAGTTAATGAGGGCTTGACTGTTGTATTTATTAAAGCTTCTGCGTGTGTGTGTTGGTAGGTCAGGTTTTGGGTTTCTAGGTAGCATGGGTAGGTACATTTTGATCTCAACTTGGTGGTGATCTGACCATGGTACTTGAGCTATTTTTATTACAGTTTTTTTTCTTTTGTCAGGTTGTTGTTCTGCGGGTGTGAAAACCATATCCAGGGTGTTTCCTTTGTTATGTGTCGCATCATTTACTATTTGTTTGTAACCAAGTTGTTCCATTGCTTCAATGAATGTGTTGGTTTGGCATAGCGGTAGTGATGGTAGGTTTAAATCACCCAGAATGATTTGATGTTTCCTGATTGCTGTGGTTGAGACGCATTCCAGTGCTGTGGCCAGTGTCTCTGGATGTGATGACGGGGGTCTGTAGATTAGGCAGATTGCTATTGCATTGTTTTCCACTTTGAGTATGTCAATGTCCTTGGTTGTGCTGTGGGTGGTGCTGGTAAGCGATAAGGCGGCTTTGGCTGCAATTAGGACTCCTCCTCCTCTCTTGGATGCACGGGGGCAGTTGAATATCTTGTATCCGGGAGGGGTTATTTGATTTGTTATTGCGGCGTCGGCATCAGTGATCCATGTTTCAGTGATGCATAGGATGTCGGGTTGGTCATCTGTGATGATGTTGTGTATGATGTGGGTTTTGTTCCTTATTGATCTGGCGTTGATGAGGATGATGGTATAGTAGTCTTGCATCTGTTGGACTTTCTGTTTGTGTTTGTTTTTTCTTGCTAAGTGTTTGATATGGTTTGATCTTTTCGGCTTGGGGTACTGGGGATCTCGTGAAGTTGTCTGGCTCATGGTGGGTGGTCTTGGATTCGGAGGGGGTGTGTGAATCTGGTGGGAGGGGTGGAGTGGAGAGTATTTATAGTATTGATTCGGTTGATGCGGTGCGGTTATTAACAGAGGGTGGTAGATGTAATAGATTGGACTTATAATGTGGTGGAGGGTATGGTGCAGGTTGAGGGTGAGAGTGAGAGTTGGTATTACTAGGTACATGGATAATAACAGCATATATTTGAGGAGCTCCATTTTGTCTGTTATGTTGGTAGATACTCTATTGTGGAACTTTGTTTTTTGATATATTATGCAGCTTCGTCTCTAATCCAATATACAATTTTTCTCTAAGACAGTGGGTACAGAGTATACAACTTCCTCTCCAAAACAGATACAACTTTTTCTCTAGAATAGTGGGTATACAGTATATTGGTACAGTATGAGAACACTATTACAGTGCTGAGGGAGTCTTGTGGAGAGAAAGTTTGTGTTCAGCAAGGATAAAAGGTAGCGAGAAAGTCTGCGTGACTTTGCTGGAGTCAATTTGCTTTTAAGTAAAGGAGGTACTTACAGCTGGGTTTGCTGGTATCGTCTGGGATGTGTTTCGAGCGAGCTCGACCTGTGATGGGAGCTCAAGCTTAGCTGGACTACTTGTTGAGGCTGCAGCCGGAGGTGAGTGGGTCTTCTGTCGGGTGACCGCTGAGCTTGTTGGGTGCTTCGGGTAGGTTTTTCCTCTGGAGAAGTGTTCGAACTTCTGGGTTGCAGAGTGGTCTTTGGGTGCCTTACATGAGGTGGCCTCTAGTCAGGGGTAATGCGGCACTCTTCAGAACAAAAGGGCCTATCGCCTAAGGGCCACGCCAAAGGGCCCTCTGGCGAGGCCCTCAGGCGCGGGCCCGTCAGGCGCGGGCGCGCCCGAGAGGGCTGCCTTTTAATCAGGCTCCTGCTTCCCCGATTGGGCAGCCAGGTGAGGCGTCAGGAAACGGTGCGGTCGGTTGTTGCAGCTCCGGCTGCTCGATCCCCGACTGGGAGAGCTGCCGCGAGCTGGGGAAAGCTGCTGGAGATAGCGCCCGAGAGGGCTGCCTTTTATTCAGGCTCCTGCTGCCCCGATTGGGCAGCCAGGTGAGGCGGCAGGAAACAGTGCGGTCGGTTGTTGCAGCTCCGGCTGCTCGATCCCCGACTGGGAGAGCTGCCACGCGCTGGGGAAAGCTGCTGGAGATAGCACCCGAGAGGGCTGCCTTTTATTCAGGCTCCTGCTGCCCCGATTGGGCAGCCAGGTGAGGCGGCAGGAAACGGTGCGGTCGGTTGTTGCAGCTCCGGCTGCTCGATCCCCGACTGGGAGAGCTGCCGCGAGCTGGGGAAAGCTGCATATGCCCCATGCACACACCACACTGCGCATGCGCCACACCTCACGCGCAAACGTACACATGCACGCACTTCCTGTGTCTGTGTGGCGCATACGCAATGTGCACAGGCAACTACGCATGCACAGTGTGCGCGGCGGCTGTGTGCACGCTGCGTAGTTGACTGCCCATTGCGTATGCGCCACGCATAACGTGCAAGCACGCACGCATGCATTTCCCACTTCTGCTTGGCTCATGCGCAATGTGCACAGCCAACTACACATGCGCAGCATGTGCAGCCTCCACGCTCACGCAACTGCGCACGCGCAACACACACAATGTAAAAATACCCTATAAATACACCTGTACACGTGCTGCACGTTGAGGGGTTTTTGGTAGGCGAGGGAGAGAGAAGGTGTGTGGTATGAGTCAGAGAGAGAGACAGAGAAGCAGATGTCTAGTAGAGCTAAGTTAGTGTGTTGCGGGTCAGAGTGGTAGAGGCTGGGTTGTGCAGGAGAGGTGTGAGGTAGAGCAGGGGATACAGAGAGGAGGGGAGGCAAGGAGCAGGTGAGTGAGAAAGGAGGTGAAGAGCAGATAGCAGGGAGAGGAGGGAGGTGTGAGGTGGAGCTGAGAAGGCCAAGAGAAGGAATGTCTGACAGGGAGGGAGAGGGCAGGGAGATGGAGCCACAGGACAGGGCAGGAGTGGAGAGGGAGAGGGACAGGGAGAGGGAGAGGGAGAGGGAGGGGGGCCACCTGTTGGGGAGGACACAGATATGGCAGGGAGTGTGGTGGAGGCTGCAGGCCCATTGGCCCAGCCCACACAGGGTCCTCTCACTGCAAAATGTAGGCGCAAACCGGTGCCAGCTCTGCAACGGAAGAGGGCTCAGAAATTCACCCAGCAGGAAAACTACATCCTGCTGGCGTCTGTTCTTGAAAATTATGAGGTCCTATACGGACGACTAAGCAACACCACCACTGTTGCAACACGCACCCAGGTGTGGGAGGAGGTGCAGGAGGCAGTTGCACAGGCAGGGGGTCCAAGCAGAAACCTGGACAGCCTCAGGAAGAGGTTCAATGATATAAAGAGGGGTGTGCGCGCACACATGGTGGCAGAGCAGCAGCATGCCATGGGCACTGGAGGGGGAGGCCCCTTTACACCCTCCTTAACACCCCTGGAGCAGGAGTTGGCGGAGCAGCTAGGGCCAATCTACCTGTATGGACTGCCAGAGGCACTGGACACTGCCCATCCCCAGGCAGGTAGGTACCCAAATCACACCTTGCTGCTCCCAAACCATAGAGTACATGCCCCTTGGATATGCATCAGGCATCTTATTAGCACCTCCTCATACCTGCTCCCCTGGATCATCTCCTACCCTCTGCCTTTGGCTCTTGAGTGTGCTGTCCCTCATTCCACCCCTTTTACTCTGTGTTTTTCGGCCCTCCAACCACATGTATCAGTAACATCATCCCTTTTTATGTCTGCCCTGCACATGTGGCTACATGTCTGCTACAAGCCCCCTCTCAGACCTCTCCTTGTTATGTCTGTGTCTAATCTAAGCACTGCTGAGCAGGGATGGTCCTTCTGTGGGATAATGCACACCAGGGGTCTTCAAACTTTCCAAACAGGGGGCCGGTTCACTGTCCCTCAGACCGTTGGAGGGCCAGACTATAGTTGAAATGAACACTATGAGCAAACTCCAAAGCACACTGCATAAATTCAAAATAAAGGGAATGTTTCCTACCCTTTTTTTTTCTTTTCCAGTGGCAATTGCTCCAGCCACGTTAGTCTGGTTTCTTTGTGTCTTCTGCTAACTCCCCATCGTCTGCTTTCCATTTGTCCCTTCTTCTCACTTCTAGTATGTTTTCCATTCTCTCTCTACATCTGCTTTAACATAGTAATCTTTCTCCTTGTGCTCTTTCCTCATTCCTATGTCAGCCACTCAAATGTTAGACCTCCATCCTCCATCCCCACCTACTCTCCCAATATCCATCCAATTGTAGATATCTCTTACCTCCCACAAAAAATATTTTTCCCTCACCATTTCACTCTCTCAGCTCCATCCCATTCTGATCCTCGCCCAACCTCACCTCCCATCTATTTCCAGCCCCACCCAGCATCCACTCCCCTCTAGTCCGTGCATCAGCCCATTTCCAGTCCTAGCCCCCCATCAGCCCATTTCCAATCCTATCCCTGGCCCACCATCAGGCCATTACCAGTCCTAGGTCCACATCCATTTCCAGTCCTATCCAAGTCCCTACATAAGTGCATTTCCAAACCCCAGCCCCCCCAACAGCTCATTTATAGTCCTCTCCTAGCCCCACCATCAGCCCATTTGCAATCTTAGCACCCCAACAGCCCATTTCGAGCCTTATCCTAGCCCCTCCATCAGCCCACTTCCTGTCTTAGCCCCACACTCAGCCCATTTCCAGTCCTAAGCCCCCCATCATCCCACTTCCAATCTTACCACCACCCATAGGCCATGACCTGTCCTAACCCCCTCCCCCCATCAGCCCACTTCCAGTCTTACCTCTCCCCCCCATAGCCAATTACCACTCCAAACCCCCTCCCCCCCATCAGGCCAGCTAGGGTACGAAATAAACAAAACACTGCTACTGCTGCTGCTTCCACCGTGGCAGCAGCAGAATCAAGCATCCCGTGGGGCCTCCCCCCTGCTCTGCAGCGTCCTCCATGCGGCTTCAGTGTGGGCTTGTCAGAACTGCGTGAAGGGAGAGTTTCCCTTTCTCACGGCCATGTCAATCCTGCCACCGGCCTGATGGAAAATCCCATCAGCCCCACGGCGGGATTAACAGAGCCACGAGAGGAGAAGCTCTTTCTCTTTGCGCGGCTCTGACAGCCAACACTGAGGCTGCATGGAGGACACTGCAGAGCAGGGGGGGCCCCACGGGATGCTTGATTATGCCGCTGCCATGGCGGCAGCAGCAGCAGCAGGTTTGTAGGTTGTTAACCTAGCTGGGCTGCTGCTCAATGAATGGGCCGGCCCTGGGTAGAGCTGCCCCTGAGGACTGGCAGCGGCGGCAAAAACACCCGTCGGGCTGCATAAATGTCCTTGGCGGCCTGCATGTGGCCCTCGTCCCATAGTTTGAGGACCCCTGATGTACACATTGATGTGTGTGCTAGGTACTGGCCTATATATGCCTAATAATGGTAGCAGGAGCTGTAGTGGTAGCTATGTAGCACATGTACAGGCCACGGCCAAACACACATTGATTGTGGGGTGGATGTGTTACACAGTTGTATGTAGTTGCACCGTGCAAACTGATCTGTGCTGTGTATGGTCTTCCACAACCCAGGTGACTACACAACCATAGCCCCAGCTGAGGAGGAGGAGGTGTAATTGCCCGAGGATGTGCCAGAGCCCCAGCCCACAATGTCCGGGGGCAGCACCAGTAATGGTGACTGGACCCCAAGGACACACGTGGAGGCTGAGCCAGAGGATCACACCCCAGACTTCACTGCCACAGAGGGCTCCAAGGTCATCACAACCCACCACTCCATTCATGCGCCAGCGCCAGAAGAAACCCCTCCACCAGACATGGACCCAATCATTGCAGAGCTGCGGAAACACACTGCTGCAGCACAGCGCAATGCAGAAGGTGGGTAACAGCATACTCCACAATCCCCACGGGGTTGTCCTAACATCCACAAAATAATTGCATATTGCCCACATAGCATAGCGTTCTGATGTTGGGGGGGTTGTCTTATGTCCTCTGTGTTTCTACCTCCTGTAGCATGGCTTGTCAGGTGTCAGCATTTGTGAGGGGCTCAGACACATGCATACTGTGCTTGGCCATATACCCCACATAAGCCCAAAGAGGAAAGCAATGATCGCAGGTCACCCAGACACCCTATGTGACAGAGACCTCGTCATGGGTATTGTCACGCAGCATCATTTGACAACATAATCTGCAGTGTGCGCCAGCATTATAGAAATGGAGGCACCCCAGATATGTGTATGTGTGTCTCATGCCCCCTCAGATCATCTGACCTATCCCAGACAAGCAGTGTGCAGACCAGGCATTGACATATTAAACTTTGGCAATGTGCCATGTGTGAGATCTGTGATTCTCATGACCCCTCATCCAGACCCCTTCCAGACAGGGGGATGGCTCATGGGAGACACAGATCTAAGCATGGTCATGCGTTGCTAGGTTTGGCAGGCATGACTGTTCTGCAGACTGATCTTGTGGGATATGCGTGACATGTGTATGTGTGATGGTTGGTACTGGAGAGGTATCTCACATATCACCCTCTCTCCCAACCACAGGCACTCATCAGGCACTCCAGCGTATAAACCTGGCTATGGGGGAAAATACCAGGGAGCTGCGGCTGATCCGGGAGGAGATACGGTCGGAGGCGCTTGCCCGCATTGCGGATGCCATGGAGGACATTGTGGGCCTAATGCAGCAGCCAGCACCAGCACCAGCACCAGCACCATCACCTGAGGCGCCAGGACAAGGTGCAGCACCGCAGGGGTGTTGTGCCGTGGGAGGCGTGGGCGGCCACGCAGGAGGTGACTGCGGGTCTAATAAATAGCTATTAACCAGTACATACAACGTGTGTACAACATGTGTACAATGTGTGTCCCTGTGTTCCCCTAAGTAGTGTGCAAATGCATGTTGTGGACCGCACAAAGGTCCCTTGATGGTGGGTTGTCTGTACTGCCAGGTATCACTGCACAGATGCCATCACATGCCGTGTGTGCCATGCACTGTGTCAGGTCCCAGTCCCTGGGCTGCAGCGTGGCGGTTTACACATCCTCCCGGGTTGCACAGGGGGAATGTCCTGAAGCTGCATGTCCAGTGTTGGGAGCCGTCACAGTTTTCATCCCTTCATACCCCCTTCATTGGACGCACATGTGTGACCATTGTCCCTGCCTGCAACACTGCCTATGTGCCTGCCCCCCCCCCCCCCACAAACGCATATGGTTACTCACCAACCATCCCTGTGACATGTATTGTCCCAGGACGCACTAAACAGCTTTACCCCTGAGTAGCTCCTGGGCTCAGCAGTACATCTTACCCTGCCAGCGCAGACGTAGTGGTTTGCCAGTTCTACTATTGGCACACAGGCATGTTGCATCAGAAACGGTTCCCACACATTGCACACAGCATGCATGTGCCTCAGTATCCTGGGACGTCCTCTACATTGCAACATCTCAGGGTCCACCCTGGTCTCACACACCTACACACATAGTCAGCCCCCATGACTGCATGTGGAGCCAGTCCACGCATGATACCCATGTCTACCTTTACAACACATACCTGTCTACACACATATCCCATGCTTGCATCCATAGTGTGTTGGTAAGGGAGACACGTGACCATTTTGAGTTATGAAACAGTGTGTATATTTTACAAAAATAACAATATCAAACAATGGCACGAATAGGGACAATACGCATCACCCTCCCCCCCAAACACCCCCCTCCTCCCCCCTGCCACCTCCCACCCGCCCTATACACCCTCCTCCACCCCTCCCCCCACCCCCACATCAGCCACACCCTCTCCCTGCATGCTGCATGCCCAGTGATGGAACACAGGACAGCACAGGGCACATGTGTGGACATCACAGGTGCCATCAAACACTCCTGTGACGCCCTTCAGGGGATGGCCATGACAGGGCAGCCGCTCCACCTCGGCGGCCACTCGCTGAATGGCTTCCATCAGCCACTGGTGTGAGTGCACTAGGAGATGCACATGCTGCTCCAAGGCATCCAGGGCCACATACAGGTCCTGCACACACCTGCCACCACACACACACATAGTGCCAGGGGTCTGGGTGGTGGCATGTGCATGCGACCTGTGTGTGGCCCTGGATGGTGGATCGACATGGCGTGGCTGGCGGGAGCCCACAGTGCCCTGTGCTGCTCTGTGTTCCCCATCACCCTCCCAAACCCATACATCCCCCTCCTCCCCCCCTGCCACCTCCCACCCACCCTCCACACCCTCCTCCACCCCCTCCCCCCACCCCCACCCCCACATCAGCCACACCCTCTCCCTCCCCTGCCACCCCGCCACCCACCCCTTCCATGCCCCCATCAGCCCCCTCCTCCACTGCACTGTCCGCCGGCTCCTCACCCTCCTCCTCGGCCTCCACCTCAGCCCCGTCCTCCACCACCACCACCACCTCCACCTCTGTAGCATGGTGGGCAGGGGGGTGCCTCAGGGCATAAGCAGATGTGGTGGGCTGTTCATCGTTGTCATCACCCTCTGTGGAAGATGACAGTCATCAGCACATTATCATGTGTGTCACATAACACATGTACATATGCAGGCACCACACAGGCTGGTGGGCCAATGTGACATTTGTTACTGGACAGCAAGGTTGCCAATACTCACTGTCATGCTCTGACTGTGCCCCCCTCTGGAGGCGGGCAAGGTAATCGCTATGATGGAGCCGCAACTCTCGCCCCTTCTTCCGGAGATCCTCTACCTGTGGATGTGAAAAAAATGTGTGGGGGCATCAGTGACTGTTTACCTCTGGTGGGTGGCCAACATAAACAAACATCTGTGTGGGCAGCATCTTGCTGCTCCTGCTCCACTGCTGTGTGTGTCATATACAGCATAGTTACTCACCTGTAACAGGTGATCTCCGGAAACACCAGGAATAAGTCTTCACATGTGGGTAGCGTCGGTACCAACTGAGCCTGTGCAGGAACGCTCCCCAGCGTCCTATAGGAAAGCTTTTGGGAGCATCCCACAGCGCCTGTTTGCTGCCTTCCCGCCTTTCCCAACTGCCTCTCTCCAGTTGAGTTTAAAGCTGACACAAAGAGAGAGAGAGAGAGAGATAGGGAAAGAGAGAGAGAGAGAGAGAGAAAGAGAGAGACAACCCCTAGGGGAGATGGGTGGGTTGTGAAGACTTATTCCTGCTGTTCCTGGAGATCACCTGTTACAGGTGAGTAACTATGCTATCTCCAGGAACAAGCAGGAATTAGTCATCACATGTGAGGACACCCTAGATGTAGATGCCAGGGAAGGATCCCCAGAGTGGTGAGGCACTGTGGAGGGGTTCCACTTCCTCCCATGGATCTCTGGCATCCTGTAAGAGAGGCGGCTAGGAGTGGATTAAGTATGGAAGAGGTGTTGGAGAGCAGCCTGACCAACCATAGCATGCCTGCGGGAGCCTTTATCCAAGCATTAGTGGGCCGTGAACCGAGGACCAGGTAGCTGCTCCACGAATGTCGTTAATATAGAGAGGTGAGCCCTAGAGGCTGCCATGACTCTCACATTGTGAGCGGGAACATGGGCCTCCAGTGAAAGGTGTTTGCTATGATAGATAAAAGGTAATACATTGAGCAATCCAGTTGGATAGAGATCTTTTGGAAACTGCTGTACCCAAATACGAAGGATCAGAGGCTATGAATAGCTGAGAGGACCTTCTGTGTTGCTGGGTCCTCTGCAGATGAAAAGCCACAGCTCTTTTACAGTCCAAGGTATGAAGAGTCTTCTCTGCATTTGAAGCATGAGGCTTTTGAAAGACTACAGGTAACTAAACCTCTTGGTTCAAATGAAAGGAGGAAACCACCTTAGGCATGAAGTGTGGATGTGTCCTTAGGATTACCTTATTATGGTGAAATGGTGTGTAAGGTGGATCAGCCACTGGAGCTTGCAATTCACTGATATGACTTGCTGATGTGATTGCAAGAAGGTATATTACTTTCCAGGACAGAGACTTTAAGGAAGTAGTGGCTAAGGGCTCAGGAGGTGGCAGCATACGCTGGCCTAGAAGCAGATTGGGATCCCATGCCACTGGAGGTGGTCTAAGGGGAGGTTTCATTAGATGCAGGCCTCTCATGATTCTGGATATGAGAGGATGGGATGAAATGGGTTGTCCATTGATGGGTTCAGAATGAGCAGCAATGGCACTTACATGGACTCTGACTGACTCAGTTTGGAGACCAGTGTTTGATAAGTAAGGGAGTTCGTCCAAAACATGTTTATATATGGATGACAAGAGGGTTGAAGCCCTTTTGTGATCACCAAATTGAATCTCTCGTCCACTTGACGGCATAGGAATGCCTTGTGGAAGGTTTCCTGGAAGCATAACAGACATTTTGCACTTCCTGAGTGAGGGGAGGGCCAAAGCAGTTACAGCCTTCAGTAGCCAGGCTCTGAGGTGCAGAGACTGGGGGTTTGTATGCCATACATTCCCCTCCTCCTGCGACAGTAAGTCTGGAGCTGACCCTAAGTCCAGGGGTGGAACCTGGGACAGATGTAGAAGCAGAGGGTACCACACCTGGTGTTGCCAGCGTGGGGCTATGAGGATCATGTTGCCTCTGTCCCTCAGGAGCTTGAATAGGGTCTTGGCAATCAAGGGAATGGGAGGAAAGGCATATAGGAATTCCTGCCCCCAGTTGAGGAGGACAGCATCCCTCGCTTGGCAGCCCTGAGCTGGAATCCGTGAACAGAACCGGGTAAGTTTGGCCTATGATGGACTTGCAAAGAGGTCTAAATCTTGAGTTCCCCAGAGTTGCAATACTCTGCAGAGTTGGTCCATGTGTAGAGACCATTTGGGCGGAAGCAGAACATGACTGAGTCTGTCTGGCCAAGAGTTCTGATTGCCAGGGAGATAGACTGGCAGGAGATGGATCTGCTGCTCTCTGGCAAACGCCCACAGTTGAAGAGCTTCGTTGCAAAGGGACAGAGAGCCTGTTCCTCCTTGTTTGTTCACATAGACCATGGCTACCTGATTGTCTGCGTGAAGTAGTATTCTATTGGCCTGTAGAAGGGAATGGAATACTTGAAGAGCCAGGCGAATTGCTTTGAGCTCTAACAGATTGATGTGGAACTGAATCTCCTGACAATTCCAGGTGGCTTGGGTGGAGGTGTCCAGTAGATGTGCAGCCCACCCCACTTTGGAGACATCTGTTGTTAATGTGATCTGAGGAGGGGTTTGCAGGAAAGGTGACCCCTCCAACAGGTTTTGTGCTGACCGCCTCCAGTCCAGGGACAGGGTACGGTGGTTTGAGTTTACTATCAGATCTGAGAGACAGCCTGTTGCTTGCGTCCACTGGGAAGAGAGGGCCCATTGGGCTGGTCTCATGTGGAGACGAGCGTAGGGGACCACATGCACCGTAGATGCCATGCGACCCAGCAGCTGACGCATCTCTCGAGCCGAGAGGTGAGTCTTTTGTAGTGCTGAAGAAACCAGTTGCACAATGCGAGGACAGCGAGGCTGAGTCAGGTAGGTCTTTGGCAGTCTGGTATCTAGCCTTGCTCCTATGAACTCCAGCGATTGCGTGGGAGTCAGAAAGGATTCCTGGAGATCTATGACAGGGCCTAGATATTGGAGTCCACGCATTATGTACGAGAGAGAGGCCTGGGCTTGTGTTTGTGACTCTGTCCGGATGAGGCAATCGTCCAAGTAGGAGCAGACAAATATTACCCTGGTACGGACAAAACCGGCTACCACAGCCATGCACTTTGTGAATACTCTGGGTGCTGAGGCAAGGCTGAAGGGAAAACTTTGTTTTGATAGTGGTTTCCTTGATGGAGGAACCAAATGAACTTTCTGTGTGATTGTTGGCTGAGAACATGGGTGTACGCATCCTTGTGGTCTAGAGAACAAAGGCTGTTCTGCCTGTGTAGATCAGGAAGTACATTTCCTACAGAAATCATTTTGAATTTCTCTTGGAACAGGAACTTGTTCAGTTCTCTGAGATCTAAAATGGGTCTGTGACCTCCTGTTTTCTTTGGTATGAGGAAATAAGGGGAGTAGAACCCGGAACCCTGTTGAAGATGAGGTACCTCTTCTATTGCTCCTTGAGGTAAGAGCTGTTTTACCTCTGGATTCAGTTGGGGGAATTTTGACAACTGAACGTCCTTACTATTGTAGGGGGAGGCAGGCTTTGGGAATGACACCTGTACCCTCTTCTATGATGGACAGAGTCCAGGGTTCTGATGTTATTTGCCTCCATCTGTGGATGAGGTGACCTAACCTTCCTGGGATTGTTGAAGGTTGTTTTCTCTGGAGTGGCAGGAAGGGCAGGTACTCTATCACGGGGTCAAAGGCCCTATGGGGGCTGAGGCTGCTGGGTCTGCTGAGGCTGAGTAGCTCTTGGCTTTCTCTGCTTAGTAGATTGTTGACCCTTTCTAGCAGCTTGTCCTTCAGGTTGTCCTTGCTGAGCATAGTACTGATAGTATCCTTTCTTTTTGGAGAGGAAAGGCTATTCTAAGGCTCTCTTCTTTGCAGGATCTACAATTTTTGAAAGCCTGGTCAAGGTAGAATTGTAACCATCCAAATCTTTGGCTTTTTCCTGCCAGTTCTTCCCAAAAATGTTTTCACCAGTACAGGGGATGTTGGCCAGTTTATCCTGTACCCAGTGTTCCAGGTGAGAGGCTTGCAGCCAGCCAAGTCTCCTTGCCCCAATAGCAATGGCAGAGACTCTGCCTATGCATGCCAAACAGTCACTTTATAAATGTTCTGGGCATGCTTGACAAGTGCTAAATAGTCGTGTCCTCTGTCATCTGGGAGATGTGGACCTACCAGTTGTAGATCTCCTGCGACCTCCTTCAGGAACATTCCCATGTACAGGATATAGGAACCTATCCTGCCTGAAAGCATGGATGTTTGGACGACACAGCGACCAAAAGCATCTAAGGTCGTACACTCCCTACCAGGAGGGTTGGTGGCATGTTGTTTGTAACTTTTAATTCTCCTCATAGCAGACTCCACCACGATGGAGTGATGAGTGAGCTGTGTTTTCTGAAAACCATGGGACGGAGGCATATGATACATAGTAGGCAGCCTGTGAGAATGTGGAGAGGTGGTAAGAGGAGTCCCCCACATTCTCAAAAGACGATCCTGTAAGATCTGATGTATTGGCAGGGTGGCTGCCTCCTTTGTAGTTTGAGGATATTGGTGAATCTCTGGCTCCTGTGCCCTGTGCTCAGATTCAGTTACTACTGAAATGGAGAGGCCCTTGACTACATGTGTGATGAAATCCAGGAAGGAAATATCCTAAGGAGGGGACAATCTCCTCTTGGGAGAAGCAGGCTCATCCTCGAGAGGTACATCGTTACCCTCTGAGTTGTCAGAGTCATCAGAATCCTCAGAAGATTGGGTGTATCTTCTCTCAGGGTGCTCAGGTAAAGTGTGGTATCGGTACTGATTGGCCTCGGTATCAGAGTGACCCGTTACCGGGGTGTCAATACCAGTACTCATCGGCACCAATGGTGCAGTTTCCGATGCCGGTTCTGCAATTGCTGCGGATACCGGTGCTGGAGTTTGCGGGGTCTGGGGTGGTACCAAGGTCTTTGATGCCGCAAGGATAGGTGCCAGACTGCGTTCGATGGCCACAATCCTCTGGTCCATCAACCCTGCCGATGCCTGTGTATGCGTACCGGCCAAAGCCAGTACCCCAGAGCATGGCACCAGGAGTTTGGACGAGGTTGAGGCCTCCAGAACTTCCTGGAGCCCCAAAGTGGCTTTGGAGGCCAGGGAGTCACACCGGGGCTATTTGGCCGGAGCGTGCTCCTCACAGGCAATGCCAGAGGCATTCCAATGTTTGGAGGGGGGTCTATCCTTTGAGGAACGGCTAGATTTCTGTTTGGTTACCTGAGATCCACGGGAGGAAGAGGGAGCCCTTGAAGACATGGCTGCCACCGAGCTCGCGTCGGAGGGAAAGAGGGTACCGAGTTTGGCTGCTCTGTGCTGCCGACCCCTCTTGGATAACATCCCACAGGCCAAACATTCAGACATGGAGTGATCCGGCCATAAGCATTTGCAACACCAATCATGGTTGTCAGTGATGGAGAAGGTACCGGCACATTTTGAGCATATTTTTAAAACCCGAGGAGTGCTTTTCCATGATGGAGGAGGGATTGGGGCCTAAGGCCAAACCGGGGGGAGACCTACAAAGGGGATTTTCCCTCTTTTTTTATTTAATTTTTGGTTTGTGTGAGGAAATCTGACCTTTTAGAAATAGAACTTACAAGACCAGTGGTACCGGTAAATAGAAAAAGGCAGACGCTGCCACAGGAGTGGCAATAGAATAGATGTTTTTCACCAATGACAGGAACGATGACCTGCTGGCTCTCTGGAACACAACAAACTGGAGAGAGGCATTTTTGAAAGGCAGGAAGGCAGCACGCAGGCTCTGTGGGATGCTCCCAACAGCTTTCCTATTGGAGGCTGGAGAGCGTTCCCACGCAGGCTCCGTCGGTACCGATGATACCCACATGTGAGGACTACTTCCAGCTTGTTCCAGGAGATTAACTGTTCCCAGTGCCACCTGCATGCATAGCTGTGGCTCTGGGCATGTGTGCAGTGACACCTATGTGCAGTGTACGTGGCACCCTGAACACACCATTCCATTCCCCTGTGGCCCCCTTGCATGACATTGCACGACCATGCCACGTTTGGGTTGCCAATGATGGTGTCCAGGGTAACCCCCCCTAACCCCATATGTGGTCTGGTGAATCCATTTTTGTAGTGATGATCTACACACATCATCTGACCCAACCCCACTGGCAACATGATATCCTAACAAACATGGGTGATGTGTCCATACATGGGACTTTGGGTGGGTGGCCCTATGCACCTTGCCAGGGGCCACTACCATGACATTTGGGTTTCTACGAGGCCCAGAATAGCAATGCTTGACCCACTACACGCATTGTGGAACCTGTCTCTCTTGGGGATACTGCTAGGTACGTATGACCTAGATTGGCCACTGTTGCAAAGAGCATACTGGGCTTGATGGACATGGATGTGACCCAGTATGGCCTATCTTATGTTGTTATGTTCCTATGACCTGGGCCTTGTATGCTCACGGCAGGTGTTGCTGCCAACACCATGGATAGGGGCCATTGCACTAGAATAGGCTATTGCCACCTGTGCTCATGTCAGGGTTTCAGTCTGTGCTGTGCAATCACAACAGGTGCATGTATCCTTCCAACACCATCAGTAATATTAATCTGCAACCAGGTGTGTGATTCCTAGCAAGTGGGCAGATGTGTGACCTGACTCAGCATACAGTTCTGGGGACATGGCTCTGTTACAGGCCTTCGTAATCAGTTCTCATAGCTCATGGGGGTGGGGTGCTGTTACACATATCCACATCTGCACCTACCATACCATCTGGATACATCACAGATGTGTGTGATGAGGTGTTGATCTCACAGACTAGGGCAGATGTGCAACCTACCTGCCATAACCTAACAAAATATCTGAATGACATACCCACCATTGCAATCAGGTCTCAGGCCCCCTGGAGGTTGGGTGTCCTAGCACACATCATCAGCACCATACACCATAGCACCGGGTGACTGACAGTACACCTTACGCAGGTCTCAGGACTCCTGGGGATAGGGAGAAAGTACTGAACTGGATAGGCACACAGGACCGTATCACCAGGGTGACTGACAGCCCACTTTGATGGCCTCTCAGGACTCCTGGGGATAGGGAGAATGTATTGAACTGTATAGGCACACAGGACCGTATCACCAGGGTGACTGACAGCCCACTTTGATGGCCTCTCAGGACTCCTGGGGATAGGGAGAAAGTACTGAACTGTATAGGCACACAGGACCGTATCACCAGGGTGACTGACAGCCCACTCAGATGGGCTCTCAGGACTCCTGGGGATAGGGAGAAAGTACTGAACTGTATAGGCACACAGGACCATATCACCAGGGTGACTGACAGCCCACTTTGATGGCCTCTCAGGACTCCTGGGGGTAGGGTGGATTGGAAAACAGCAACAGCAGCATATTCCATACCAGCAGGGGTGCTGGGGACTCATTTTATTGGACTTTCTGGGCAAGTGGGGGTAGGGCAGATGTTTTAGACTGCTGGGCCACACACACCCATATCACCAATGGGACTAACATACCATTTTGGGCACGTTTCACAGCCCCTGGGGGTGGGGCAGATGTTTTACCCTGCAACTGCAGACCCCATCATACCAGCAGGACGTTTAGAAAACCTCCTTAGTCTGATCTATGGGCTACCTGTGTTACGGTGTGTTGTAGCACATCAACAGCAACAGCTGCCATGACACCAGGATAGCATCAGGAACTCTGTGATCACGTCCTTAGCCCCCTGGGTACAGGGCAAACCACTCAGATGTGATATATAGACAATATGGCATGTGGGTTTACCTGATACACATAACTGAGATGACTACCTACACACAGCTCCTGCTCCTGCTTAATGCTATCGCATTGGCTCTTAATGGATATGGCTCAAAGTGTTTTTGGAAGAAGTTTATGCAGTTCTCGCTGACAGTAGGCTGAGCGCGGATTTGAGCTCCCTGAAGAAGCCGACAGGCGAAACATCTGATGTCGGGGCTCCCTGCCACCTCTGTTTGATTGGACTTTTCTGTTTCACTGGTGTCATCGATTTCAGTGTGGGAATATCTACTCATCATCTACTCATCATCATCTACTTTACTGATAAGTTGTTTTTGCTTATTCTTGGTTTTGAGCCATTGTTTGTTTTCCTTTTTAGAGCTGCAGTATATGTTGATCATTACATCGGGCAGATGGATTTAGCTGCACCAGTCAGGAGCTTGCTTTGTTGGAGGTTTTTTTGACCATTGATGTAAGCAGAGTCTTACCATTTGCTGTGACATGCTTCATGTCTTCTGGTAGACTCGACCCCCCCTGGGCTATAGGTTGATGGGTTGCTGAGGTCTTTTTTCCTCCTATAGGGTGAGCCCCTGCTGTCTGGTGTTCAGTTTTTCATTTTTCCTATTTTCCTTTTTTGTGGTATGTGTCTTATGCCCAGTTAATTCTTTTGTGCCTAGTTTGGGGTTTGTATGTTTTGGTTTTTTACCTACACACAGCAGCATGCACAGCTACAATCAACACTGGATATGTATATGGATCTACTGACCTGTCCCCATACACTTACCTCACGTGGGTAGTCTGCCACACGATTATAGCGCCGTGTCAGCCGATCCCATGCCCTCCGGACCCTCATCAGGTCCTTCCGCCTGGATGACCCAGGAAACAGCTTGTGCTGCCTCAAGGCAATCAGCTGTGCCAGGTAGCGTAGCTCCTGGGTGGTGAATGCAGGCTTCCTTGATCTGGTGGCCATGTTCAACACTGTCACCAATGAGGAACGCATGCACGCACGCACGCTGCAACATGCGCGCATGCGCACCACACCGCACCGCAACATGCGCGCTGCGCCACGCGCAGTTGGGCCCGCACTGCGTGCATCTTTCTGCCGCACAGGATATGGTGTTGCCAACAATATTTATACAGATCTATGATGCAGACAGACATTGCACTGATGTGTCTGACATTTAAAAACACAATTAGAATTTTTGCTTGTTGTTTACACACTTGGGTCTCGAACCCATCACCACTGGTTCCTAGGGTACTGTTGGAACCGGTGTGCTATGCCTTTTCATATAGCAATGACTGGCTAAACAGTTACACCAAGGAGTCCTGAGAGCCCATCAACGTGGGCTGTCACTCACCCTGGTGATATGGGGTTGTGTGTGCCTATGGGGTATGTTCATTAATCCATCTTAATGTGAGCCCAGCAATGATGTGCAGGATGCCATAAGGGGGGGGAGGGGGCCTTCTGGTCTAAACGTTGGACTCGCGCAATAGGTTACGTACCACACATTATGACACGATGGAGCTAGGTGTACCACATTAATGTGTGTTAATCGTAGGTAGGTGTGCTGGCATACAGACCTAGTGGCAGAGGTGTAGCACATTGGTTGACAAACTGCCTGATGGTACAGGGGTCATGGGTTCAATCCCACAGTGTTGCTTTTGCATATGACTGCCTGAGACATTACCCTTTAATATCAGCAGTGCTTTGTGAGGCATTTGGGTTTTATTTTTGATTTGTGCTGCCAGCAAACACACCCTCACATTGCCATAACCCAGAGCTACTCAATTCCAGTCCTGGAGGTCTGCAACCCTGCAGGTTTTTGGGATATCCCTAATGATATGCATGAGATATATATGCATTAGAGATAGCTTGCCAACCTGACTGGTTTTTGGCCCTCCAGGGCTGGATTTGGAGACCCCTGCCTTATACCTCTGTCATTTAAGATTGTAAGTGGGCAAGGTGCAGATGTCCAAGACATCAAAAAGGTTAGAATTTGTCACATTCCTCCTTGCTTCTCACCACCACCAAAATATTGTCTATTAGACAACTTTTTGGTGGTGTTGAGAATCTAGGAGGAATGTGACACATTCTATCTACCCTTTTGATGTCTAGAACATCTGTACCTTGCCCACTCACAATCTTAAATGACAGAGGTGTAAGGCAGGAGTCTCCAAATCCAGCCCTGGAGGGCCACAAACCAGTCAGGTTGGCAGGCTATCTCTAATGCATATATATCTCATGCATATCATTAGGGATATCCCAAAAACCTGCAGGGTTGCAGACCTCCAGGACCGGAATTGAGTAGCTCTGCCATAACCTAAGGTGCCACATCATGCACCCTATGCGGCACTCCTGAGGACACATAATAAGGTGCACTGTCAACCACGGCACCTTATAATGTTCCCTTTAGGGCACCTTATACGGTGCTTTTGAGGCACCTTCAGGCTACAGCACTGAGGGTGTTGTTGCTGGCAGCACCAATTTAAATTATAAAAGAAAATGCCTCAGACAGCCCTATCAAATGACCCCACTGTGAGATCAAACCCATGACTTCTAGCTCCACAGGCAGTGAAGTCACCAGTGGGCTATATCTCCATAGCTGCTAACCAACTCCTGGCTGGCTACAGTAGGACTGCAGCCCACCACATGAACTGTCTGCTGTGGTTACCAGGATAGGGTTAAACCACACATACCCATGATGCACTGCACATGCAAATCAGCAGTCTACAGATAACCACAGGATGGGGTATGCACCCCCACACCACCTCAGCCTGGTAGGAAGTACTGAGCATGTGTGTTACTGGCACAGAGTAGGTACTGACCGTCACATTGTGCGGGTCCTGTGCTCACCCTGAGGGTGAGGTGGGCCACCCAACACCATGTCCACAGCAACTGGCTTAGCTGAGACAGGCTATGGTGTGAGTTCTCCTCTGTGCTAGTGTGTGATGAGTAGGTCTTGCAGACACACTGCCAAATACACCTGTGTTCATTTTTTATTTCTCAGTCAAGTCTAGCCCTTGAGCACTTTGATGCACCCAGAATAATGCATATTCTCTGTGGGTGGCATAGTCGCATGATTTATGTGACCGGGGGGGTGGACTGTTTGGACCCATAGGCAGATTATGTAGTACCACCCAAACTGCCCTCTGGAGCTCAGGATCTCCCACCAACAGATCCACATTCTATATCATTGCAATGGTGCTGGTAGAGGGGACCATCAGCCTCAGTCCAGCTGGGGGGAACAGACAACATACAGGGCAGCCCATGCATTTCTATACACATCCATATGGTGATAGCAGACAGACAGGAGGCCTGGAAATGCTTCAGCTGGCCACCACCACTATCTGACAGTCTCCAGCAGCAAGCACAGTGAATCTGCAGCCGCTGCACCCTGCAAGGTGTTCTAGCCTTACACATGCTAACTGCAAACAGTCTGCTAACTAGCCCATAGTGCATATTACTGGAAGAAATTTGTGCACTCAAAACTGGGATATCAGAACACCCACCAAGCAGATAGATTAGTGATTGGGCCCCAAAAACAGCAACCCATAGATATCACTTGAAAGAGATGCTATTAGCACTATGGGGGACCTAGCCATGCCATGGTGACTGTTCAGTCAGGGTGAGAGTGACCTCCCAGCAGGACATGCTGTAGCCACCCTGTCCGTGCAGGTGGTGGCCGGCCACTACAATGTCCCAGCCATTGCCCTATGCCCTGTGCTCATGCATCCTGCCCAGACCACCCTGTCTGAGCTATACCCACAGTACCTTGCTCCTCATTATGCACATTGGCAAACTAACACTGGACACAGTGCAAACAGTGTGGGCTGAGTAAGGTGTTGCAACCACCACACACTGGCTGGACAGACACACACTCCCACACCTATGCCAGCATTGTGCAAATATAGAGAGTTTTTGCAGTCCTGGCCAACTCACCAGTCCTGGACACAGCGCAGGCATGGCTATGGTATGCAATACTGTTGGGGTCACTCCCCAGGGTGGTGAACACTGTCAGACACCAGACCTGAAACACACTCCACAGACATCAGAGATATTGGTATGATACAGCTCAATGAGCATATTGTGCTTAACTTAGGAATTGCTATCTGCCAGTAATCATAGCAACCTTTTGATATATGTGTACCATACTACTAGTTTATTCTGTTATGTATTATCTCACATTGCCTTAGACTGTTTACTCTATATATAATATGATGTTCCTTGTAAATATGTTCTGTTATGATATGACGTTCCCTGTAAAACAAACTTGCTTTGTTAATTGTTGTTCGCTGTGAACCGCAACTGAACTTTGGAAGATGCGGTATATAAATGTATATAAAAAAAAATAAAAATAAAATATTCCCAGGTTTAGGGTGGCATTGCTAAGGTATGCAAGTACTAGTATTGTGAGATTACGCAAGGCCCGATATCCTGCCTCTCCATGAGGCTTTCGATAATGGAGCCTGTGGGTGCGGTTCTTTCTGCTCCTGTTGGCCGCTGCTCTAGGGCAGAGGTCCCCAACTCCAGTCCTGGTGGGCCAAACACTGTTCATGTTTTCCTGCTGTCCCTAATGAATATGCATGAATACATCTGCATACCATGGGGGCGGCGCATGGAAATGAAACACACACATCTTTATTAGAAACAGAATAAAATGTGAATGATTTGTGGCCCTCCAGGACTGCATTTGGGGGACTCTGCTCTAGGTAATGCGTGTGTTTCTGGTGTCTTGCTCTGTAGGGTAAAATGTAGATGTTTTGGGCATGTTTACGTTATCTGCACTAAAGGTTCTGTCTGTATTACCACATTTTTGTGGTGGGTAAAGTGTGGGGACTGGGTTGGCAGGAACCACAGCTGGGACTTGAACCTGTGACTTTCTGTGTCTGAATACACTGGTTTTGTGCACTGCACCACTATTTTCTCACAGAGTCAGCACCTTCCCTGGTGATACCATGACTGTTCGTCAGACAGGGCCTGTCTGTTGCAATGCATGGCACCCACCTACACAGGGCTAGGCCACGGTCTGCTCTGGGCAGCTGCCACTGCCCCCTCCACCACCAGTGACCCTCTGCCACCATGCTGACAGTCCCTTCTGCTGGTGGTGCTGGTGGAGCGCAGTCTCAGGCCATCCAGTGTGCGGGTAGGCGGCTGCCTATGGTGCGGGTTCTGGGGTAGGGGTGCCTGCATAGGTGTCCATGCTACCCCCCAGCACCTCCTGCCAATGTTCCGTGCCCTTGGGGGTAGCTGCTGGGTACTATCCCCTGTGACACTGTAGGAAGCACAGTCATGCCCATGTTGGGCCTTCAGCAGTTGCTGTCTAGCTGCTCTGCACCACACTGGGGCCACAGAGACAGTGCAGTCCCTGGAGATACCATGACTGTTTGTCAGACAGAGCCTGTCTGTTGCAGTGTACGGCACCCACGTGAACAGGGCTAGGCCATGGTGTGCTGTGGGCAGCTGCCACTGCCCCCTCCACCACCAGTACCCCTCTACCACCATGCTGACAAGCCCTTCTGCTGGTGGAGCTGATGGTGCGCAGTCTCGGGCCATCCAGTGTGCGGGTAGGCGGCAGCCTATGGTGTGTGTTCTGGGGTAGGGGTGCCTGCATAGGAGTCCACGCTTCCCCCCAGCACCGCCTGCCAATGTTCTGTGTCCTTGGGGGTACCTGCTGGGTACTATCCCCTGTGACACTGTGGCAAACACACTCGTGCCCATGTTGAGCCCTCATCAGTTGCTGTCTGGCTGCTCTACTGTTTCAGCATTTGTATGGGCCTCCTAGGCATCACCCCAGTCTGCACTGTGGCCCAGCTTCTCCACAGCATATGCCGCCTGCAGCCCTCTGTGTCCCCTTTTCCAGCATCTGTCCAGTTGCCCATTCCAACATGCCCGCCCTGCTGTTGTGGAACATGTGCATGCAATAGGGACACTGTCCACTGGAAAGGGAAAACCCTGATCAGTGCTATTTCACTGTGGGATCATTCACTGTGTATGGGGACGGAGCGTGGACCCTTCCGCAATTCATATCTTTTTTTTGGTGCTTTCTGGGGAGTGTTTTTTGCTGTTTCCCATTAATATCACTATTGGCCAGCTTGGTAATGTTTTATTTCCATTTTGTTGAGGTCATTTTCAATGTTTATTTGCCCTATTGTGCCGTGCACATGTATCACACTTATCACTTTTTGTAGGTTTCCCTGGTTTTGCTGTACATTGCTGACAGAAATGGTTTCTTTTCCCTTTAAATCGGCTCTAACGCCAGGGTTTCACTGGCATTAGTTTTGAGCCTCGGATTTCACAGCGTTAGTGTGCGGGGAGCCTCTCCCCTCCCACTCTCCACCCATTGACCCCTTCTCTCCGCCCCTGGGGAGCCTTCCTCCGCCCTCCGGGAGCCTTTCCCCGCCTTCAACGCTCATTTGTGCCGCTGCGCGCGTTATCGCGTGCTAAGGTACCTGCGCGCCTGAAGATGCGCCATTATCGCGCGATAACATCACAGCGCGCACTTTAAGATAGTTTAGTAAACATACCCCTAGGGCTCTTGCTAGAATCCTGCTATTGTGAATCCTAAATCTGTACACTAGGGGGTATGTTTACTAAAGTGCATTAGTGCGATTCGCGTTAGGAGCCGCGGTAGAGACAGAAACCCCAAATAAGGACATGGGTGGTACATCGTTCCCGCTAACGCGCGTTCCAAATACTAACGAGTGTTACAGGGCGCCGTGGTGCGTTACCGCACGTAAATCATAAGAAGGCGCACAGACACAAATCACTGAAGCAGAGCTGTAGCACAATGGTTACTTTACTAACCGCTGATACAGGCAGCATGGGTTCGAGTCCCCAGTGTGCCTAATGCAGAAGGCTGGCCCAGGCATCACCCTGTACATTACGTAGTGAATGAGGAGGCAAGTTTTTGCTTATGTTCAGTAGTGTTGCCAGCAAACACACCCTCACAGTGGCGTAACCGAAGGTGCCGCAGAAGGCACCCCATAATGCACTTCACAGGCTACATTATAAAGTGCACTGTCCGCTGAGGCACACCAAAATGTCCCCTATAGAACACCCTATAAGGCAACTTAAAGGGCGCCAGATAAGGTTTCCATAGAACCAGGATGGGGGATGGGGCTCTCCTTTGGGGCCTGCACCATCCTGGGGCTATGGTTTGTCTTTTGTGATCACAATAAGGGCCTGTTTCCATAGGACCAGGATGGGGGATGGGGCTCTCCTTTGGGGCCTGCACCATCCTGGGGCTATGGTTTGTCTTTTGTGATCACAATAAGGGCCTGTTTCCATAGGACCAGGATGGGGGTAGGAGCCCTCTTTTGGGGCCTGCACCATCCTGGGACTATGGTTTGTCTTTTGTGATCACAAACAGGGCCAGATAACATTGCACATGGATGGGGGATGGAGCCCTCTCATGGGGCCTGCAGCATCCGCGGATGTATTTGGGCCTTGTGTTAGTTGACAGGGGCAAGTGACAGACCCCTGTTTGTCTCTTGGCCTGAGTGGTGGGCCTGTGGTTTCCTGTGGATAGGGCACATCCTTGGGCTACAACAGCGCCCCATACCATAACAATGTGGTCTGTAGTGCACCCCTGCCATGTCTGCAGCTACCCCCTTGGGGCTGGGGGGTTTGTTTTTGGGTGTGTGCCAGACCTTGCTACCAGATGGACACGGCAACACCTGACATTCCGTGGCAGTGCATAGTTTCTTTGTGCTTTGGTTACAGGGTGTTTTTTTCCACATCATCAGTTGGGATGCCTGTCCCCATGCACTTACCTCACATGGGTAATCTGAGCTCCTGTTGTATCGGTGAGACAGATGCTCCCAGGCCCTCCTGACCCTGGCTACATTCTGCCTCCTGGATGAGCCCGGAAATAAGTGCTGCTGGCGGAGGCAGAACAGCTCAGTGAGGAGATAGAGGTCCCTCTGTGTGAAAGCTTGCTTCCTCGACATGGCTGCCATTTGCTCTGACTGTATCAGTGCTGCGTAGCCACGTGCGTGAGGGCGTAGCCACGTGCATTGGTGGGGGCGTATCCACGTGCGTTGGTGAGGGCGTAGCCACGTGCATACCCACATGTTGTTATGGGCGTGTCACCACGTGTGAATACGTGCATTGGTTCCAGCGTGGGCGAGCGTTACTACATGCGTTGGTTCAGGTGTGGGCACTGTAGATTACATATCCTTGAGAGTGTATTGCACCTAATATTAATGCTACCATCTCTGATTGTGCTGGCCTATTGCCTATCAGAGCCTGTGAGCAGGAGCTGGACTTTACAAACCCCACTTCTTAGTACTGCTGCTACATTTTGCAGCATCGGCATCATGTTTTATACCACCTTCTGTTGCACACATCTCACATTAGGGTACATTCACATTCCTTTGGCTAGATATGTCCTCAATGTGGAGATGTATCACACATTTTTAATGCCCCTTTTGTTTAGAGGGATTGCGGAGGGTGTGTGGTGGGAACGGCACAGAGGGAGTCCCTGATTGGTTATATGTCGGGGTGGCATTGGAAGCAATGGAGAGCTTGTGTGTATTTGACAGAGGGGCTTCATTTCACCACGCAGTCCATCTGCAGGGGTTCACAGGGTTGGATTGGAGCAGTCACACCCATGATGCACTGCACATGCAAATCAGCAGTGTACAGATGGTCATATGTTGCGGTTCCCCCCCCCCATCACCTAGGGCTGATGGGGGTCCTGACCATGTGCAGCCCCACAGCACCTCAGCATAGTAGGGGGAACAGACAATGTGTGGCACTGGTACAGAGTAACCACAGACAGTCACATTGTGCGGGTACTGTGACCACCCTGAGTTTGAGGTGGGGTGGCCAGCAACAGGTCCACAGCACCTTTCATGACTGCCATACCCCATGCTGTAGGTCCCCCATCAGTGTGTTGTCTGTAGTTCTGTTAGACACACCGTGGTTACATCAGTGTCCTGCTGTATGTCTCGCTCATGTCTAGTCTATATGGGCGATTATGCACCCAAAATAGTGCATATCCGGTGTTGGTGGGAGGGGATTATGATCCACCACACAACCTACCCTCCAGGGCTCAGGGTGCAGAACAGGTTCAGCCACCAATAGATCCACAGTCTACCTCACTGCAATGGTAGCAGTAGAGGGAACCATCATCCCCAGTCCTGTTGGGGGACAAACAGCACTACACATCCATAGGTCAATAGTCGACATATGGCAGGCTTGGAAATGCACAGCTGCCCCCCCAACATTATCTGACATTCTCCAGCAGCACGCCTCCAGCCACTGCACCCTGCAAGGTGTTCCAGCAAGACACATACTAGCTACAGACAGTCCACCAGCTAATCCAGAGTGCATGGTCCTGGATGAGATGCAAGCACCCAGAACAGGAGTGTCAGCATACACACCAAGCAGATAAGTCAGTGATTGGGCCCCAAAAGGGGATCCATATATATCACATGCGAGAAATGCCATAGCGCACTATGGGGGAACCTAGCCATGCAGTGGTCACTGCTCAGTCAGGGTGAGAGTGACCTCCCAGCAGGACATGCTATGGCCACCCTGTTCATGCAGGTGGAGGCCGGGCACTACAATGTCCGAGCCATTGCCCTATGCCTTGAGATGATGCAGCCAGGTCAGGCCACCCTATACAGCCTATTCCCACAGTACCTTGCTCCTCATTATGCACATTTGCAGGCCAATACTGGCAACAGTGCTAGCACTGAGAGCTGTGGGGGGTGTTTGCCGACACCGCACACTTGATAGACAGACACACACTCCCCACACCTATGCTAGCATTGTGCAGCTATGGAGGTGTTGGGCAGCCCTGCCCCCCCCCCCCCCCCAATGGTCCGGGGCACAGTGCAGGAATGGCTGTGGTACGCAAAACTGTAGGTGTCACTGCACAGGTTGGTAAACACTGTCAGACACAGGACCTGTGATAAACTTCATCGTGGCGGTGTTTAGAGTTGGAAGAGAATGATGGCAGTTTGTTGCAATACTTTATACGGAGATTACACTTGATACAGGGCGCACACCCGAAACGTGCACGTCGTGTATTGTACATCTTGGAATCTGCAACATGAAGGACACTAACTGCGGCTAGTGTATTGTACATCTTGGAATCTGCAACATGAAGGACACTAACTGCGGCTAGTGGATGCAGATAAGTAATTGGTTTTTAAATTCACGAGGGTGAAACAAAAAACGAATAAAAGCAGTCCACAGCCTGGTGAGGGCTAGGTTAACAGTGCTGGCCCTCCCCCGGTGGGCTTCGACAAAAGAATTGAATAATTAAGGGATTTTCTTATGTTGGTTTAATTTTTGTCTCTTAGACACAGGACCTGTAGCACACTCCACAGACATCAGAAAGGTTGCTATGCTGCAGCTCACTCAGAGAAAACTTGTACTTGAGCTAGGAATTGCTATCTGCCAGTAATCATAGCAACCTTTTTTAAGATGTGTACCATATTCCGAGGTTTATGGTGGCATTACTATGGTATGCAGGTGCTCGTATTGGGAGATGCACGCAAAGCCCAAAGTCCTGCCTCTCCAGGTGGCTTTGGATGATGGGGCCTGTGGGTACGGGTGTGTCTGCCCCTGTTGGCTGCTGCTTTACAGCAGTGTTTCCCAAATCCAGTCCTGGTGTGCCAAACACTGTTCAGGTTTTCATGCTGTCCCTCATGGCTATGCAAGAGATACATCTGCATACAATGGGGGTGGTGCATAGATATGCAGCACAGGCATCTTTATTAGAGGCAGCATGGAACCTGAATGGTGTTTGGCCCTCCAGGACTGCATTTGGGAGACTCTGCTGTAGGTAATGTGCCTGTTTATGGAGTCTGTGGTCTGTAGGGTAAAATGTAGGTGTTTTGGGCATGTTTACGTCATCTGCAAATAAGGTTCTGTCTGTATTAGGACTTTGTAGTAGTGGGTAAAATATGCAGATTGGGTTGGTGGAATCCATAGTTGGGATTTGAACCTGTGACCTTCTGCTTCTGATTACAGTGGTTTTGTGCACTGCACCACCATGTTATCACAGAGATGGTGCATTCCCTGGTGGTACCTTGACATGTGCTGCCTGTGGCCCTCTGTATCCCCTTCTCCAGCATCTGTCCAGTTGCCGTTCCAACATGCCCGCCCTGCTGTTGCGGGACATGTGCATGCCATAGGCACCCCGTCTGGTGGTGGAGGAAACCCTGAGCAGCGCTATTTCACTGTGGGTCCATTCACCTTGTATGGGGACGGATTATAGACCCTTCCACGGTTTCTATCTGTTCTATGGAGCTTACTCGGGGGGGGGGGGTGTTTCTCATTGATACCACTGTTGACAAACTTGGTTATTGTTTTTATCCAGTTTGTTGGGGTCATTTTCAGTGTTTCTGTGCCCTTTTGTTCTGTGCACATGTATCACACTTATCACTTTCTTTGGGTTTTCCTGCCTGGGCTGTACAATGCTGACACCTAAATGGTTTCTCTCCCCTTTAATGTGCCTTTAACGACAGGTTTTCATTCGCGTTGGATTTGAGCTCTGAAATTCAGCGCGTTAGTGTGAGGGGAACCTCTCCCCGCCCACTCTCCGCCCATTGACCCCTTCTCTCCACCCTCTCTCCACCTTCTGCGTTGTTTTACCGTGCCGCGGGGCTTTACGATCGTTAACTACGGTTAACGTGCGTAGTATGATGTTAACGCTCATTGGTGCGTGATTATGCGCGTTATACTGCACTTATGATCGTTAACATCGTACAACGCGTGTTATTCACGTTTACCGCACTTTAGTAAACATACCCCTAGGTGTCACCATTGTACAAGGACCATGATTTTCTTCACACATCAGCTGTGAAACTTAGGTTATATATTGAATCAAATTGTTTGGTTGCTACATAAAGCCATATGGATACAAAGACATAAAGGGGATTGTTTTAGAAGCCCTGTTCATGCATTGGATGTCTGAAAAAGGGCATGGAGACATTCAAAGCTTGGAGTCGTCCCTAGAGATATTTTAGAAGCTAACTCTGTGGACGTCCCTGGGGCAAGGACATTCAAGTCTGAAAGGGGATGTGGATTAGGTGTTCCCAGAACTTGGATGTCCTTACCTGATTTCATAAATGGCCTCGATGTCCTGAGCCGCATCCAAGCCTTTACCTGCTCAATAGGCATTGGAAAAGTGCTTGTTTTGTCAGGCAGACATCTGGAGGGTGTAGAGGAGGTCTGCTCATGTCCCCTATATTTTCCATGCCAATAACAAACACTGATGGGGAATGAGGGCTCATGTTTTCATTTTGCTACACTGCTGGACAAACCCTTAGGCTAACTTGCATGAGATAGAAGTTTCCTCCCCACGCTTACCCAAGTGGGACGTCTATGTGGCCACCAGCATGGATGATCATGTCAAGGATGTCTATGTTAATAAAATAGGGCAGAGATATCAATGGCCCTGGTGTTTCTTGAGATATTCTACCATCGACATTCCCGATTTGACTTGGACATCCTTTCTAAAATGCCACTTCATAAGTCAATAAACAAGTTTAAGTAATGTTCTTTATGTAACTAATTATGATTAAGCTTAAGACATGTAGATTATCTTTATCAAGTTAGTGCAGATAGAGCTCATTTCACCACCAACAGCTCCGTGGTAGTCAACCACTGAAGCACTTTACCCTATATTATATGCTCCTGTTTGTTTCAAATTCTTCCTACAAAATCAAAATCAATGGACATAGTTAAAATTCAATATTGTCAATGAGGTGGTAAAACATAGAAGAAAGAGCTATTAAAAATAGAGTGTAGAACTCGCTTCATTTTTGTAAAGATTTTTACTGTTATACTAGTGTTGGGCTCTACAAATTAACAGATATATCCGAGTAAAGGTCCTGCTAGAATTACGTACATGGAAAGCAAAGCCACATATCATTTCAACCTTTATTTGCTGCCATCTACAGTTAATTGACATGCATTGCAGTCTAAACACTGAATAGTGGCCCCTTGAGACATTAGATAGAGTTAAGCAATATGGGCAAATGCTTACTAAGGAATCAATGGGGCCGCGGCTCCGATAACGATCGCGAACCACTACCGCGGCTTTGTAAACAAGCCCCTAAGTCACTAAATGGCCCAAAGTTATCCATATAAAAAGGGGTCGGGTAGGGGCAGGATGAGGGCGGGCAAAAAAAGTATTGGGATAGTGGCAATCTTCAGCTCCTACCTACATATATTTATTTCATTTATTAGTACTTATCATCCACCTACAGTATCTAAAATAACTACTTTAGTTTAGGGGTGCCAAATAGCAAGCTTAAAGTAAATGTATATTGCTGGCATGGTGACTGCACTGTCGGGATAGGGGCATTGAAGATAAGGATTCAGTTGAAAGCTGATACATTCATTTCACTTAAACTGGTCATTATGCTGGCTGGATAATGACCCCTTATAAGCTAACATTTGGTGAATCAAGAATGTTATTGAAATCTCCTGAAAACTAAAATGCAACTCCAGCCAATGTCAGTTGAGGATTTATCATTGCAGTAGAAGTGAGGCAATAGACTGTCATGGTATGCACAAAACTAACCTATTTGGAGAAATTCAGGTGTAGGAGTGAAGGATCCAGAATAGCCTCTGTGCTAAATGTTCCCATATATTCTAGAAAGATGAGAAAGCGAGAAGCAGCTGGTTGGTGGTGACAAAGAGCCAGAGCCCTTAGCAGTGGATGAAGAAGTGAATTTCTGTGAGTCCAACCAACCCATGCAAAACTATTTTTGTAGCTTTATAGATTACAGCTAGCTTTTCTGCCTGTGGTTTAATCTGTAACTATAAATAAAACTGGCCACATTTTAGCCACTATTACATTGTAGTTTTAGTTAAGCAACCTTGGCTTGCAGCCGAGAATGAGCAGGGTTCAAGAGATAATAGTTGCTCAGAAGGGGTCTCTGGTTGAGAAATTCCAACATTTAACTTATTATCACTTTGTTTCATATAATAATTTGAAGATCCAAGCAGATTTTGCCAGTTGTAATTTCTCCCACCCTACCCTTACATATCCATCTCACAGCTTACCTTCCTCCCAATATATATTATCAGTAGTCTTCAAGTAAAGGACAAACAATTAAAGTTGCTATTTGATCATGATTATCGTAGTACAGCTATTCTAACTCTTTCCAACTAATTCATCATGTCTTTTGTTCAGTGCAATACCTGTGGTACCTTAGTCCTGCCCAGACTGGAGGCTTAGGGGTATGTTTACTAAACGCCGTAAGTGTGTGTGGCCGCGGTAGAGTGCGGGTGCCATATAAGGAGTGGGCGTTTCGCGCTGAAGAAGGAAATCCGTGATTTGCATATGTGCTAAGGTGCGCCCCGCACCTTAGCGCATCAGATGGCTGCGCGGGAGGCATATGTGGTACGCTGCTAAGCAAACAAAAAAGAGCAGAGCCACAGCACAATGGTTAAGGCACCTACCAATGGTACAGGGATTGGGGGTTCAATCCCCCACAGAGCCCAATAAAGATGGCTGGCTGATGCAATAATTTAGGTGACATTGAAATAATGGGCAGCATAAGGCGGCAGGCTAATGGGCATAAGGTGGCGTGTTGTTTTAGGAGACATCTCAATATAGGGCGGCATAAGGCAGCGCGCTGCTGAGCAAACAGAAGAGCAGAGCCACAGCACAATGGTTAAAGCATCTACCAATGGTGCAGGGATCAGGGGTTCAATCCCCCAAAGTGCCCAATGAACAAGGCTGGCTGAGGCATTTTGTATTATGGGCATGAGTGCTTTAGGGGGCATGTTATTTTTATTTAATTATCATTACTAGCAAATGCACCCTCAAAGCATGTTAACATGAGGCGCCCCATAAGGCACATTTCAAAGTGCACTGTCCGCCAAGGCACCCTAGAATGTAGCTTATAGGGCGCTTTAGAGGGTGCCGTATGAGGTCCCGCAAGGTCAAAGCACTGTTTATGATGGCAGCACTGTGCAGTTTAAGGAATGAAAAGCATTAGTAGGTGCACTGACATGCAAGGAGGAGCAGCAGTGGAGCACAATGGTTGAGGCACTGACTGCTGATACAGGGGTCATGAGTTTGCTCCCCAGGGTGCCTAATACGTAAGGCTGGCTGTGGCATCAGCTTTGCAATGTACATATGTTTTCCTGCAGCACCGTATGTTTATATTATTAATTGCTGCCAGCAAACACGCCCTCACGTGCTGTAAGTGAAGGTGCCGTATAAGGCACCCTATAAGGCACTCCATAGGGCATATTATAGAGTGCACTGTCCACCACGGCACCCTAATATGTCCCCTATAGGGCACCCTATAAGCTGTGTCACAGGATAATGTATAGTGCACCTTATATGGACGGGAACCATAAGGTGCTATATAGGGTGCCCTATGGAGCGCCCTCAGAGGCACCCTATGGGTACAGTACGCTGAGGGTGTTTTTGCTGGCATCAAAATATGTACATTAACGAAAAATAATGCTGTGGAAAACCCTAGCAAATAACCCCTCTGTGGGTTTGAACCCATGATCTCTGGCTGCATAGGCAGTGAAATAACCATTGTGCTACAGCTCTATAGTTGATAGCAAGCCCCTGGCTGGCTGCAAAGAGCCTGCACGTCACTGCACAGACAGTTTACTGTGCTCACCAGGATAGGGTTAGCCCACCAGTACCCATGATGCACTGCACATGCAAATCAGCTGTCCACAGATGAACACAAAATGGGGAATGCACCCCCACAGCACCTCGCCCTGGTAGGGGGTACTGACCGGGTGTTTTACTGGCACAGAGTACCTACACACCGTCACATTGTGTGTTTACTGAGCTCACTCTGAGTGTGCGATGAGGCGCCTAGGACCAGGTCCACAACACCTTCCATGATTGAGGGAGATCCAAAGCAGTGTTAATGTGTAAGATAGGTAGTCTGCACAAACACTGTCTTAGTCAGGTGTAGCCCCCATGGACCCCCAGGTGGGATATGCGCACCCCCCCCCCCGGGCCAAGGGTGGCAAACATGGTCTCCCATCAATAGATCCACCTTATACTTCCCTGCAAAGGTGGCAGTAGAGGGGAACATAGACCCCAGTCTTCCTGAGGAACAAACACCCCACAGGGCAGTCAATGCAGCTCTATACACATCCATAAACACAATAGCAGACAGACATTAGACCACTATCTTATATTCTCCTGCAGCAAGCCATCAGCCACTGCACCCTGCAAGCTGCTCCATCAGGACACATACCAGCTACAAACAGTCTCTGCTAGTTAGTCCATAGTGCATGTTCCCAGTGAAGATGCATGCACCCAGAACTGGAATGGCAGCATACACAGTACACAGATATATCAGTGACTGGGCCCCAAAAGGACACCCATATATATCACATGAGAGAAACACTATATAGCACTATGGGGTTGCCTAGCCATACTGTGGTCACTGCACAGTCAGGGTGAGAGTGATCTCTCAGCAGGACATACTGAGGTCACCCTGTCTGTGTAGGTGGTGGCCGGGCACCACAATGTCCCAGTCAGTGCCCTATGCCCTGTGCAGATGCACCCTGGCAAGGCCACCCTGTCCAGCCTACACCCATGGTACCTTGCTCCTCATTATGCACATTGGCAGCCCAATACTGGCAACATTGCTGGCAGTGTGGGCTGTGGAAGGTGTTTGCAGCCACCACACACTGGATAGACAGACAGCCACCCCCACACCTATGCCAGCATTGTGCTACTATAGAGGGGTTCAGCAGCCATACCCACCACACCAGTCCTGGACACAGTACATGCATGGATATGGTACTCATTACTGTTAGGGGTCACATTCCAGGGTGGTAAACACTGTCAGAGACCAGACCTGCAACACACACCGCAGACATCTGAATGATTGTTATGGTGGAGCTCCATGAACAAACTGTGCTTTACGTAGGACTGGAGATCTGCCAGTTATCATAGCAAACGTTTGATAGCTGTGTACCGTATACCCAGGTGTAGGGTGGCATTGCAGAGGTATGCAACTGCTAGTATTGGGAGATACAGGCAGGGCCCAATGTCCAGCCTCTCCAGGAGGCATTGGCCAATGGGGCCTGTGGGTGTGTCTGGCCCTGTTGGCTGCTGCTCTACGGCAGGGTTTCCCAACTCCAGTCCTGGTGTTCCAAACACTGTTCTGGTTTTCATGCTGTCCCTCATAGATATGCATGAGCTACATCTGCATACCATGGGGGTGGTGCATAGCTATGCAGCACAGGCATCATTATTAGAGGCAGCATGGAACCTGAATGGTGTGGGGCCCTCCAGGACTGCATTTGGGAGACTCTGCTCTAGGTAATGTGCCTGTTTATGGTGTCTATGAATGGTGTGTTAAAATATAGGCGTATGAACCATGCATATGTTCTTAGCTATACAGTTTTGTCCTTACTATCACGCTTTAGTTGTGGGAAAAATATGTGGACTGGATTGGCAGTAGCCCCAGCTGGGATTTGAACCTGTGACCTTCTGTTCCTATACACACTGTCTGTGTGCACTGCACCACCATGTTGCCACAGATATGCTGTGTTCCCTGGGGAGTCCATGACTGTACATCCGACAGAGCCTGTCTGTTGCGGTGGATGGTGCCAGCCTGCACAGGCCTAGGCCACTGTCTGCTGTGGTTTGCAGCCACTGCCCCCTCCGCCACCTGTACCCTACCACAAACATGCAGACATGTCCCTATCTGGGAAAAACATATGACCTGAGTGAGTTGTAGCACTCCAGGACTGAGTTTGGGGGACTCGGCTGTAGGTAATGGCCATTGTTATGGTTTGTGTGCAGTGTAGGCTAAAATATAGGTGTTGGGACCATGCTTATGTTCTCTGCAATAAAAGAGTGTCTGTACTCTCACTGTTTAGTGGTGGGTAAAACTATGGGTACTGGGTTGTCAGGAGCCCTAGCTGGGGTTTGAACCTGTGTCCCTCTGGTTCTACAGGTACTGGCTGTGTCCGCTGCACCACACTGTGGCCCCAGAGATAGAGCAGTCTCTGGAGATAGGAAACCTGGCCGCAAGAGTCAGACACCCTGCTCTGCACAATTTTACTGTGGCTCGTTTACCTTGTATGGGGACAAGGGTGCACAAAATACTCAAATATGCCCTTCAAAAAAGGGGAGAAAGATATAACAACAAGCTGCGCAACAGTGATATCAATGGGCAACCTGAAATACACTCCCAGGAAAGCTCCATTACATTGCAGTGCTTTTGAAAGAGTCTACGGAGCGTAGACCCTTCCAAAGATCATTTCTATTGTTTGGGGCTTTCCTGGGAGTGTTTGTTATTGTTGCCCATTAATAGCACTGTTGCCCAGCTGGATTATAATTTATTTGGAATTTGTTGTGGTCATTTTCAAGTTATATTTGCTATTTTCTTCTGTGCACATGTATCACACTGCTCACGTTGTTTAGGTTTCCCCGCTTTTGCTGTACATTGCTGACGGAAATGGTTTCTCTTCCCTTTAAATGCGCTCTACCGCGAGTGTTTCACTCGCGGTAGTTTTTACATGTACATTCAGCCCCGCTCCTGTGCGGGGAGCCTCTCCCCTCCCACTCTCCACCCATTGACCCCGTCTCACCGCCCCTCGGGGGCCTTCCTCCGCCCTCCGTTAGCCTTTTCCCGCCTCTATTGCACATCAGCGCACCGCAAACGTGCGCGTTTTCGTCGCACGTGTGCGGGGCCTGTTAATGTGACGCGCACGCGTGCGGGGCACTTAAGAGCACTTAAATGCATCATTTTAGAGCGCTCAAGTGCGCCCCGCACAAGTGCGCAGTTTAGTAAACATACCCCTTAGAGTTTTCTCCATCTGTCTCCAACTCTCTGCTATAAAAGAAGAGCTTATTCAACTCAAGCAGGAATTGGCTGCAGCCTGCAATTACATGTGCTTCCAGAACTTTTAAGCCTCCTAACATTCTATGCCCATTGTCATGGAGAATAAAACAACCTAGGAATAGGTGGGTTACAGTGGACTCAGGAATATTGTGACCTGTAACACAGAGGCCCAGTGTTGCTCTCCCAGTGTTGCCCTTACGAAATTCCTTTGCTCTCCTGGAACATTATGATGCTGATGACATGAAATCTGAGGTAGAACTAAAGGTGAAGAGAGTCATTCACTGCAAAAGCCATTCCCTAAAAAATATCTCAAAACAGAAAATTCATACTGCTGATTGCTGGATTCAATCAGAGAAGAACTTAAGGATTCCGAAACTGATGTTATACTCCATCGGGGGAGACATGACTTGGCCAGAAATCACAGTCTTGCAGCACAGAAAGATTTTCCAAAGCTTGGAAAGGGTCTGAAGTCCATAGTAAGGACTGAAGCTATTGCAGAAGTACTACCTGCCAATCAGTGGCTAAAAACCTGGTGTCAACAAGAAAGTTTTAGACACATTGGAGACTGGGGCAATATATGGAAAAACAGAAAACTTTACTGTAATGATGGCCTACATCTTTCTATGTCAGAAACAAGGATCCTAAGTGAGAGATTCGGGAAATACGTTGTTAGGCATTTAAATTAGAAGATGGGGTGGTACATGGAATTAGATAAGTCTGGGATGTTACCTTCAGCGAAAGCAAGACTGCAGTAGAGAAAACAACAAAATAAATCATCTTAGCTACTCGCTTCTCAGCAACAAGGTAGAGGAAGGTAGTAAGAATAAGGCTATACAGGTGATGGGACACTCAACAAGAAATAGCTGGAAAGCAATGAGAACATATGCTTGCAGTCCAAGGAATACATTTCCATATCTGCAAGCCCTAATGGTAGAAGTTGCCGTGACAGAGACGTGGTTTAATGAGCACCATGTACGGGGCACTGTCCTACCAGACTATAAACTCTTTAGGAGAGATAGCAATGGCCAGAAAAGTGAAGGAGTAGCCCTGTATGTGAAAACCAGCATTAAAGTGACTACAATGCAGGCTGCTTGGGGACTGAGGAAGCAATATAGATAATCTTCAAAAGAGAAGATGGAACTTCTATCAACACAGACATCATCTATACACCCGCAGCTCAGTCAGAGAAACTAGACAGAGGATATTCGAAAGTTGGGAATAAAAGGGAGGGAGGGTGCTGTTGCTGGGAGATTTCAGCTTGTTAAATGTGTCCTCTCTGCAGAATCAGAAAGAAATGGGGAGATCTTGGATGTGTTTCAAGGTTCTCTGTAGTTACAATGGAAATATCGAAACATGACAGCAAAAAAAGACCATATGGCCTATGTAGTCTGCCCTTCCATAGCAAATACTGAAGTCCCTTCTTTCCCTTTAGAGATCCTCTGTGTTTGTCCCATACTTTTTTGAATTCAGATACTGTCCTCATCTCTACTACCTCCACTGGGAGACTATTCCACGCATCTACCACTCTTTTTGTAAAGAAATATTTCCGCATATTACTCGTGAGTCTGTCCTCTTTCACCATAATCCTATGTCCCCTCATAGCAGAGCTTGCTTTCAACCGAAAGAGGCTCTCCTCCTGTGCATTTATGCCTTGGAGGTATTTAAAGGTCTCTATCATATTTCCTCTATCCCACATTTCCACTAATGTATACATATTAAGATCTTTACGTCTGTCCTTATATGTTGTATAATAAAGACCACTAGTCATTTTAGTAGCCACCCTCTGCACTGACTGCATCCTATTTATGTCCTTTTGAAGGTGTGGTCTCCAGAATTGCACAGAATACTCCAAATGAGGTCACACCTTATACAAAGGAATTATCACCTCCTTTTTTTCTGCTGGCCATTCATCTCCCTTGCACACAAGCATCCATCTGGCTTTCACTGTCTCCTTTTCTACTTGTCTAGCCACCTTAGGATCATCAGAAACAATCACACCCAGGTCCCACTCTTCTTTCGTGGACAGAAGTATTTCATCCCCTACACTGTACTGCTCCATTGGATTTTTGCAGCTCAACTGTATGACCCTTATTTTTTAGCATTAAATCTCAACTTTCAAATTCTTGACCATTCTTCAAGCTTTAGCGAGATCTCTCCTCATGTTATCTACTTCTTGGGTGTCTACTCTATTGCAGATTTTGGTATCATCCGCAAAGAGGCAAACCCTAAGCAACAGCCCTTCTGCAATATCACTAACAAAGATGTTAAAAAAAATCGGACCAAGGACAGATCTCTGCAGCAGACCATTGGTAACCTCCTTTTGCTTAGTTTATTAATAAGTTACCTGTGTGGAATGGTGTCAAAGGCTTTACTGAGATCTAAATACACTGCATCTAGGGATCTCCCTCGGTCCAACTCCTGGCCACCCAGTCAAAGAAATCAATCAGATTTGTCTGACAAGACCTGCCTCTAATAAACCCATACTGCCTCAGATCCTGCAATCCAATGGACTCCAGAAACCTCACAATGGTGGAGGAACCCATGACAGAACGGGTGACGTTAGATCTAATACTCAGAAATGGAAGAAGTATGTCTAAGGCACAGGTAGGTGTCCACTTGAGCAAAAGTGATCACTACACTGTGGTTTGAGATAAAGGTTAAGGCAGAGTCCAGTCACAGCAAATTCAAAGTGCTAGATTTCAAAAATGATCAATAAAAGCGAGGTTACTTACCTGTAATGGGGGTTTTCCATGGACAGCAGGATAAGTCAGCCACACCTGGTGACATCATCCAATGGTACCATGGATGGAAGTGCTCTCCAAAGCCCAGAAAGGCAAGCCTTTCTGAGCATGTGCCCTAGGTGACCCTACCTCCAAGCCCATCCCTACCTAGTCCAGTATGTCCCAAGCAATGTCCTTGCAGCTAGATTGGCAGATGCTTTAGGTGGGAGGCCAGCCTCATCCAGGAGAGGTGGGTGGGTATGTGTGGCTAACTTATCCTGCTGTCCATGGAGAACCCCTGTTACAGGTAAGTAACCTTGATTTCTTCATAGACAAGCAGGATGAGTCAGCCACACCTGGTGACTTTCCAGCCGTAGCCCTGGGCCACGAGTCCACTGAGGTGGATGAAGGAGACAGACTACCAAGGACAAACCAAGGGTTATTTAGCATAAACTAGTCCCTAGTGTAACAACATACTGTATCTTGCAAGTCAAGGGTTTTATTAGCATGACTGTTTCCTAGCACAACAGTATATTGGAAAGCGCAATCAAGCAATACATGGGCACCGACTTATTAACAACAGCAGCACTGAACTCTCAACAGAGCAAATCACTGCAAACAAGAACAGGTAACTCAACAGAGCAAATCGCAGCAACAATAACAGGGCTTTGCTAATTAGAGTAGCCAGCCCAAAGTAGAAACCATAACAGTGAAACTGTCATGTCGCAACGAGGTGAGACAGCAATCCAGTGCATAGCTCAGTGTTCTGTTCACCCAACTTGAGTCTACTTGTAGTGTAGCTGTTGCTAGTATTGCCCAATCAAAGGAACTGTCTGCCAGTGCACCATGGTCAAGGCAGTAGTGTTTTGGAATGTGTGTACCGAGGAGCAGGTGGAGGCCTTGTAAATGTCGACCACAGGCAAGGAGTGTAGGTTAGCGATGGAGGTGGCCAGAGAGCAGAGCTGGTGGGCAAGGATGTCTGTTGTGGGCTGGGTGCCAACCTGGGTGTAGCAGAACATGATGCAGTCTGATATCCACTGCAAAAGACTCCTCTTTGAGATAGAACGCCCCAGCCTACTGGAGTAGAAGGAGACAAAAGCTGAGCTCCCCACCACTGGTGTTCCATCCTGTGGAAGTAGGTACACAAGGGCACGATGCAGTCAAGAGTGTGGAGCCTCTGTTCTTCAGGCGAAGCACAGGGCTCAGGCTAGAAGGGAGGTAGCTTGATTGTCTGGTTGATATGGAATGGGAAGGCCACCTTGGGGATGAATCTAGGGTGAGTCCTGAAAGTGGTGAGGTCCCGGTAGAGATGTTTGTAGGGCTTGCAGCTCACTGACCCACCTGGCAGAGATGATGGCGACCAAGATTGCATACTTTAGGGGTGAGACCAGCAGTGGTTTGATGGGTCCTGCATGAGGCAGGGGTGTTTGCTGGCGCCAGTGTCTGTGAGGGGGTATACTGCTGCAGGAAGCAGGTGAGGAAGCTGAGGACAGTAACGGGTGTCCCAGCACCACCACCCCCCCCCCCCCAAATTTGCTCTGGTGTTGGGCTGCAGGGTCAGCGTTTATTCCGTGGTGGGGGGGGGGGGGTGGAGCTGGAAAGGCTACTGTTGCTGGGTGATTAACATAGGTGACTGTAACTGCATCAGTACCTTCTGCATGAGCTGTAGAAGTCACTATTGCTGCTGCATGTTCTTCGGTGCCTCCTCTACTGCTCCTGTCTCTGCAGCTGCGAACTGGGGGGCTTGGGGAGCAGATCAGCACCAAGAGAATCTCTTGGAGCATTTCTCTGCATGGAGGGGAGATTCCCTCATCAGCACAATGACGTGGCATGGGGCTGTGAGTGCTGCCATGGCATTGGCCAATGGTCAAGCAAAGGGTGCGCCATGCATGTAGGAGGTGTTCCAGGCACCATGATGCTGTTGCAGGGCCTGGCCCAGTGGAAGAATGCTGCTGGAGGCTGGGCCTGCATCCCTTCTGGGGCCATTTGCTGGTGTGGGAGGATGTTCCACAGTGGCTTCTGAGGTCCCGATGAGTGCCAGGCTAGGGATGGAGGCCTTCTCTGGTGCAACCTGTGAAGTGGCTTCAGTGCAGTGCTTCCAGTGGGTCACGTGGTCAGCAGTGGCCTGTGCAGGAGTCCGATCCAGGGAAGCAGCAACAGTGAGTGAGTTGGCCACCGATACAAAGTCAATTAACATGTGGCTACAATTTCCAGGCACAGGGGGACATTTGAGCACAATCCTTGACCCAATGAGTCACTCCAAGTCACCCAAAACACCGATCATCTCTAGTTCATTTGGTTTTTGTAAGATCTTTTCCTCTTTCTGCTTCTTCCTTCTTTCAGCAAATTTTTTTTTTGAGAGCTGAGAGTTTCATCATTGCTGGTGAGGCAGAAGAAGTGAAGCTGGGCTAGGTAGGGGCAGACTTGGAGGTAGGGTCACCTAGGGCATATGCTGAGAAAGACTTGCCTTTCTGAGCTCTGGAGAGTACTTCCATCCATGGCGCTGTCGGATGATGTCACCAGATGTGGCTGCTCATCCCACTTATCCATGGAGAAATGGAGACGTACCTGAAGGAAGAGCTAACAGGATAGGAAGAAATATAGGAAGTGGAAATGCAGAGGGCCAAGTTGAAAGGAGTTATAAAAATGGCAACAGCTGTTTATGTAAGGAAAATAAATAAAAGACAAATAAAGGTAGTGTTCACAAAATATAGAAGAATGTAAGAAAAGGAAAACAAAAAAGATACCAAATAAAGCTCAAAGAGGCAAAGAAAGAAATAAGGATGGCAAAAGCGAATGCAGAAGAAATATAGCTAAAGGTGTAAAGCAAGGTGATAATAATTTTTTCAGGTATGTCAGGGAGAAGAAAAAGGCTAGAGGTGGAATTGTGAGGCTGAAAGATGCTGAGAACTGCTTTGTAGAGGTTAGAGCATTGACTTAGTAACCAAGGGACCAATTTTCAGCTGCCCACTGTTTGGAAGGGCTATGTGCCAATGAGGCACACAGCCCTCCCTGCCAACACCTAAACCAATGTTGCAGCGATGGCATTGAATATCCGGTGATCATCGCTGAGACAGGAAGCCGCCGAGGCTAACTGGGCAGCAACGATCTTGGCTGTGCAAGGTTAGGATCAGCACCTTAAGGATAGGGGAAGATTTTCCTCATCTATCTTTAAGGTGCCGATTGCTAACCAGGCAGCATACAATATTGCTGTTGCTCAGTTAGTGCTATTCCCCATCTCTGCTCCACCCCAGAACACCTCCAGCATGGCCTGATGCTAACTGGATAGCATGTGCCATTGAATATCCCCATCTATTTATTTATTTACATTCTCTTATATACCATGCTATTCTGCATTAGTGCGGTTTACATTGAACAAACTGAAATTACATTGAACAGGGCATTATAACTTGGAGATAACTATTTTACAGGGAATATGGGCTAGGAGGGTTAAGTGGCTTGCCCAAGACCACAAGGAGCACCTGTGGGACTAGAAACCCCAGTCCTTCCAGCCCAAGGTTGCTGCCCTCTAGTGGGATTTGAACCCCCTGACCTTCCAGCCTGAAGTACCTTGCCCCAACCACTAGGCCACTCCTCCACTCCACTCCAATCTAAGGCATTTACATGGTTTACTAGGCTGTAAACCGTGTAAATGCCCTTCGAAAATCGGGCCCCAAGATACCAGGGTTTCATTTCCACTAGCACTCCTTGTGGCCTTGGGCAAGTCATTTAACCCTCCATTGTCTTGGAAGAAAGGCCTGGCAATCTACTTTTGGTCAGACTGCCAATAAAACCCAGGTGCTGCTGGGTCACCAGAAGTCAGCACTGACTCGAAGGCACACATTGCATTGATTGTAGAGATTGATGAGGAAAAAGCGGAAATGAAAAACAAATGCTTTTTGTCCTATGTTCTCAACAGAAAATCCTAAAGAAAGACCACAATTGGCTGATAAAAGGCACATACTGTAATAGGAATGGAGTAGATACCACACCATTCACAAAAGAAACTGCTTATGAACACCCCGGAAACCTGATCATGGATAAAACTCTGGGGCCAGCCCTAGAGTTGGTTCAAGGTGTTCACACCCTAGGCGGACCTTAAACCTTATTCTCCCCCTGGCTGTCAGGATCTATTATTATTTGAATACCATGCTCTTTGCTGCCCGCACCCCAGAAGCTGCCACCCTAGCCAACCTCCTGGTTTGCAAATGATCGGGCCAGGCCACAATACTAAGAGAGCTCAGAGAGTTTCTGGCGGGTTCTGTTAAGAATGTGTTTAATAGAGTTTTAGAGATGGAAGAGATTCTGCAGGACTGGAGAAGGGCTGGTATGGTTCCCTCTTCACAAAAGTAGCAACAGAGAAGAGGTGGAAAACTGTAGGTTGGTAAACCTTACCTCAGTAGTTGGAAACGTAATGAAGACACTGATGAAGGAAAAGATAGTGAACTTTCTACAACCCAATGGATTGCAAGATTCAAGGTAACATGGTTTTACCAAAGGCAGAACGTACCAGACCTATCCGACTGATTTCTTTAACTGGGTGACCAAAGAATTGGATCATGGGCATGTGCTGGAAGCAGTCTACTTGGATTTCAGCAAAGCCTTTGATACTATTCCTCACAGGAGACTCATGAGCAAACTGTGAAGCCTGAAATTAGGACCCAAAGTGGCGAACTGGAATTGATCAATGGACAGATGACAGAGGATGGTAGTAAATGGGATTAACTTAGAAGAAAGAAAGAAAGAATGGTGAGTAGTGGAGTGCCTCAGGGATCTGTCCTGGGATCAGTACTGCTCAGTGGTTATATGAGTGATCTGGTTGAAGAATTGAAAGGAAAAATTTGCCTTTTTGAAGATCCCACAAAGATTTGCAATAGGGTGAATTTTATTACTTTATATGGTTTGTTGTTTATTTCGCATGTTTTGCATATGCGTGTTTATATTTTTATTTTTTTATATATATTTTTTGACATTTTGTATAATTTTATATAATTCATATTTTACAGTATGTTGTTGCCTTATGTTACTATATTTTGTTGTCCTCTAGTACCCCCTGATGAAGGCAATCGCCGAAACGCATTGGTTTTTTTTTACTCAATAAAGCGCATGTGACTTCCATATCTACTCGCTCCTGTGGTTCCTCAGTTGACTTTGCGAGCAGTGCTCCTGTTTGTGTTTTCAAAGCCAGAAAGATGCCAGGTTGCTTAGAGAAAGGCATAACCAGCTGAAAGGAGAAAGTGATAGTGCCCCTGTACAGGTCATTGATGAGGCCTCACTTGGAGTATTGTGTTCAGTTTTGAAGGCCATAGTATCTCGCTAAGGATATAAAAATACTTGAAGCGGTACAGAGGAAAGCGACCAAAATGTCATGGGGTTTGCAGATTTGTACCAGACATCATATGAGAAGAGACATGAAAACCTGAATATGCATATCCTAGAGGAAAGGAGGGACAGGGGAGATATCATGCAGACCTTTAAATATTTGAAATATTACTAAACAAAAAACCTTTTTCAAAGATGTGGAAGCTATAAAACTAGAGGACGTGAAATGAAGCTACGAGGATATAACAGCAACATCAGGAAGGGTGGTGGAAAGAAAAACAGTGACTGAATTCAAAGAGGCACGGGATAAACACAGAGGATCTATATATAGCAAGAGGAGCCTTCCTGCTCAAAGTAAAACTTAAATGACTTTTAACACTTCAAAAAAGGCACAGAGCGGGGGAGGGGGGAGGAACTTGTACAGAGAGGCTGTTACAACCCAAAATAAAAGCACCTTACTGGGAAGACTAGCTGGGCCATACTGGTCTTTATCTGCCATCATTTACTATGATACTTTGTTGCTAAGTTACTTGTGAGGGCATTCAGAGACATTAGGAGAAATTACCAGTCTGTGACCAGCTCAGTGCCTGTAGATCTGTGAAAGCTTAAGGTATCATAGGCCTATGCAGTAAAATTCATGCTAAAAATGTTTTAGTGTGGGCAGCAGTAAAAATGTGAGCTCTGATATCACTGGTCAACAAAGTTTTACAAAAGTCATGTTACTGAAATAAAAATAGTGATTTCTTATCAATTTTTATATGTTGAACACGAATGTGACAGTGAAATTGCAAAGTTGGCTCTAGTTTTTTTGTAATCTACAAGAATTAATGTTTACATCACGAAATGCATGTCAATAGTAAATATAATAGGCCTTTGGTTAATACCTGTAAAAAACAAAGTCATAGGGGTATGTTTACTAAACCTTCTTAACGTGCGCGCTGTGCAATTAGCGCGCGCTAAGGTACCTTAGCGCGCGCTAATGACGCCTTATGGGGCAAAAATGCAGCAAAAATGCAGCGGCGCAAACAAGCGCTGAAGGCGTGGAAAGGATCCCGGAGGGCGGAGGAAGGCTCCCCAGAGGCGGAGAGAAGGGGTCAATGGGTGGAGAGTGGGAGGGGAGAGGCTCCCCGCACACTAACGATGTGAAATTCGAGGCCAAAAATAACGCAAGTGAAAACCTCGCGCTAGAGCTGATTTAAAGGGAAAAGAAACCATTTCTGTCAGCAATGTACAGCAAAACCAGGGAAACCTACAAAAAAGTGATAAGTGTGATACATGTGTACGGAACAAAAGTGCAAATAAACATTGAAAATGACCCCAACAAATTTTAAAAAAATCATAATCAAGCTGGGCAATAGTGATAGTAATGGAAAACATCAAAAAACACTCCCAAGAAAGCCCCAAAAAATAAATATGAATTTTGGAAGGGTCTACGCTCCGTCCCCATACAAGGTGAATGATCCCACAGTGAAATAGCACTGATCAGGGTTTCCCTCTCCATTGGACAGGTTACCTATGGCATGCACATGTTCCACAACAGCAGGGTGGGCATGTCGGAATGGGCAACTGGACAGATGCTGGGAAAGGGGATACAGAGAGCTGCAGGCGGCACATGCTGTGGTGCAGCTGGGGCACAGTGCGGACTAGGCAGATGCCTAGGTGGCACTTAGGAATGCTGAAACTGAACAGCAGTCAGACAGCAACTGATGAGGGCCCAACATGGGCACGAGAGTGTTTATCACAGTGTCACAGGGGATAGTACCAAGCAGGTACCCCCAAGGGCACAGAACATTGGCAGGCGGTGTTGGGGGGAAGCGTGGACGCCTATGCAGGCACCCCTACCCCAGAACAAGCACCATAGGCAGCCACCTACCTGCACACTGGATGGCTTGAGACTGCACACCACCAGCACCACCAGCAGAAGGGCATGTCAGCATGGTGGCAGATGGGTACTGGTGGTGGAGGGGGCCGTGGCAGCTGACCAGAGCAGACCATGGCCTAGCCCTGTGTAGGTGGGTGCCATGCACTGCAACAGACAGGCTCTGTCTGACAAACAACCATGGTATCTCCAGGGACTGCACTGTCTCTCTGAGCACAGTGTAGTGCAGTGAACACAGCCAGTGTGTTCAGGAGCAGAAGGTCACAAGTTCAAGTCCCAGCTGGGGCTACTACCAACCCAGTCTCCATATTTTACCCACTACTACAACGTGCTAATACAGACAGAACCTTTATTGCAGATGACCTAAACATGCCCAAAACAGCTACATTTTACCCTACAAAGCAAAAAGACACCATAAACAGGCACATTAACTAGAGCAGAGTCTCCCAAATGCAGTCCTGGAGGGCCACACACCATTCAGGTTCCATGCTGCCTCTAATAAAGATGCCTGTGCTGCATATCTATGCACCACCCCCATGGTATGCAGATGTATCTCATGCATATTCATGAGGGACAGCATGAAAACCTGAACAATGTTTGGCACACCAGGACTGGAGTTGGGAACCTCTGCCGTAAAGCAGCAGCCAACAGGGGCAGACACACCCACACCCACACCCACACCCACAGGCTCCATTAGCCAATGCCTCCTGGAGAGGCAGGACATTGGGCCCTGCGTGCATCTCCCAATACTAGCACTTGCATACCTTAGCAATGCCACCCTACACCTGGGAATACGGTACACAGCTATCAAAAGTTTGCTATGATTACTGGCAGATAGCAATTCCTGCGTTAAGCACAGTTTGCTGATTGAGCTCCATCATAGCAACCTTTCTGATGTCTGTGGAGTGTGCATCAGGTCTGGTCTCTGACAGTGTTTACCACCCTGGGGAGTGACCCCCAACAGTATTGCGTACCATATCCATGCCTGCACTGTGCCCAGGACTGGTGTGGTGGCCAGGGCTGCTAAACACCTCTATAGTAGCACAATGCTGGCATAGGTGTGGGAGTGTGTGTCTGTCTATCCAGTGTGTGGTGGCTGCAAACACCCTCCACAGCCCACACTGCCAGCACTGTTGCAAGTATTGGCCTGCCAATGTGCATAATGAGGAGCAAGGTACCATGGGTATGGCCCGGACAGGGTGGCCTGGCCAGAATGCATCTGCACAGGGCATAGGGCACTGGCTGGGACATTGTAGTGCCCGGCCACCACCTGCACAGACAGGGTGGCCACAGCATGTTCTGCTGGGAGATCACTCTCACCCTGACTGAGCAGTGACCACGGAATGGCTAGGCTCCCCCATAGTGCTCTATAGCACTTTTTTTTATGTGATATTTATGGGTTCCTTTTTGGGGCCCAGTCACTGACTTATCTGCTTGGTGTGTATGCTGACATCCCAGTTCTGGGTGCATGCATTTCCACCAGGAACATGCACTATGGACTAGCTAGCAGACTGTCTGCAGCTGGTATGTGTCTTGATGGAACGCCTTGCAGGGTGCAGCGGCTGAAGGCTTGCTGCAGGAGAATATCAGATAGTGGTGGGGTGCAGCTCAGCATATCCAGGCCTAATGTCTGTCTACTATTGCGTTATGGATGTATACAGAGCTGCATTGACTGCCCTGTAGGGTGTCTGTTCCCCAGCAGGACTGGGGTTGATGGTCCCCTCTACTGCCACCATTGCAGGGAGGTAGAATGTGGTTCTGTTGGTGGGAAACCCTGTTTACCACCCTCAGCCCTGGAGGAGGAGGAGAGTGGTGGTACATAATCCTCCTAGGGGTCCATAGGGGCTACACCTGACTGAGACATACAGATATATCCAAGGTGTGCCTGCAGAAACTACCTATCTCACACATTAGCACTGCTGGTGACCTGCAGCATGGCCTAGCTCTGCTGTGGACCTGGTGCTGGGCGCCCAACCTCACCCTCAGGGTGAGTGCAGTACCTGCACAATGTGATGGTGTGTAGCTACTCTGTGCCAGTACCACACACGGTCAGTTCCCTCTACCAGGCCGAGGTGCTGTGTGGGTGCATACCCTATCTTGTGATCATCTGTAGACTGCTGATTTGCATGTGCAGTGCATCATGGGTATGGTTGGGTTAACCCTATCCTGGTGACCACAGCAGACTGTTTGTTTGGTGACTTGCAGTCCTTCTGCAGCCAGCCAGGGGTTTGCTAGCAGCTGTAGCCCACTGGTTACTTCACTGCCAGTAGAGCCAGAGGTCATGGGTTCAAACCCACAGTGGGGTTATTTGATAGGGCTGTCCAAAGCATTATCTATTTTTAATGTACATTAGTGCTGCCAGCAAAAACACCCTCAGCGTACTGTACCCATAAGGTGCCTCAGAGTGCACTTTATAGGGCGCCCTATAGGGCACCTTATGGTTACCGTCCATATAAGGTGCACTATACAGTATCCTACAGAGCGACTGATAGGGTGCCCTATAGGGGACATTATAGGGTGCCGTGGCGGATAGTGCACTTTATAATGTGCCCTATGGAGTGCCTTATAGGGTGCCTTATGCGGCACCTTAGGTTACGGCACATGAGGGTGTGTTTGCTGGCAGTAATTAATAAAATACAAATAAAGTGCTGCAGGAAACAATGCTTACATGTCAAAGCTGACATCTCAGCAAGCCTTATGTATGAAGCACACTGGGGATTGAACTCATGACCCCTATATCATTAGTCAGTGCCTTAACCATTGTGCTACACTGCTGTTCCTCCTTGCATGTCAGCGCACCTACTTAAGATTTCCATGCGTTCGAGTGTTTCCTTGATGTGGACTTAATTGTATTCTTGCTTTATTTTTTAATAAAGATGTTTAAAAATGAAGAAAAAAAAAAAAAGATAGACCTGAGAGTCCATCGCAACCAATGCTCCCCCCTTATCTGCGTTGCGAAACACTAATGTGGGATCCGATGACAATTCTTTCAAAGATCTCCAATCTTCCTTATTTAAATTTGAAAACCTCCTCACGGGCACTTTCTCCAAACGCTCTACATCACGTAAAACCAAAGCCTGACATGTAGATATCAATGAATCATGGCTGGCCTCCATAGGTAACCAATGTGACACAGGTTTAACTATCGATCCATCATTCGTTGCAGGATGATCATGAAAGAATTTCTTTATTCGTAATTTTCGAAAAAATCTATATAGGTTTACCCGCATCAAAAAAGGATCATAACGAGATGTAGGTACAAAAGAAAGCCCATAGTTTAATACATGTTCTTGGGAAGATGAGAATTGTCGCCCAGATAAATTCACCACTAGGGAGGAGGCGGTTCTTGTCTGGACCGAGATCGAGTGTGCGGAGGCTCCCATTCCCCGTCCTGATAAGGGTCTGGGGTTGCGATGGACTCTCAGGTCTATCTTCAACAATTACATACCCACATTCGGGATCTTTCAGTGTATAAACTACTGGATTCTGACCCCACACCACTTTTACAACATAACATACATCTATTGGTGGAGGAGGCATTCCGGTTAGGTTGGATCACTTCAAAAGAAAAACGATTTTTGGTGGCACCTCATCCGTCCATTCCTACACTGTACCTTGTGCCTAAAATCCATAAATCTCTGATTTCACCTCCAGGAAGGCCAATTGTCTCTTGTCGTAATTCGATTTTGGAACCGCTTTCAATCTTTTGCGATACGTTTTTGAAAATTGAAGCAAAAGAAGTACCTTCATTTTTGAAAGATTCGACTCATTTTCTACAGGTGATTTCTGACTTTGTTTTTCCCAATGGAGCTTTTTTGGTGACCTTGGATGTCACCGCTCTGTATACCAACATTGATCAAACTGAAGCGTTAGAATTATTGGCGCATTCTTTTCTTAATGCCCCAGATCGGTTGCCACGATCTTTCTTATTAGATTTGGCACGGTTGGTATTGACCCAAAACTATTTCTTGGTAGATGGTAATTTTTACCAACAGATCTCAGGAATCGCGATGGGGGCCACGATGGCTCCGTCGATTGCCACTCTATATATGGGGAATATGGAAGAGGTTCTTATAAAATCATCTCCTTTATACCATCATGTGATTCTTTGGAAGCGGTTCTTAGATGACATTTTTTTCGTTTGGAAATCCGATTGTTGTTCCCTTCAAAGTTTTATTGTTTGGTTAAATCAACTAAAAACCAACATTAAGTTTACGGAACATATAGCGCAAGATAAGATTGAATTTTTGGATGTCTGGGTATTAGTGGAAGGTGATCGATTGGTTTCCTCACTATTTCGTAAATCAGTTCAGAGAAATAGTTTGCTTCATTATAAAAGTTATCATCCTACCCCTTTGAAACGAGGGCTTCCTTTTGGACAGTTTTTAAGACTTCGACGTCTTTGTCACTCTCTCAATGAGTTTAAAACACATGCATTTGATTTGACTAAACGATTGATTGATCGAGGATATCCCAAGAAAATTATCACTCGCGCATACCACAGAGCGAGATTCACTCACCGTGAATGGTTATTGGATCCTCAATACTCTCCGGTACGGTCCCAAATACAGGACCCAATTGTAGGAGTACTTCCCTACATGGAACGTAGTTCAGCTGTAGCTAACATCTTACGGTCTCACTGGCAGATGTTGACATTACAAAATTGCTTTCAACAACCTTTGCGATTAGCGTTTTCACGGGGTACTAATCTCAGTAACCGGTTAGTTAAGACAGCCTTGGAGATAGATCGACCAATGGTGTCTGGTCATGAAGGGGGCCATTATTCATGTAATGAATGTATTTATTGCCATAATACAATATCGGGTTTGAATTGGCAACATCCAGTCACCCTACGCGAATACACGCGACGGTGGACAACTACTTGTCAGACCCCTTATGTTGTTTACTTGGTGTGCTGTCCATGTGGACTATGGTATGTGGGACGTACTATTCGTTCCATGCGAAAGCGTCTTGCTGAACATGCTTCACGCATTAGAAACAAAGTTTTGACGGCTCCCATGGTTGAACATTGTGAAGCTCTGACTCATGTTTTTGAAGAATTGACTTGGACGATCATCGATCACATTCCTTTAGATCCCCGGCGGGGAAATCGCGAATTAAAGTTACAGCGCACAGAACAAAGATGGATTTTTGAACTCCACACCATTCATCCGTATGGTCTTAATCGTGAAATCGATTGGGCTACAATTCTGTGACGTCAGTTCTGGTTTTTCCAAGTTTTGACCAATGGCAGTGTGGCGCACCTCTGACAGTGAGGTGTTTCCCACTTCTGATTGGATTCCCCTTAGTTTAAAAGTCTTTATTATACTAATGCCATTTGAACATGAAATACCCAAGCCCGCGCAGACGGCGTTTTCTGTTGTTGCACGATTGAAAAAAAGAACTGGCGCACTTGAGACAGGGTTTTACCCGAAATGTGCACGTCGTGACACAACTTTTTTGGCATGCAACTTATGAAATAATGAGAAGTGTCGAATTGTTTTCAAGACAAGTTTTTAAGATAAGTTTCTAATTTCACAATTTTTGGGGTGTAAATAAAATAAAAGTAGTCTACCGTCTGGAGGGGGTTAGGTATGCAGTTCTAGCCCTCCCTCGGCAGGCTTCGACAAAAAGGATTAAGATTTGGTTTTGGGTTTACGTTACATGATGGACTGTCTTTCATGTGGACGGCATGCGCTACTGGAATAGATGGAAGACGGTTTCCATTGTTCAAAAGCACAGCCTTCAGACTCAGTTTCAAAGAGTCTATAAATAGTCTCCAGTCTTGTGGGTCATGAGTGATTTTTAAGGCACTCATGAGGCTTTCAATATCGGAACAGAATACCAGATTACTTTCCTTTCCGACTGCGTATAGTACACTGCTGACGTCAGATGGTTTCAGCAGCCGTCTGGCAGTAGTATTGCATTGCATCAGAAAATGATGCAATCAACTCTGGATGATGTGTGCATGCTGGTATTATGCAATGTGATGCAATATTACATCATTCAAGGCTTATTTGGGATGTTGTTGATGTCCTACTGGATAAATTTACACGGTGAAACGTCAAAAATGAACTACATGCAATATCTTCAAAACGAGAGCCAATACATTTTTTTAATGTTATATTCATGTTCAGCTCACCAAGATACTACAGATTAGGGCCTTTTAAAGTCAGTAACGATTTCAACGTTGACCAGTGTATTCAAAAGCACTTATGTAGCTAGCAATGAAAATTATTAGAGACCACCCATTGCTATGTGGATAGTGCGAGAGCAGAGTAACAGTGGAACAAGGGTGTTCCTTTAAATTATCCAGATAGTGGTGATATTGAATTTACTAGCTGGAAATGAAAGACAAAGAATAAATGGTGTTGCATTTATAATTAAGAAGAAACTTGCAAGAACTGTAATAAAATCAGTGAACGCTTAATCTTTATTCGTCTACAAGGAATGCCCAAAAACACAAATGTTACTCAGGTATATGTGCCAACAAGAGATGCAGAAAAGGTTGAGGTTGATCATTTCTATAGACCAAGATAAGCTGAAATCAAAAGAACATGCAAGCAAGATATACTGATAGTCTTGGGAAAGTGAAATACAAAAGCTGGGAACAAAGAAGACAGCAAAGTGGTTGGAAAAATTGGACTTGGCAAGAGAAACCAAGCTGGAGCAAGACTGATAGAATTCTTCATCTCAAACAGCTTCTTCCAACGACATAAGGAGTGACTGTACACAAGGACAAATGGATTGGACAAAAATATAATTGACTACATCTGTGGAAGTCAACAATGGAAAAGTTCAATAACATCAACAAAGACAAAACCTGGAGCTGACTGTAGTACAAATCGCCAGCTACTAGTATGCAAACTCATGCTAAAGTTGAAAAAAGAGCAAGTCGCTCTTGTAGCAAAGTATGATCCTGAAAATATACCACCAGAATTTAGAGACTGCCTGTGAAACTGATGTACTGCTTTGGATACAAATAGTCTCCATAGAATGTATATGGTATTAGTATATTAGTTAATCGCAAAAAGCATGTTAGCACTTTATTTGCCTGAACTCTAAACGATGTGTGGATTGGCAGCTATATGAATTAGCACTCATGCGCTAAAACTGAGCATGTTTAGTCCTCTTTTCCTCATCACTTCTCTTCCTTACTTATAAATGGTGTGAAAGAATGCCCTGCATCGGATGTTGGCCATCAGCACTGTTGGGAACAGCAGAAGAGCAACTGGACAACAGAGGAAGAACTGAAGGACGGAAAAGTTGAGAAGAGGAAAGAAAAAGATGTCTCGGTGGCTTGTCTCATGTTTTGTAGTCCTTATTATGTATCCATTGTTACAGACCTTTGGCGAGAGGGTGAGTGAGCAGCCCTCAGCACCTTTCAGTCTCACACTTGCACCTCCAGTAGTAGTACTGCAAGATTACCGCTAGGATCACGGGTGCCATTTTGAAACCTGGGGCCAGCATGAGCAGGAGCGACTGGGGATTGCTTCTGCTCCCACGAGACACTAGGGACCCCGATAAGAGCTGACAATTGGAGTGGGGATGGGGGTCCTACAGAGGCAATGGGAGGGGGGTTCTTGATGCTACAGGGGGGTTAGGGGGAACTTGATGCCAGGGGAGTTGGGTGGTGGGGATGCCACGTGGGAGGAGAGGATCAAGTAGGATTAAATGTTGGGGGAGCCAGGTAAGTGACAGAGGGGATTGAAAGCTGGCAGCATGTGAGATGGGGGAGCAATGTGGGGGGGGGGGGGAGGGTGATCTTGGCCTTTATACTTACCCCCTCAAGCAGGCACTTATTCATGCCTTGGGGCAGCTTCAAATGCCGACGTTTACATTTTTGCATCTCAGTATGAATTGCCCTTGTAAAATGGGGAATACATGCCAATACTGCAAGCCTGCCTGAAGCACTCGCTCGCCATGCCCTAACCACGTCTCCTTACTATCTAGATGCGATACAGTTCTGCACATGTACATAGTGGCTTTCTAAAATTGCTATTTGCATGTGTAGGTATCTAAATGTGCAGATGCCACTATTTCCACATGGGCTGCTTCTGTATGTTCTCAATGTGCATGCTAACCTTTTGTGCATAGGTCCTTACCTGTCTTGCTACCTAAAAATCATGTAAATTACCTAAAAAGAAGATATTATACATTAAACTATGAAAAGGATTATGCAGGAGTGTGCACAGAAACCCAAATGCATCATAAAAGCACACATATTTAAAAAAATCGCACACAGCTTCAGTGTTTAGAAGAAACAGGATTCTGTGTAGTCTTTAGCCAATGCATGACTACTATTTAAATCTTACAATGCTTCACAAACAGGGCCAGCACAAGAAGATAAGGTGTCCCAGGGGAACCTCATCCCTTGCGGCCTCCTCTCGGTTGGCCTCCCCTTGCTGCCGCTGTCGCTATCACCCCTCTCCAAGACCTACAGCAGCAACAATGGCTTGAAACAGCCCCATGGTGCTTACCTTAAAACTTTGGCAACATGGGATTGTTTGCTTCTGCCCACCCTGATGCCGACCTCCTTTTGTTTGGGGGTGGTAGCCACTTCCGTTGCCATGCAAACAGGAAGTCGGCATCGGATGCTGGTGGAAGTAGAAGCTAATAGTGTTGTTGTGCCGAAGTTTTAAAGTAAGCACTGCGGGGCTGTTTCAGGCCCAATGGGACGTCTATCCCCCCTATTTGTGCGACTGCAGGCTCCCGACTAACTTCCCCGCTGGTTGTTCGGGGAAGTTAGTCGGGGGCAGGGAAGAGGCAGACTGGGGCCGGAGAGTGGACGGGCAGTGGGCGGTCGCCAGCCCTGGACATACAGGGCCGATTCTAATGTCGGCCCTGTATGTCCAGGGCTGGCAAATTGGCTGGGGAGGTTATTCCACCCCTGGATAACCTCCCTGGACGTTTTTTGTTTTTCAATTCGGAGTGCGGAAGGGGCTGGGGGGACAAAGTTAATCCCCCACAGGCCGACCCTGGCCTTAGGAGGCCGAATCAGGGGTCGGGCTGCAGGGAATTAACCTTTTGGGGCAGCAGCCGGCATCGTGACTTTTTAATGGAGCCGCAGTGCCATGGCAATGGGACGCCACGGCACCCTGGCTCCTTTTAAAAGCCCTGGCTGAGTAAGCTGGGCTAGTGCTGTATGTGCAAACCGGGACTGAATCGTAGTCCCAGCCTGCATGTACAGTGCTGTTCACTATTCTGATCCCGTGGGGCTGGACATGCCCCGCGGGATCAGAATCGCAATCTCTTTTGTACATCTGGGTCAGCCCAAACGTACAAAGGAGATCCACGTCATGAATAGAATTGGCCCTGTAGGTCCAGATGAGGGGTGGCAGCAGCAGCCATGGTCATCCCCAGTGGGCTGGCATTCTAGACAACTGCCCTGAGCACCTAATGGTAGCACCAGCCCTGGTTCCAAGCATCAGATGACACCTCAGATAATATCAGCGATAAACTGAGAGATGATCTCTGTTGCAGAAAGAATTTCATGGAACTGGTTAGAATACATGCAATAGAGAGTGTGACAGATTCTGACAATGAGGATTGTGAAAGATGAGCATGTTTGATCAGGGCCGGTGCAAGGATTGGAAGTGCTGTAGGTGGGGCATCCATCATGCCACTCCCTTCCTCCTCCATTGCCACCATTTCTGCCCCTCTCCGGGGCCAGCAGTGGTGGCAATGGCAAGGGAATGGTGCTGCGTCGCAATTCCTGTCCGCTATTTTCAGCCTCTTCCATCCCTCCTTCCAACACAGACTTCCGGTTTGTGCTGACCTTATGCAAACTGGGAGTGTGTATCGGAGGGGGCAGAAGCAACTGATAATAACGGGCAGGAACCATGATGCAGTGAAAGAGCTTTAGGTAAGGACTGCATCATAGTTCCCTTGTTAGTGCCACCGCTGCCGGCCCTGGAGAGGGATGGCAGCAGAGGCAGTGGGTGCCCCCAGAAGGCTAGCACTAGTTTGCCTAAGGGTAGTGCCGGCAGGGCCGTACCAAGGACTGTGCAAGCGGTGCAGCTGCACAGGGCACAGGGCACAAGCACAGAAGGGGGCACTGATATCATTACCAGACTTCCAAAAAGAGTGAGTTAGCAAACGTGGCTTGATGGAGGAGAGGCACCAGATTTCTTAGTCGCACAGGGTACATTTCTAGCTTGGTACCATCCTGAGCACTAGCTGTGTGTTTGATAGAATTTAAGTAGCAATGAGACTATGAACCTAGCATTAAGATAATCATTGGCAGTGCTGAGTCACATGCGGGAGATTGACTCCATGCCCTTGGATCAGCGCAGTCTAGCAATACTGAGACATTACTTGATTTACTTGATATGCTGCTGAACTTAGAAAAAATCACATCTGAGCGATTTGCAATCAAAAGTGCAAAAAATAAACATATACAAATAAAACAATATAAAAGTATAACATCATTAAAACATTTCCCCTCACGTAGAAACGTAGAAAATGGTGAAAGATAGACCATACGGCCTATCCATTCTGCCCTCCATACCAACTACTAAGCTTTACAATCCCCTCCTCTCTCTTACAGATCCTCTGTGCTTGTTCCATGCTTCCTTGAATTTAGATGTAGCTCTGGTTTCCACTACCCCTGCTGGGAGGCTGTTCCACGCACCCACCGCCGTTTCCATAAAGAAGTATTTCCTTAGATTACTCCTAAGTCACCTTCATCCTGTGCCCCCTCATTTTAGAGAGGCCTGCCTCCTGTGCATTTATGCCACGGAGTTATTTGTACATTTCTATTATATATTGCCCCTCCCTTCTTTCTAGATATTGGGATTTTTAAGTCTGACCCCTATGCTTTTACTCATCTGAACTATAATGCTGTTGAACAAAACTCTATATTCTAATTCCTTACAAAACCACAAATAACTACTTCTCCTAAGAACGGCAGTAAGTCATTCCAAAGACTAGGACCCATATATCTGAAACACCATTCCAGGTGACTCTATCTCCCTGGCCTGGCGCCTGAGACTGACTTTGTGTTCCTGGTCAGTGCAGTCTAGGGATGTTGCAAAGGCAGCAGTCAGATTCTCTGTCAAGAAGTAGATCTTAGGCGTTGCATAACAGTGACACCAAGTGGCCAGTTTGAGGATGCATGTGTTCCCATGCCAAGGGTTGTCGGAGTAAGAGAAGATTAAAAGTGAAGGAAAACTATACAGATGACAGCAAATGAAGACTTGTTAGGGGGCCAATTCCAGTTCAGCTGGAAGCCGAGAAAAGCAAGAGGAAGTTGCTGGTTAAGAGAAAATAGCTAAGAATAGATAATTTAACAATGTGAGGATGACAGCGGTCTGACTACTGTATTCAGCCTGTGGGAGTGTATGACTGGCAAGTACTGGAAAGGGTAGAGGGTGGGGGGATTTCCCCACGCCTGCATGTACATAGCCTTCTTGCTCAGCAGGGGAGTGTGGAAGAAAGCAGTCAATGCGGTTTAAGCAACTACCAATCTCACACTCATAACAACATACAGAAAGCTAAAACTGTTTTTTTTCTCTCTTAGGGTTGTATGTAAATCCTTAGACCTCAGTCTTGCAAAAGTTCTGAATTGCAGAACTAGTTTCAGAGAATGGTTGGCTCATGGTATTTTTTTCCTTTTTTCAAAAAATGAATTCTGGCCTGGTTCATTTCTGCCATACACAGATTTATGCCTCTGCATCATTTTTTTATTTGCACACTTCAAAATGTTCCAGACTACAGATTTTCTTTTCCTGAGAACGTGGGGAAAGTTCATTGCTATCCCTGTTCCTTTGCAATTCACTATCATCAGTGCAAGGCCGACCCTAGGTACATCCATCCCATCACAGCAACAATATCACTTCCAAGCAGACAAATCGACATAGAAATCAAAACAGTGATGCATTTTCCCCGCACTATGCAAAATATAAAGATAATAGATGTAAATTCTAAAATCTGGCATAGTCCCATCACTAAATTAAAAATACATTTTCCCCCCCTCTGTCCCCATTATTAGAATCGGGGATAGGAGGGTGTCAAACAGGTGGGAGTCAGGGACACAGCTCTAAAACTGGAGACAATCGCTGAAAACTGGGGACATCTGGTAGCCTTGCATGCTTTTTGCATCAGAGGAGGCATGACTGGAAGGGCCTTAGAGGAATGCTTCTCAAAGTCCCCAGCCGCCACTGCAAGGCTAAGATGTGGCAGCCAAATGCAGTGTCCACAGCCAGTCAGGCGGACAAGAGGAGTTGAAACTAGAGATAAATACTGCACTAGGGGATGGGTTGGGGGGGGGGGGGGGGGATGCAGGATCACATGGCTGGGGAAAAGAAAAGAGACAGCAGCTACTGAACATGAGGGAGGGTAATAGGGAGACAGAGGGGATATGCTGGATACAGGGGATGTGGTGGGTTTCTGCTTTCTCCTTGTCAACTCCAACCCCTCTTTCTACTTCTGTCTCACTCCTTTTCCTCCTTTGAAGTCCATTTCATCCACCTTTTTAATCCATTACATCTCCAGATAGTTGCTATTTATAGACTCCCTGATAAGTCCATCTCTACCTTTCTCACTGACTTTGACTCCTGGCTTTCCATTTTTCTAGATTCTTCTTCTCCCTCGCTTATTCGTGGTGACTTCAATATACATGTTGATAACCCTTCTAACCTCTTTGCTTCTAAACTCCTTTCTCTTACCTCCTCTTTCAATCTCCAACTTTACTCTTCCACTCCCACTCATCAGCGTGGTCACTGCCTTGACTTGGTTTTCTTCTCTAACTGTTTACCCTCCAATTTCCACACCTCAAGTTCTTCCCTTATCTGATCATCACCTCCAAAGCATCACCCTTCATCACTCCCCACCTCAATCCTGCCTTGTCTCCTCTTATCTTTTTAGGTATCTTCATGCTATTGATCCATTGGCTCTTTCCACTATTGTCTTATCACCTCTTTCTTCCACTTTGTTTTCTAAATCTGTTGATGAGGCTATAGTTTCCTATAATACCGCCCTTTCCTCTGCTGTAGATACTCTTGCTCCACCCATCCTACATCCTGTGAGACATACTATACCCCAGTCCTGGTTGTCTTCAATTACTCACTATCTTTGCTCCCGTGTCTGCTCAGCTGAGCGCATTTGGCTCAAATCCTGCTCCCTTTCTGACTTTTGCACTTCAAATTCATGCTTACCTCCTTCCAGTCAGCCTTAGTACTTGCCAGGTAAAACTGCTATATCCATCTGACTAATTCTCTTGCCACTGACCCCTGTCATCTTTTCTCAGCTCTTAACTCTCTCCTCAAGGTGCCTCCTCTTCCGACCCCTCCTTCTCTTTCTGCCCAAACCCTAGCTGACTTTTTCCATAACATAATCCACAAGATTACTCTCCAATTCCCCACTAGAACAACTTAATCCTCTTCCCCCACCTCAATACCAACTTTTCCCATCAATCTCTATTACCTTTTCATCCTTTTCCATGATCTCTGAAGAGGAAACCTCTCATCTTCTTTCCTCCTCTAAACTTACTACTTGATCTTCTGATCCTTTCCCCACCCATCTCCTTAACTCCATTTCCTCCTCTGTCATCCCTTCCATCTCACATATTGCTCTCCACTGCTACTGTCCCTGCAGCCTTCAAGCATGCTGTGGTCACATCTCTGCTCAAGAAACCTTCTCTGGATCTTAGCTGTCCTTCTAATTATTGTCCCATCTCCCTTCTTCCCTTTGTTTCCATACTTCTTGAGTGTGCGGTCCTCCACTGTTGTCTTGAATTTCTTTCCTCTCAAACCCTCTTGGATCCTTTTCAGTCTTGCCTTTGCCCCTTACATTCTACTGAAATGGCACTTGCCAAAGTCTCCAGTGACTTGTTCCTGGCTAAATCTGAAGGCCTCTACCTCTATCCTTATCCTTCTTGATCTTTCTGCTGTTTTTGATACTGTTGACTATCACCTTCTCCTTGACACATTGTCTTCACTTGGGTTTAGGGGCTCTGTGCTGTTCTGGTTCTCTTCTTGTCTTTCCCATCACTCTTTCAGTGTTTGTTCTGCTGGTTCCTCCTCTATTGCTATCCCACTCTCGGTGTACCCCAAGGGTCAGTTCTGGGCCCTCTCCTTTTCTCTCTCTACACTCAGTCCCTTGGTGCTCTCATTTCCTCCCAAGGATTTCAGTATCATTTTTATGCTGATGATTCTCAGATCTATCTTTCCACACCTATTTCTCTGGCACTCCAGGCCCGTATCTCTGTCTGTCTCTCTGACATCGCCACCTGGATGCCTCACCGCCATTTGAAACTAAACATGAACAAACTGAACTTCTTATTTTTCCCCCTAAACCTTCCTCTCCCCTTCCTTCTTTTTCCATCTCTGTTGATAACACTGTTCTACTTCCTGTTTCCTCAGCCCATCATTTTTGACTCCTCCCTTTTCTTCTCCTCACATATACAACAGATAGCTAAAATCTGTCATTTCTGTCTCTATAGCATTAACAAAATTCATACCTTCCTCTCTGAACACACTACTGAAACACTTGTCCACTCTCTAATTACTTCCCATCTTGACTATGGAAACCTCCTCCTTGCTGGTCTCCTTCTGAGTCATTTCTCTCCCCTTTAATCTATTCATAACTCTGCGGCACGGCTAATCTTCTGCCAGCCCCGATATACTCATATAACCCATTTTCTCAAATCAGTTCATGAGATATATATGCATTAGAGATATCCTGCCAACCTGACTGGTTTGTGGCCCTCCAGGGCTGGATTTGGAGACCCCTGCCTTACATCTCTGTCATTTAAGATTGTGAGTGGGCAAGGTGCAGATGTCCAAGACATCAAAAAGGTTAGATAGAATTTGTCACATTCCTCCTCGCTTCTCACCACCGCCAAAATATTGTCTATTAGACAACTTTTTGGTGGTGGTGAGAATCGAGGAGGAATGTGACGCAGCCTATTAGGAAAAACTGCTTTGACACCATTATTCAAAAAGACACAGAGGGGCATGTTTACCAAAGGGCACACTGTTAGCGCATGTTTGAGCTGTGAAACTAGCACAGAGGCCCAGGCTGACTTTAGGGGGCATGTGCATCCGTCCCTCTGACATGTGACACCATGCTAACCAACATGCCGGTACACTTAATGTACCCCATTGAGGTGGCATTAAGTGCACCCAAGCCAACAGCAAAATTCACAGTTAGCATTCACCCAGACCATCTGCACTAACCTTAATGTGCTGTCAATTCCCATGCTCTACCTCGAGTCCGCCAAGTCCCCACCCAGTCACACACTACTCTGCTAATGTGGGACCCTACACAACCAGTGGCATTTGTACCAATGCAAGAAGTCTGATTATTGTTCCTGGAATATTTATGGCCTAAAGAAGTGTTTTTATCTGAGACAAACAGATGAAATGATCAAAATTCCACTACAGTATAAGGTTTGGCACTCATTTTATCTACTTTACAATAATGAAAGACTGAGTTGACTATGGCAGAATCTCAACCTGGGATCTCCAGATCTAAATTGATTTCTTTTAGGTTTACAGTGTAAAGAAAACATTAATAAAATGGAACAATTGATTATTGTAAAGGCAAGGAGGGTTAGAGAGAAATGTGTTTTGGCCTTGTCTATGAGCAACACTAAAAAACACAGATACACTAATACACAGAGTTGCCAAATTGCCCAGTTGCAGGAGTGAGATTTTAAGCCAGGCCTGGATTTCTGACAAGGTCATTCTGAAGCATCATGGGATTTGCAGCACTGATTTCAATGGATAAACTCAGAGACTACAAATACCATACTGCATTGTAATGCAAATTTAAAACCAGAATTGGCAAAACGTCTCACTCCTGGAACTGGGTAACTTGGCAACTCTGAATACATGATAAATATGCTGGATTATCAGCTATTTTCAGAGTTGCCAAGCTACCCAATTCCAGAAGTGAGATGTTTTCAATTTGCATTGATACACAGTATGATATTTGTTGTCCCTGGAATCAGTGCTGCAGGTCCATAATGCATCAGAATGAAATAATCAGAAATCCAGAACTGTCTTAAAATCTCACTCCTGGAACCGGGTAACTTGGCAAGTCTGCATTTTGCATGGGCTAAATTTAAACTACCGGTACTTCCTTTGGTAATTAAGGTGCTGCACAAGGAGATTTCATCCATGCTTTGCTCAAGCCTTGCTACATATCATCAACCTTTGCGCCCACTGTGTTCGACCCATCAGGCCTTGCTGACAGTTCCATCTGTAAACGATACTAATAATTTGCATGGAAATAGGCCTTTATACTTGCAGCTCTGATATTGTGGAATTCTTTGGCAGATGGTTTGTGACATAAACAGGATGTGTGGACATTTCAGAAGCAGTAAAAGGCATTTTTATTTAATAAGGCTTTTAATTTAAATGTGGAATATTTTGTTAAAAGTACAGTATTTATGTCTAATGAGTGATCCATATTATTTATGATGTTAAATTGCACCTCGCCTAGATGGTCCAAGTGGCAGGCTATAAATATGCAAATAAATAATAATTAGCTACAGATACAAATGAGCTCTTGGTTCAGCTGGTGCAATATTTCACTTGAAATTTTACACGTGTTGCCACAGCAAGGAACATCAAGTATTACCGACTGTGAAAATGAAGGTAAAATTTCTAAACATTGAGCCCTGTTTATGCGGGCCTGGATTTAGGTATGTGCAACATAGGCAGCTGCCTAAGGCATTGAATTTAGAAGACACAACATACCCAGGCCATAGTGGACAGCTCCTGCTTACTTTAGGGCCAAGCGCGTGAGGGTCTGCCCTTCTCTGCTCCTCTTCTGGCTCACTGATGTCAGCGCCCCCCTGCCGCGCTTTTCCAGCAGCGCTGGCCTTGGTCCACTTCCCTCCCCCCCCCCCCCACTATTGTCCAGCATTTGTCTTCCTGCCCCTCCCCCCATTGTACAGCATCTGTTGTCCACCTCTCAATATCGGCAGTAAGAAAGGAAAAGCGTGCAGTTTTCAAGACTCCAGTGTTAAGTCTCTGCTGGTTCCGCTCCCTCTGATGCAAAAATCATCATCAGAGGGGGTTGGGACCCATCAGAGCCTTACAAGCATGCCGGAGTCGCAAGAGTCGGTGCTTTTGTTTTCTGGGTTTTTTTTCAAAGTTGACAGCTCGCTGCCGCATACGTGCAGCAAGCTATGAACTTTGAAAAAAAAAAACAGAAAGCAAATGCACCAGCAAAAGAGAAAAGCAATGAGATGGATCGATACAATAACAGCAGCTATGGCTGCCACACTATCAACAATGAGCTGCCTGACTGAAGACTGAACTAGGGTTGCCAAATTTTTGAAAGAGAAAAACCTGCCACCTGTAGGTAGTCACGCTCCGTCCATGCCCACCACCACCTCGCCCTTTCCCTGACCCTGCCCCACCCCCTTGCCTGCCCCCACCCCACCCTTGCTCCACCCCTGTCCCCAAAAAATTGCAGAGGGCAATGTGCAAATGGAACGAGCAAGACTTCTACATATTCTTAAACAGAAATTGTACACTGACAGAATACGCAGCATTGGTTGTACACACACAATACAGACAGGTCTTCATCAGTAAATGAGCACAAAATAAAAAGCGAAATATATAGACAAAAATTAAACTGAAACCCCAAGAAGACAGACTCTGCATGCAGTGCAATATCAGACCTGGCCACTATAATCGAGCTAGCCTGCAACCCCCCTAACCTACGCGCCCCAAACTGGATACTAGGAGATTTCAATCTCCCAACTCTTCATGACTCGCAAGCATCAGCGCTCAATGAGGCACTTAAGGATCTAGGTTACCTACAACTAATCGACGAACCAACTCACACAAAGGGAAACAAGCTGGACCTGATCTTCGCCCCACTAACTGTCCACGACGCCTCCAATTTCACTCCGCCCACCTACACTGCAGTACCTTGGTCCGATCATAAACTAATTACTTTTCAAATTCCCTTAGATGATCCACTCCGGAAACACCACGGAAACAAGGCAAAACCCACGAACCTACCCCCACGACGATTCCAACCTTTCAACAAGAATACCATCCTGCACAACGCACAACCTCTCCTCAGTACGACAACAACTTGCCCAGATAAGCTAGTCTCCATTTGGAATGACAACCTTAGTGCCAATGCACTTCACACAGGACACAACAAAGCCCCAAGGAAAAAAGATCTTGCACCCTGGTACTCTAACGAACTACGGTCCTCTCTCCTCCAACTCAGAAAACTCAAAAGGAGATGGAGGCGATCACGATCTACTGAAAATCTGGAAGCCTACAACCTCCAACTCGCAAGACACCGCGAGGCAATAACCGAGAAAATGAGACAAGCCCACACAGACACACTAATGCGATCACTTCGAAAACCTCATGACCTATTTAACCTTGTCAGAAACCTAACGAAAGAACCAGGCCCCGAGCAAATACCTCAGATCTCCGTCCAAGACTATGCCGACTTCCTCCAATCAAAATTATGCCAAACCAACAAGACCGACCCACCCTCCATCATCACGGATCCATCAAACACAACGACGCTGACAATATTCACCACCCTATCTAACAAGCAAATCATTGACACCATCTCTACAATCAACACCACTACCGCTCAGACCGACCCCTGCCCAGCCTTTTGGATAAAGGAACTCCGGTCAGAATTTAGTCCATTCATAGCCAAACTCATGGACTCGTCCTTCACTTCAGGCACTTTCCCCCTAAATCTCAAACACACATCAGTCAGACCCCTGCTAAAGAATAGCAAGTTGGACCCCCAGAAGGTAGAATCATATAGACCAATTGCCAGCATTCCACTATTGGCAAAGATAATCGAGAAAGAAGTCCTTTTCCAGATTCAATAACACATCAACAATACCTCACCACTAGACCACTGCCAACACGGATTCAGAGAATTCCATGGGGTGGAGACGTTACTTGCCACCTTCTTCAACAATATTCTCAGTGCAGTAAATAACGTACATCATGGAGTTGCCCTTATATTCCTGGACATAGCGGCGGCTTTTGACTCTGTGTGTCACGAAACCCTTCTGAAGCAACTCAAAGAAAAGGGTATCTGCGACCTAGCACTATCCTGGTGTAAATCATACCTTACAGATAGATGGCAACATGTACAAACAGAGACCTCCACCTCTAAACCGTTCCACCAGAAACAAGGCGTCCTGCAAGGTTCCTCCCTATCAGCCTTACTGTTCAACATTTATATGCAGCCTATCTGCGAGCTCATACGATCATTCAAAGTCGAATGCATGATCTATGCCGATGACGTCCTACTTTACAAACCATTTCAGATTGACAAGATTGACCTCTTATCACTAACCGATTGTTTTAGCACAGTGGAAAAATGGTTCCAAAATCAGAACCTCAGAATACAACACAAAAAGACCGAAGTGCTGTTCATCTCCAGAAACCCCAACTTTTCCCCTCCAGCCTGCCTAAAAATCGGAAAGATAGAACTGCAATCCAAACTCTCAATTTGATACCTAGGTATTACAATGGACCAGAGGCTTGATATGAAGACACACATCAGCAACATGGTAAAATCAACATACCATAAAATCAAGTCCCTCAGACATCTACGTCCCCTCCTTCAGCCAAACGACTTTAGAACAATTTTTCAAGCACTAACCATCCCTCATCTTGACTATGCAAATGCAATCCTCCAAGGACTCCCTCAATCCACCCTGAGTCCGCTCCAACTGGCCATGAACGCTACAGCAAGAATTCTAAATGGGACCTCAAGGCGTGACCACATAACGCCCATCCTCAAAAGGCTTCACTGGCTCCCAATTCATTACAGGATCACATTCAAGATTCTACTGCTAACATTCAAATCCATTAACGGACTCGCCCCCTCATCACTTGCTGCTCTCACGCACGTCACCCCCCCAAACAGAATCAGACAATCCACTGCAATAAACACCCTGGTTGTCCCCAAAGCAATGACCCACTGTACACAAGCAACCATAAACAGGGCCTTCAGTCTCTGCGCACCCAGATGCTGGAATGCTCTCCCACCACATATACGAGCAATCCCGGACCTAACCAAATTCAGGAAAGCACTGAAACACTACCTCTTCCTCGAGTGCTACCCGGAAGATGGTAAAACAACCCCCTCGCCCACAACAACGCTTCACGGACACATGTAACCACCCTCACTGTGTTGTATATATGTGCAGATACTTTTTCTGTAGCCATTCAGATGTAAATAGTTAATACTGTTATCCAAGTTATTTTACCTGTTCTATGTAATTACGGTGTAACCCCCACTGTAAACTCTCCTTGTTCCATGTAAACCGCACTGATACCGAAGAGCGTGGTATATAACAAAAATAAGTAAATAAATAAGAGATGCAGTTCCCCATACTGTGTAAAATATAAAGGTAGTACAAAGTCCAATTATTAAATTGAAAATAAAATTATTTTTTCTACCTTTGTTGTCTGACCATTTTATTCTCTGATCATGCTTGTTCCGATCTGAGGCTTCTGTTTTCCCATGATCTCTTAGCTCATTTTCTATGGTCTATAGTCCATCTGCCATTTCTTGTCTCTTCTTTTGTTTTCTTCACTTCCTTCCATCAGCCTAGTTCCATTCTCAGTAACCCTCCATCAGCCCCCTTTCCAGCCCTCCCCTCCCATAATATTCCAATGTCAATCCCCTTGTGTTACCAGGACTGCCAGTGGTGTCCATTCCCTTCTAGTCCCACTCCTCCTCACTGTCCAGCCCCTTCTAGTCCAAACATCATCCCAGGTATCATCTCACTTCCACTCCCAGTGCCTTCCCCATGTCAGCTCCCTTCCAGTCACCCTACCTTCTGTCCATCCCCCTTCCAGTGCCATTGCCACATTTCTGCTCCCTTCCAGTCCCAGTGCTCCCTCCCTTCCAGCCTCCTGCCCATTACCCAGTCACTTACCAGTACCATTCCCAGGTGTCAGCTCCCTTTGAGACCCCTCCTTAACCCCTCTGTCAGCTCTCTTCCAGCCACATCCTCCCCTCCCCTTTCAGCTCTCTTCCAGCCACCTCCTTCACCCTGTGAGTCCCTTCCTGCCACCTCCTTCCCCCCTCTTTCAGCTCTCTTCCAGCCACCTCCTTCACCATGTGAGTCCCTTCCTGCCACCTCCTTCCCCCCCCCTTTCAGTTCTCTTCCAGCCCTCACCTTCCATCTGTCAATCCCTTCTGCCACTTCTTTCCCCTTCTTACATAGAAGCAGCTGCAATAAAGTTAAAAACAAAATTAAAACTGTGTGGAGCCTTCTGCCCCCCCTCCCCTCCCCTCCTGTGCAGCTTCACCCCCGCCCCCAATGCAGTTTCACCCCCCCCCCCTAGTGCAGCTTCAACCCCCCTAGTACAGCTTCACCTTCCCCCTCCCTTCCGTGCAGCTTCAGCCTCCCAGTGTAGATTCACCCCCCCCCCCCCCGGTGTAGCTATATCCCCCCTCTGGTGTTGCTTCACCTCCCCCTCCAGAGTAGCTTCACCCCCTTGCAGCTGCTGTTCCTGCTTCTTACAGAGCAGCAGCTGCAATAAAGTTAAGTTTTAAAAAAAAAAAGACAACCTGTGTGGAGCCCTCTGGCACTAGGAAACTCCTGTTGCAGTGCTGGGGCTGAAAAGGAAGTGACATCAGAGGGGGCGAGTGCTGCAGCAGGAGTTTCCTAGGGCCAGAGAGCTCCTCACAGGTTGTCTTTTTTTTTATAACTTAACTTTATTGCAGCCACTGCTCTGTAAGAAACAGAAGCAGCGGCTGCAAGGGGGGTCACGGACTGCGGACCGCGGACCGCAAGCCGGTTTACTGCTCTGGCCGCTCCCGATCTCGCAACCAGAGCAAAAAAATGGCTTTTCAAGTGCCAGTTTCTGTTCTTTGCTGGCAGTCAGCCTGGCCATGGAAAAACTGGCCAGGCTGGCTGAAAACCGTCCGGTTGGCAACCCTAGACTGAACACAGTCTAGGACAACTATCCAGAGGGTCGTCATGAGTTGACACTGACTCAACAGCACTTAACAACAACAACAGTCACTTTGGCCTTTAGCTTGCCGTTTAGGGAATAATATTAGTTTTCCACACAGTGTACTCCACTCCTTCTCACATAGCAAGGAAGATAGAAGAATCGCTGAATTCATATTGTAAACTGTCAAAGAGTAAAGGATACAGTACTGACAACTGAAGTATGGCAAATAGCTCTAAAACAGCCAGGTGACTAGGGTTGCCAACTGGCCGGTTTTCAGCCGGCCTGGCCGGTTTTTCCACGGCCAGGCCGGCTGCCGGCGCAGAGGCAAAACCGGCCCTTTAAAAGCCGGTTTTTTTGCTCTGGCCGCAAGATCGGGAGCGGCCAAAACCGGCTTTTCTCCGCTTCAGAGGGAGCCGGGGAAGCCCGCGCGAGGCCCCGGCTCCTTCTGAACAGCCTCCAGCGTGAAGAGCCTTTTCCTTCACGCTGGCAGCTGTTCCTGTGAAGCTGCGAATGCTGGGAAAGGTTAAAGGGCAACCTTTAACCTTTCCCAGCATTCGCGGCTTCACAGGAACAGCCGCCAGCGTGAAGGTAAAGGCTCTTCACGCTGGTGGCTGTTCAGAGGGAGCCGGGGCCTCGCGCGGGCTTCCCCGGCTCCCTCTGAAGCTTCAGACAGCCGTGATGCTGGTCGGGGGGGGGCAAGGACTGCATTGGCTGTGATGGGGGGGACCTGGACTGGAAAAGGGCTAAGGGGGGGTGGGACTTGGACTGGAAAAGGGCTAAGGGGGGGACTTGGACTGGAAAAGGGCTAAGGGGGGGAATTGGACTGGAAAATGGCTAAGGGGGGGGACTTGGACTGGAAAAGGGCTAAGGGGGGGACTTGGACTGGAAAAGGGCTAAGGGGGGGGACTTGGAATGGAAAAGGGCTAAGGGGGGGACGTGGACTGGAAAAGGGAAAAGGGGGGGGACTTGGACTGGAAAAAGGCTAAGGGGGGGGGGACTTGGACTGGAAAAGGGCTAAGGGGGGGACTTGGACTGGAAAAGGGCTAAGGGGGGGGACTTGGACTGGAAAAGGGCTAAAGGGGGGACTTGGTCTGGAAAAGGGCTAAGGAGGGGACTTGGACTGGGAAAGGGCTAAGGGGGGGGGGGACTTGGACTGGAAAAGGGCTAAAGGGGGGGGACTTGGACTGGAAAAGGGATAAGGGGGGGACTTGGACTGGAAAAGGGCTAAGGGGGGACTTGGACTGGAAAAGGGCTAAGGGGGGGGACTTGGACTGGAAAAGGGCTAAGGGGGGGACTTGGACTGGAAATGGGTTGTGATGGGGGTGGAGGGGACCTGGACTGGAAAAGGGCTATGGGGGGGGGGGAACCTGGACTGAAAATGGGCTATGGTGGAGGAAGGGGGATCTTGGACTGGAAATAGGCTGTGATTAGGGGGGCTAGGACTGCAAATGGGCTGTGATGGTGCGGGGGGGGGGACTCAGACTGCAAATGGGCTGTGATGGTGGGGGGGGGGCCTAGGACTGGAAATAGGCTGTGATGGGGGACTTGGACTGGAAATGGGCTGTGATTGGTGGGGGGGGGGGAGCTAGGACTGGAAATGGCCTGTGATGTGAGGGCTAGCACTGGAAATGGGCTGATGAAGAGCTGGAATAGGACTGGAAATGGGCTGATGTGGGGCATGGGAGAATGGGACTAGAAGGGAGTGGATGCTGGGTGGGTCTAGAACTATAAGGGAATTGATTTGGGGGGAGGACTAGAATGGATGGGGAATGAGAATGGAGAGGGGAAAAATATTTTGTGTGGAAGAAAAGTCTATGATGGGCCGGTATTGGGAGAGTAAGAGGGGCTTGAGAATGGAAGGGTGAAATTTAAACGGATGATAAAGGAATAAGGAAAGAATTGGGGGAAAGAGCAAAAGGGAAACAATCAGTATGTTAAAGCAGAAATAGAGAGAATGGAAAACATCTAAAAGAGAAGAAAGGACAAATGGATAGCTCGCAGAAGACACGAAGAAACCAGAAGAAAGTGACTGGAGCAATTGCAACTGAAAAATAAAACGCCCAAACAGAAGGTAGAAAAATACTTTTTATTTTGAATTTATTAACTGGAATATGTCTGGTCTGGGAAGTGTGTATTGCTAACATCTTTGCGTTTTTGTTTAGTGCAAGAGGAAATTACTTTATAGTTTTATTTCTCCAGTGTTGTACATTTCATGTTTGGATTTTGGGGTTCCCAGTTTAATTATTATCTGACCAAGGAAGTTAGCCTACACGTATCCTCGGTAATTTTTGTGGGTGGGGCTGGGGGCGGGGCAGGGGTGGGACTAGGGGCGGAGAATGGGTGGAGCATGGCGAGCCACAGGTGTCGGGTTTTTCTCGGTGAAAAAGTTGGCAACCCTACAGGTGACCATCACCTCATTCTGCCTTCTAAGGTAACCCCCCTCCCCCACTGCTGCCTCTGCACCAGCCCCAGATCCAAGGACACTGGGCAGTGGTGATGAGCTCAATTATGAAAAAATAATTTTTAGAAAAAGCACGCGTAAGCTCCTGCTGGTTCTACCCCTTCTTACACGAAAAGCATCATCGGAGGGGGCGGGACCCATCAGGGCTGCAGGTGATACAGAATGCGGTGGTGTGGGTTTTGTTGATGGCGATGTGTGAGGATCATGTATTGCCATTATTGAGGCAGCTCCATTGGTTGCCTGTTTGGGCACATTGTCGTTTTAAGTTATTGGTTATCGTATTTTGGGCCATGTTGGAAGGACGCCCAGGTTATCTAAGTGGTATGGGGCACTGGTATGAGTCACGCCAAGATTTACATTCATCCCAAGGTCATTTAGTGCAGGTGCCAGGGTTGGGTGAGGCATGCTCATTAAATGGATGGGCGCACCTCTTCAATGTTGTGGGCGCAGAGGCTTGGAATAAGCTGCTGGCTGCTGTGTGGGCGGTGGGTTATCTGTGTTCATTTAGGAAAATGTTGAAGACAATTTTATTTCCTGGAACTTGATGTGATAGGGGTTAGGGGTTTTAGAACCTGCTTATTTTAAGTGGGGGTAGGATGTGGAGGGTAGTTTCCTTAGCAAATGTTAGGGGCTAGGGGTTTTATGAAATTGCTATTGTAATTTGTTATTATTTAATGTTTGTACACCCTGTGGATTGGTATTGCCCGACTGGGATTATTTTCTGAATAAATGAAATGAACTAAATGAAATCGCTGCTCATAGCCTTCTGCCCACGGGCAGACTCTCCACTAGGCCGCCGGAGCTTCTCAGATTATCCTGAATGGGTAGTGGGGGTGGGTGGCCAGTGTTGGTGCCCTCCCGACGTCGCCTCATGCGGGCGGCCTCTGTTTCTCTGGGCTTGCACAGCCCCTACACACAGGACATGCTGCTCGTGCAGGTAGAAGGGTGTGGGAGGCAATGATCGTGGCCCAGAAAAGCAGAGTCTGCCTGCAGCATGTCCTGTGGGCAGGGGCTGTGTAAGGCCAATTGTGCCCTGCCTCTCTGGGCTGGGATTGCGGCTTGCACAGCCCCTTCCCATGGGACATGCCGCTCCATGGACAAGCTATGCCTTTGTACATACAAAGGGTAGACATGGGGGGGGGGGCATTGGGAAGGGGAGAGTTGGCATGAGAGGACATTGGGAGGTGGACGTGGATGGACAAAGGGAGTCAGAAGGGAGATGCTGCTTGCAGGGGAGGGAATAGGGAGGCAGCGGGAATAAGATTGAGGGAGGGAGCTAGGGAGATATCGGACATGGAAAGGGACAAAGGGAGAAGCAAGGAGAGGAGATAAGAGTGATGCTGTTGGCTAGAAGGTTATAGAGAGACAATGGGAAAAAGCTGGACTTGGGGAGGGGTGGGATAGAGGGAGACAGAGGGGAGATGCTGGACACAGGGTAATAAGGGGAGAACGAAATGCAGAACATGGGGGTAATAGGAAGAGAGAGGGGAGAAGATGGACATGGAGTAAATAGGTTGATAAAGAGATGGAGAGATGGACATGGGAGTAATAGAAAGGAGATGGTATGGTATGGAGATGGGGTAGATGCTGGTTGCAGGGGGATAGTAATGGAGAGGGCAGACATGGAAGAGAGAGTGGAGGTATTGGATGGAGGAAAAGAGAGAGCCAGGAGAGAGAGAAACTGAATGATGGGGTGAGAGGTGTTAGACATGGAGAGGGAGAGAGAGGGAGCAAAAGACTGGGGAATAATGGACCAGGGAAGAAAAGCTGGGGAATGGAAGAAATGGGGTAAAGGCCGTAAAGTGGTAGGTAGATGGTGTAAAAAAAGAGGGAGACTGAGAACTGGATAATAAGGAGTACTGAAATCTGGGTGGACAGAGAGAAATAAATGGAAGAAAGCTGAAAGGAATAAAGTCAATCTCCAAGATGGAAGGAAATGAAGAAAACAAAAGTAGAGAGAAGAAATGGCAGAGGGACTAGAGACCATAGAAGACAGAAGAAAGCAGAAGCCTCAGATCAGGACCAGCATTATCAGAGAATAAAATGGTCAGACAACAAAAATAATTTTAGAAAAAATAATTTTATTTCCAATTTAGTGATTGGACTTTGTGCTATTTTTATATTTTACACAGTATGGGCATCTCTTTTATTTCTTTGCTGTTGCTCTGTATGTGGAGTCTGGCTTTTTGGGGTTTTAGTTTAATGTTTATCTACATATTTTTATTTTTACTTTCAGTTGTGGTCACTTATTCTGTACTTGGTGAGGGTCTGTTTTCTGAGTGTGTGACTCAGGCCAGGCTTTCTGTTAACATGGAGTTTGTACGTAGGGATCTGTACTGTAGTAATTTGACTTGCTCAGCTTTACAAATGGTAGGCGTATGGATATTCTAGGCCCACTGCAGAATTTATAGTGCTGCTTTTTTTCTGGATAGGCCCCTTGTTGTGTGAGTTTTGGAAGTTTAAGCTGGTATGGTATGGTTGATTTGGCCTTGCAGATCTTCGGTGACTTTTGCAGAGTTTTATATTAGTTCACAATATGTCTGGTACTGGAAAATGTTTATGTTCTTGTTAGTGAGATGACCAGAATCAGATTTTTTTTAATATATTGAGTTCTGTGGGTGAATGTCCTACTTCTGCTCTGCACCCATTGTTGAGGGAGAGGTTTCTGTGGATGCAGAATATCTATTCAAAAAGTAAAAGCGAGATCCATAACGCAGTTATAACAAAATATAATGAGTTAAAATTTTATAATTTGGTATTTTAAACTGTGCTGTGGTTCTCACTTTTTCTTTTAGTTCCTTCGTGTACGAGCATCTTGCATTTCCTTTGTATTTTGCAGAATATATATTTACATTAACCCCATGCTGGTCCAGTGCATAGTTTCAGTAGTTACGGTGGGGTTGCTAAACCCTTCTTGATGTTTATGTTGGAGTGGGAAGTGTTGTGTTGGAGTCACAAAGTCCCTCTTGTTTTTCAGAGGGTGGGGAGTGCTGTATTGGGCTGCCAAGTCACTCTTGTTTTTGTGGAAGTGGGAGGTGTTGCATGGATGCTGTTGAGCCCCTCTTGTTTGTCATATTTAGCAGCATGTTTCCTAGGTTCTGCACTGGTAACATATGAACATAAGAAATGCCATACTGGGTCAGACTAAGGTCCATCAAGCCCATTATCCTGTTTCCACCAGTGACTGATCCAAGTCACAAGTACCTGGCAGGTTCCCAAAAAGGCACACAGCCTCCATAATGCTTGTCCTAGGCAAGCAGTGATTTCCCAGGTCCTCTTTAGTAATAGTTTATGGGCCTTTCCTTCAGGAACTTGTCCAAAATGTTTTTAAACTCAGCTACATTAACAGCTTTTACTACATCCTCTGGTAACTAATTCCACTCTTGATTACGCAGGGCTGCTGGCTAACTGCAGGGAGGCAGTTACATCCCCCTGCAGTTACTGCATTTCAACATGGCAAAATGTCTGCCGATGCAACTAAGGCCACCCACTGAGGTGATATTAGCTGCACTCACACTACTTATGCTGAATAGGTTTGCCAACTTGATGGTTTTCAGCGGGCCTGGCCAGTTTTCCCATGGCCAGGCCGGCTGCCGGCAAAGCAGAGAAACCGGCCCTTGAAAAGCTGTTTTTTGGCACTGGTCACAAGATCGGGAGCGGCCAGAGCAGAAAACCAGCTTTTCGTCCGCGGTCCCCCCATTAGCTAATTTCCAGTCCTAGCCCACCCCCCCCCCCCCCCCCAGATCAGCACATTTCCATTCTTAACCCATCAGTCCATTTCCAGTTCTAACCCCCCCGATAGCCCATTACCATTCCTATCCCCCTCCCGATCAGCCTATTTCTATTCTTAACCCCCCATCAGCCCATTTCCAGTTCTAACCTCCCTGATAGCCCATTACCAGTCCTAGCCCTCCTCCTGATCAACCTATTTTTATACTTAACTCCCCTTCAGCCTATTTCTAGTTCTAACCCTCCATCAGCCCATTTCCAGTCTTAGCCCTCCCCCCTCAGCCCATTACTATTTCCTGACCTGTGCTACCCCCCCCCCCCCCCAGCCCAGCCTGACCATCTGAAGGGAAATTGAAGAATAAAAAACAATGGTTGCAGAAGCTGCAGTGGCAGTATGAAGTGCCCCACAGCTGCCGCACGAAGGGAGAGTGTTTCACCTTTCCTGTGGCTCTGTTAAAGCTGAGCCCACCAGCGCTGATGGGAAACAGGAACAGGAAATGCTGTTTCCCATCAGCACCAGCAGGCTCAGCTTTAACAGAGCTGCGGGAAAGGGAAACACTCTACCTTCGTGCGGCTCTGCAAAGCTGCGCCGGCGAAGGGGGGGAAGACTGGTAGCTGTCAGGGCTCTTCGGGGAGGCGGCGGCCGCAGGGCACTTCATGCTGCCGCTGCTGCAGTAGCAGCTTCTGCAACCATTTTTTTTTTGAAGGCCGAGTGAGGCAGTCTTTTTGGGGGAATTTTTGCCCTCCCCAAAAAGTTGCCACCTAAGGCTACCACCTCACTTGGCCTCATTATAGAGCCGCCCCTGGTTTATTTGTAGAGATCTGTATTGTAGTAATCTGAATTGTTCAGCTTTTCAAATAGGTGTTCCAGGGCCCAGTGCATATTTACAGTGATGTTTTTTTTTTGGATAGTCTCCTTGTGTGAGTTTTGGAAGTTGGTGCAGGTATGGTATGGTAGATTTGCTCTATAGATCCTAAGTGCCTGTGCTGTAGGGTTTTGTATTAGTTCACAATATGCTGTTTTGGAGAGTGTTTCTTGTTAGTGAGATGACTAGAATCTGAATTTTTTTTTTTTAGAAATTAAGTTCTGTGGATGAATGTCCTAGATCTGCTCTGCACCCATTGTTGAGGGAAGGGGTTTTGTGAATGCAAAATATATTTTCAAAAAGAAAAAGCAAGAGTCATAATGCAGTTTAAAACAACAAAATAAAAATGAGTTATAATTTGGTGTCATAAACTGTGCTGTGGTTCTCGCTCTTTCTTTTAGTTCCTTTGTGTGCAAACATCTTGCATTTCCTCCGCACTCTCTAATTGGTCTTTTGGTTTTATTCAGTCCCTGACTAGATTGCCTTGAGCCGCCTCTGCATCTGACTGTCCTCTGTATTTCAGTATTGGGCACTTTAGAACACTCTGGGCGCCTTTCACTAACACCCAGCTTTGGCTATCAGCCCATAGGAATAAAATTGGCCGTGCAGCAGACAGCTCAAGCTACATGTTAGTAAGAGGAGCCTTTCTCTCTCTGATAAAGCATAGAAACCTCCATCTAGGGAATAGAGAATGTAATGTGAATGAACTCAAACTTGCTATCATCTCCTTTGTAGGGAGAAACTTGACCAGAAAGTGATTCCATTTTAGTGCTGTGGTTACCGATAAAATTAAAGAGGAAGAAGCAGGGAGGAAATTAGATTCTCGTGCACCTTTGAGTAATATAAGCCCTTTAAAGCTGAGTTGCTATTTTTACTATCATACTCCCATGCTGTGGGACTTTCCCCTGCCACACTCTGTAGAGCACACTGCTGCATCCATCCAACTGAAACAGAGTAGCATAGCACCTGAGATTCAGACAATGCTGAACATAGAGGGGATTTTAGGGAACTCTGTTAGGTTCCTAGTTTAAGAACCTCTATTCAGCAGGTTTTGCATTCCTAAAAACTGCGCTGAATATAGTTCCCTAAATATTGCAGGTGCCTAAAATTAGGTCACACTGCATTTTCTGAATATGGCTGACTGTGCCCCCCTGCCTTTGGTGCTAATGAAAAGTATGTGCTCTGTTGATCTGCCATCCTCTTCCATCTCTCCCAAACCAACCCCCCCCCCCCCCCCCCCGGCACTCCATTTATCACTTATCTCTGGCAATTTGAACATGTAAGCAGGGGAGCTATGAGCCCTTATCCACACCATCCCCCCGCACATGCTCTAACCTATAGGACAGTGATGGCTAACCTTTTTGAGCCCGAGTGCCCAAACTGCCGCACAAAACCAAAGAATTTCCTCAAAGTGCCAGCACGTCAATTAAACCTTAACAACAAGATTTTAGTATCTAAAAACTCTTTATAAAGTTGCCTGAACTATGTAACATCATTTGTAAAGGTTGAAATCTTTGTATTGTCAGAGAATCAATTTGATTCACAATCCTTTGGTTTCCATTTCAATTTATTGGCAATTTATAATGTTTTAATGATTTCATTCAATTTAGAAACAGGAAGGCAATAATTAAACTGGGAACCCCAAAAGCCAAACTTGGAATGTACAACAACACTGTAGAAATAAAACTATAAATTAATTTCCTCTTGTACCAAACAAAGCACAGACGTTAATGATGCACATTTCCCAGAGGTTTCATATTCCAGTTAATAAATTCAAAATAAAGAGATATTTCTACCTTTTGTGCATTTTTTTTCAGTTGCAATTGCTCCAGCCACTTTCTTCTGGTTTCTTCATGTTTTCTGCTAACTGTCCATCGTCTGCTGTCCATTTGTTCTTTCTTCTCTCTTCTAGTTTTTTTTCCATTCTCTCTCTCTACATCTGCTTTAACATACTAATCTTTCTCCTTTTGCTCTTTCCTCATTCCTATTTCATCCACACAAATTTTACCCCTCCATCCTCAATCCCCACTTACTCTCCCAATACCAGGCCAATTGTAGATTTTTCATCCCTCCCACACAAAATATTTTTCCCCTCTCCATTTTACTCTCCCAGCCCCATCCCATTCTAATCCTCCCCCAACATCAGCTCCCTTCTAGTTCCAGACTCACCCAGCATCCATTCCCTTCGAGTCCCTGCATCAGCCCATTTCCCGTCCTAGCCCACCATCAACCCATTTCCAGTCCTAGCTCCCCCATCCATTTTCAGTCTGAGTCCCTTCATCAGTTCATTTCCAATCCTAGCCCCCATCAGCCCACTTCTAGTCATTTCCTAGCCCCATCATCAGCCCATGTCAAATCATAGCTCCCCTCCACTCAGTCCAATTCCAGTCCAAGCCCCCCCCATGAGCCTACTTTCAGTTCTAGCCCCTCCATGAGTCCATTTCAATTCAAGCCCCCACCACAGCCCATTTCCAATCTTAGCTCCCCCCAACAGCCCATTTCCAGTCCTATCCTAGCTGCTCCATCAGCCCATTTTCAGTCCTAGCTCCCTTCCCTCACAGCCCATTTCCATTCCAAGCTCCCTCCCCATCAGCTATTTGCAATTCAAGCCTCCCCTTCCACTCAGCCCATTTCCAGTCATAGCAACCCCCCAACCCATTACCAGTCCTAGCCCCCCATCAACCCACTTCCAGTCCTAACCCCCCCATCATCCCATTTTCAGTTTAAGCCCCCCCCCTATAACCCATTACCAGTCCTAACCCCCCCATCAGCCCATTGCCAGTCTTAACCCCATCAGCCCATTGCCAGTCCTAACCCCCCCCATCAGCCCACAGCCCATTACCAGTCCTAACCACATCAGCCCACCTCAAGTCCTAACCCCTCCCCATCAGCCCATTTCCTGTCCTAGCCCCCCCCCATAGCCCATTATCAGTCCTAACCACCCCCCATAGCCCATTAGCAGTTCTAACACCCCCATCACCCCATTTCCAGACAGCCCCAATCTTTCCACAGCCCATTAGCATTCCTAACCCCCCCAGCCAATTAGCAGTCCTAACCCCCCCCCCAGCCCATTAGCAGTCCTAACAGCCCCCCCCCCCGCCCATTAGCAGTCCTAACAGCCCCCCCCGCCCCAGCCCCAGCCCCAGACCCAGCCCCAGCCCATTAGCAGTCCTAACAGCCCCCCAGCCCCAGCCCCCCAGCCCCAGCCCATTAGCAGTCCAAAAAAAAAAGCTGGCTCTCTGGCTGCTGCCGCGGCAGAATGCAGTGTCCCGCGGGGCCCCCTCTGCGCCGGCTGAGCACTCTGCCCGGCTTTCAGATTCGCGAAGGGAGAGTGTATCTCCCTCGCGTCTCTGTTAAGCCCGCAGGGGCTAATGGGAAATTTCCCATCAACCCCTCGCGTCTAAAGGGGCTGATGGGAAATTTCCCATTACCCCCTGCGGGCGTAACAGAGACGCGAGGGAGAGACACTCTCCCTTCGCGAATCTGAAAGCCGGGCAGAGGGCTCAGCCGGCACAGAGGGGGCCCCGCGGGACACTGCATTCTGCCGCGGCGACAGCGGCAGCAGCCAGAGAGCCAGCTTTTTTTAAAATGTAATTTTGAGGAAAGCACACTCACCTCCCGCCGCGCCGCATATTTTAATTGCGGACCTTCCCGCGTGCCAGCTGCAAGGCCTTTGCGTGCCACAGCTGGCACGCGTGCCATAGGTTCGCCATCGCTGCTATAGGAAATTAAGGGAAAATTATAAGTTAGTTGGCTAAGTTGTAAGAACAATGATGGAGGAGCCTAAAATGGAAGTACTGAAAGACATAGAAATGGTAAACTATTACCAATGTGATAAAAGTTAAAGTTGGAGGAAAAGTAGTCTTTGCAACATAACCCTTTGTAGGGTAGGTAAATCTTCATACTAAAAAAACATGTTGCACGATGACATCATAATTTGCTGTCCTACATTAGTCTTCATGCAGCACATTCAAGCTAAGATCAGATAGACTGCTGGCCCTTTAAAAATATCTGCATTATGTAGCACTGCAGAAATAATGCTTAATGTTCAATTATTTCATTAACTGACTTTTGGCCGTCCAACAGGTAGGCAGTACTCACGTTAGTAGCACAAACACAGTCCAAGACGTGAGGAATGTGGAAGACAAATTTATTGACTCACAGACCTAGGCAACCCGACACAGGCCGTGTTTCGTAACCTTCGTCAGGGGTTGTAAGGCAAAATTACTATGAACATAGAAACATAAATAACATATTAAAAGGTAACAGAACAAGCAAACTCATCTAATAAACACATGAAGAACATATTAAAAAACATAATAAAACCATAATCAAAATTTATCATAAAGTTAAATAAAACAAATCATATGATAAATATAATGAGTAATAATAAAATAAAATATAATGTAGAAGTGTTGGAACGCTATAGATCTAATGATCTAACAAATATTAAAAGTAAAATACATATGACGACAACATCATATAAGTGTGACAGACAAAAAAACAATAACATAAGGCTAAAAGAATAAACCTCTATATATACTGATAGTATAGTATTACCATACTAAATTATAGATATGTATACATATACACAGAACAAAACCATATAAACAATATTTAATTAAAATAATAATAAAATATAATACCAAGAAGTATCTATTAATAAAATGAAATTTATACGAAGATAATTGAGAAAGCAGCAGGAGCGAACAGATATAATATCCAAAGGGGGAGGTCAGTATTTTTATAAAAAAATTATAAATCATCAGTAGTTTCTAAAATTAAAAAGTAAAACTTGTACCAAATACCAAGAGAATATAACTAAAGATAAAAAAATAATAATAAAAATTCATTAGTTAAACAAATTAAATTAATTTCTATATAAAATTATTCTAAAAATTATGTATATTTAAATAAAAATGTACATAATTAAATACCAAATTATATATATACACATGCATTATGATCTAAATCAACCAAATGTATATATATATATATATAATATATAGTTAGAAAACAATACATAGTTAAAAAATAAAAAATAAATAATAAATAATAATAAATAAATAATAGAATTAATAAATATTATAGTTTATAAATAGGGTAAAAATAGAAATTTAGAGAATAAATTAATTTTAATGAAGTTTGGAAATCTCATATCAAACTTATCACAAAATAAACTATCGCCATATAACTCTATATTCTATACAGGTTATTTGATGCTAAAATCATTTGAATCTTAGGAATAACAAATATTGATGATTTATAAATCTTTCTACAAAACCATTTCTTAAATTAAAAAGAGGATAAAAAACGCACCATGTCAGCTGCTTGGTTTTAGCCACACAAACTCTTCCATATATATATATGCGCCTATTACCACTAATAGAAAGGGTTTATAAAAATATTTTGATGTGCATATAACATAGCCTTCGTATCCACCTATTGCTTGGCAAGATACAGACTGCCCAAAACAGCAAGACCACACTGGCTGTAATCTGCACTAAGTGGCAGTTTTAACCTTAAAATCAGTGGATCTCCTGCATGGAGCAGCAATTGCAAACTAAAACCATTGGGGGATGTATTCAGTGGAGGCAGCTAGACAAAATGCAGTGCCTAGCCATTGCTGCTTTAATTGCGACTGTATATTCTGGTGGCAAAACATTTGTTTTTTGCAGCAGAATATCTAGGCTAGCCAGTCATCAGAGACAATATTCAGCTGCTAATTCACCTGTCTTGACTTAAACTGCTTGAGCTGTCTGGTTAGTGGCTGCATATTGCTGCTATCCAGATAGCTGCTATCACCATAATCGCTCTCTCCACAGACCACCAAAAAAATGCCCAGTTAAAAACCACGGTGGTCTGTGGAGCTATTCAGCGGCATTAACTGATTAGTGCTGTTGAATATCGTGGTAACCACATTTTAACCAGTTAGCAGGTCTACTAAATGACTAAAATTTATTTATTTTTATTTACATTCTCTTATATACCGCGCTGTTCTGCATCAGTGCGGTTTACATTGAACAAACTGAAATTACATTGAACAGGGCATTATAACTTGGAGATAACTATTTTACAGGGAACATGGGCTATGGAGGGTTAAATGGCTTGCCCAAGACCACAAGGAGCACCTGTGGAACTAGAAACCCCAGTCCTTCTGGCCCAAGGTTGCTATCCTCTAGTGGGATTTGAACCCCCGACCTTCTGGCCTGAAGTACCTTGCCCCAACCCAAATACTTTGAAAATGCTCTCCAGAGAATTTATGAGAAAACATGTGGGGGGGAGGGGGGTACAACCTGCATACAGCAACAGTTGCAATCCTAAGGGGTATGTTTACTAAAACCCCGGTAAGGTGCGGGCCCCTGTAGTGTGCGGGTGCCATATAAGGAGTGGGCGTTCCGTCCTGAAAAAGAAAAGGCGGAATTTACATATGTGCCAAGGTGCGTGGCGCCCATGTGCGCCCCGCACCTTAGCGCATGAGATAGCTGCGCGGGAGGCATAAGTGGCGCGCTGAAGTACAAGAAAACAAGCAGAGCCACAGCACAATGATTAAGACACTGACCAACGGTGCAGGGATCAGGGGTTCAATCCCCCACAGTGCCCAATGAAGACACTTGGCTGAGGTGTTAATTTATGAGGCGCAGAAATACTGGGCAGCATAAGGTGGCGCGCTAATGTTTTTGGCGGCATATTAATACTGGGCAGCATAAGGCGGCGCGCTGATGTTTATGGAGGCATTATAATACTGGGCGGTATAAGTGGTGCGCTGATGTGCAGAAAGAAGAGTAAAGCCACAGCACAATGGTTAAGACACCGACCAATGGTGCAGGGATCAGGGGTTCAATCCCCCACAGTGCCCAATGAAGACAGCTTGCTGAGGCATTACTTTAGGAGCCAGTGTAATATTGGGTGGCATAAGGCAGAGCGCTGATGGGCACAAGGCGCCGTGCTAATGTTTCAGGAGGTTTTTTAATATTGTGAGGCATATGGCGGCGCGCTGATGTGCAATCACAGGAACAGAACCACAGCACAATGGTTAAGACACTGACCAATGGTGCAGGGATCAGGGGTTCAATCCCACAAAGTGCCCAATGAACAAGGCTGGCTGAGGCATAACATATTATGGGGAAGATTGCTTTAGGAGGCATTTTATTCATATTTTAATTATCACTACTAGCAAACGCACTCTCAAAGTGTGTTAACATAAGGCGCCCTATAAGGCACATTTTAAAGTGCACTGTCAGCCAAGGCACCCTAGAATGTTGCTTATAGGGCGCTTTAGAGGGTGCCGTATGAGGTACCGCAAGGTCAGTGTACTGTTTTTTATGGCAGCACTGTGCAGTTTAAGGAATGAAAAGCATAAGTAGGTGCGCTGACAGGCAAGGAGGAGCAGCAGTGGAGCACAATGGTTAAGGCACTGATTGCTGATACAGGGGTCATGAGTTTGCTCCCCAGTGTGCCTAATACGTAAGGCTGGCTGTGGCATCAGCTTTGCATTGTACATATTTTGTCCTGCAGCACTTTATTTTTATGTTATTAATTGCTGCCAGCAAACACGCCCTCACATGCCGTAATGAAGGTGCCGTATAAGGCACCCTATAAGACACTCCATAGGGCACATTATAAATTGCACTGTCCGCCACAGCACCCTAAAATGTCCCCTATAGGGCACCCTATAGGTTGCATCACAGGAGAATGTATAGTGCACCTTATATGGACGGGAACCATAAGGTGCCCTATAGGGTGCCCTATAAAGCACCCTCAGAGGCACCTTATGGGTACAGTACGCTGAGGGTGTTTATGCTGGCATCAAAATATGTACATTAAAAAAAGATAATGCATTGGACAACCCAATCAAATAACCCCACTGGAAGTTTGAACCCATGATCTCTGGCTTCAGAGGCAGTGAAGTAACCATTGGGCTACAGCTACTAGCAAGCCCCTGGCTGGCTGCAGAGAGCATGCATGTCACCACACAGACAGTCTGCTGTGGTCACCAGGATAGGGCTAGCCCACCCATACCCATGATGCACTGCACATGCAAATCAGCTATCCACAGATGAACACAAGATGGGCAATGCATCCCCACAGCACCTCGGCCTGGTAGAGGGAAGTGACCATGTGCACCCACACACCACCTCGGCCTGTTAGGGGGTACTGACCGTGTGTTTTACTGGCACAGAGTAGCTACATACCATCACATTGTGCGGATACTGTGCTCACCCTGAGGGTGCAGTGAGGCGCCCAGGACCAGGTCCACAACACCTTCCATGCCTGAATGAGGCCATGCTGGAGGTCCAAAGCAGTGTTAATGTGTGAGATAGGCAGTTTCTGCCCAAACACCATGGATATCTGTCTGCTTCAGTCAGGTGCAGTTCCCATGGACCCCCCAGGTGGGCCATGCACCCCCACCCTGGGCCAAGGGTGGCAAACAAGGTGTCCCATCAATAGATCCACATTCTACCTCCTTGCAAAGGTGGCAGTAGAGGGGACCACCAACCCAGGTCCTGCTGAGGAACAGACACCCCACAGGGCAGTCAATGCAGCTCTATACACATCCATAACACAGTAGCAGACAGATATTAGGCCTGGATATGGTGAGCTGCACCCCACCACCATCTGATATTCTCCTGCAGCAAGTCATCAGCCACTGCACCCTGCAAGCTGCTCCATCACAACACATACCAGCTGCAAACAGTGTGCTAGTTAGTCCACAGTGCATATTCCCAGTGGAGATGCATGCACCTAGAACTGGGATGTCAGCATACACAGCAAGCAGTGAAATCAGTGACTGGGCCCCAAAAGAAAACCCATATCTAACACATAAAAAAACTACTATATAGCACTATGGGGGTGCCTAGCCATGCTGTGGTTACTGCACAGTCATGGTGAGAATGATCTCTCAGCAGGACGTACTGAGGTCACCCTGTCTGTGTAGGTGGTGGCCGGGCACTAAAATGTCCCAGTCAGTGCCCTATGCCTTGTGCAGATGCACCCTGGCCAGGGCACCCTGTCCGGCCTATACCCATGGTACCTTGCTCCTCATTATGCACATTGGCAGCCCAATACTGGCAACATTGCTGGCAGTGTGGGCTGTGGAAGGTGTTTGCAGCCACCACACACTGGATAGACAAACAGCCACCCCCACACCTATGCCAGCATTGTGCTACTATAGAGGAGTCCAGCAGCCATACCCACCACACCAGTCCTGGGCACAGTACAGGCATGGATATGGTACGCAATACTGTTGGGGGTCACTCCCCAGGGTGGTAAACACTGTCAGAGACCAGACCTGCAGCGCACACCGCAGACATCACAATGATTGTTATGGTGGAGATCAATGAGTAAAATGTGCTTAACGTAGGAATTGATATCTGTCAGTTATCATGGGCAACGTTTGATAGCTGTGTACCATATACCCAGGTGTAGGGTGGCATTGCTAAGGTATGCAACTGCTAGTATTGGGAGATACAGGCAGGGCCCAATGTCCTGCCTCTCCACGAGGCATTGGCCAATGGGGCCTGTGGGTGTGGGTGTGGGTGTGTCTGGCCCTGTTGGCTGCTGCTTTACGGCAGAGTGTCCCAACTCCAGTCCTGGTGTTCCAACCACTGTTCGGGTTTTCATGCTGTCCCTCATAAATATGCATGAGCTACATCAGCATACCATGGAGGTGGTGCATAGATATGCAGCACAGGCATCTTTATTAGAGGCAGCATGGATCCTGAATGGTGTGGGGCCCTCCAGGACTGCATTTGGGAGACTCTGCTCTAGGTAATGCGGCTGTTTATGGTGTCTGTGTTTGGTGTGATAAAATATAGGCGTGTGAACCATGCGTATGTTCTCAGCAATAAAGGTTTCTCCTTACTATCATGGTTTAGTTGTAGGAAAAATATGTGGACTGGATTGGTAGTAGCCCCAGTTGGGCTTTGAACCTGTGACCTTCTGTTCCTGCACACACTGTCTGTGTGCACTGCACCACCGTGTTTCCACAGTTATGCTGTGTTCCCTGGGGAGTCCATGACTGTACATCTGACAGAGCCTGTCTGTTACGGTGGACGGTGCCAGCCTGCACAGGCCTAGGCACTGTCTGCTGTGGTTTGCAGCCACTGCCCCCTCCACCACCTGTACCCTTCCGCCAACATGCAGACATGTCCCTATCTGGAAAAAAGCATATGACCTGATTGAGTTGTGGCACTCCAGGACTGAATTTGGGGGACTCGGCTGTCGGTAATGCCCATTGTTATGGTTTGTGTGCGGTGTAGGGCAAAATATAGGTGTTGGAACCATGCTTATGTTCTCTGCCATACAGGAGTGTCTGTACTCTCACTGTTTAGTGGTGGGTAAAACTATGGGGACTGGGTTGGCAGGAGCCCCAGCTGGGATTTGAACCTGTGACTCTCTGGTCTTACAGGCACTGGCTGTGTCCACTGCACTACACTGTGGCCACAGAGATAGTGCAGTCTCTGGAGATAGGAAACCTGGCCGCACGAGTCAGACACCCTGCTCTGCACAATTTTACTGTGGGCTCGTTTACCTTGTATGGGGACAGGGGTGCAATTAAACCTCAAAAATGACCTCCAAAAAAGGGGAAAAAAGCCAAAACCAAGCTGGGCAACAGTGATATCAATGGACAACATGAAAAACACTCCCGGGAAAGCTCCATTAAAATGCAGTGATTTTTGAACGAGTCTACGAAGCGTAGACCCTTCCAAAAATCATTTCTTTTTTTTTGGAGCTTTCCTGGGAGTGTTTTTTATGGTTGCCCATTAATATCACTGTTGCCCAGCTGGATTATAATTTATTTGGAATTTGTTGTGGTCATTTTCAATTTATATTTGCTATTTTGTTCTGTGCACATGTATCACACTGCTCACGTTTTGCAGGTTTCCCCGGTTTTGCTGTACATTGCTGACGGAAATGGTTTCTCTTCCCTTTAAATCGGCTCTAACGCGAGGGTTTCACTCGTGGTATTTTTTATGCCGAAATTCAGCCCCGCTCCTGTGTGGGGAGCCTCTCCCCTCCCACTCTCCACCCATTGACCCTGTCCCCCCGCCCCTCGGGAGCCTTCCTCCGCCCTCGAAATGCATTTCCACGCCTCTATCGCACATCAACGTGCCGTGCACTTTGGCGGGCGGCGCGCACGTGTGCAGCCAGAGCGCACATGTGCAGCCAGAGTGCACGCATGCGTGGCACCAAAAATGCACTATTAGCGTGCGCTAAGGTACCTTAGCGCACGCTCAAGTGAGCCCCGCACAATTGCGCTGTTTAGTAAACATACCCCTAAGATTGACGGATCTACGACAAGGCTTCCCAACACTGTTCCCTCTAAGCTGTGCGCATGTGTGCGTGCACACACCTCAATGAGCGAGTGCACATACTTTACAACAGAGCGCACAAAAATTACGGTTCTGATTCTGATAGAAAAAAACACAGATGTCTTAAAATTTAAAAGTTGTGATTGTAATTGCTAGAAATTTTCCGCTTCATTTAGTAATTGTCTATTTTCATTTAATTTGATTAAAATCAATGTGGTGTACATACTGTATTCTGACGTATAGTCAAATTTTAAAGTATATAACTCCGAGTGTCGTTATGTGGCGCACAAAAATTTAACCTTCCTTCAAAAGCTGCACAGCTGATATTTTATGCGCACACAGCCTACAGAAAATTAGAGGGAACATTGCTTCCCAAACCTGTCCTGTAAGCCCCACAGCCAGTCAGGTTTTCAAGATATCACCAATGAATATGCATGAGAAAATATGCATGCATTCAGACCCAGCATATGCAAATGTATCTAATGCATATTTACCATGGATATACTGAAAACCCAGGTAGCTGTGGGATTCCCAGGACAGGTTTGGGAAGACCCGATATATGAGACAGCAGCCCATCATGCCTCCTTAGAATGTCTATGTGGCATGAATCTCCACATGTAACAGAGACTTTCTAAAATGACATTTACATGTACTGTATATTCTAACCTCCATGTATAAGCACCACTCTTTAATGTGGAGATACTTAAAAATAGCCAGAGACAGCTCAAGGATATCTGACGCCATAGGAGAATCTTCAGTCACCCCATCCCCAATAGCCCAGCATTCTTCCTTCCCTACACCCCTAGTGCAGCATCTCCCCTTACCTGACTCACCTTCCCACCACTACCATGGCCAGCATCCCCTTCTCTTTCCCTCCTCGCATATCTAATATCTCTCCTTCTCTTCCCTACCCCTCCCCACTGGGGTGCAGCATCTTCCATTCCCTTGGCCCTCCCTGTAGTCCAGCATTTCTCCTTCGCTACCCCCTGCCACAGTTTTGTCCAAATTACAGCCCCCCCTGTCTCTTTCCCCTGCTGCTGGGAACCACAATGGTAAGTAAGCTATGCTCAGCAGTAGGCCTTTGAGCATTCAAGTCCACTCTAGACCTACCTTGCCTGGACCCTCCGACATGACCTTTGCATCGGAGGGGTTCAGGGAAGTGCTGCAAGTGCTGCCTAGTGGTGGAATTAGCTCTGAAAATAACCCCATTTGAATGCCCAATCTCCCTGTTTTGCCAGATCCTCCTATAACTTCTCACAATCTGCTTGTGATTTAACAACTTTGAATAATTTTGTGTCATCTGCAAATTTGATTACCTCATTCATTGTTTGCATTTTCATATCATTTATCCCTGGGCACTCCACTATGTACCTTCTTGCACTGAAAAAATTGGCTTTTTAATCCTACTTTCTGTTTCTTAATGTTTAACCAGTTCTCAATCCACAACAGGACATTGTCTCCCATCTTTGCTCCTCTCAGGAGCTTCTCAGGCTTTGTCAAATGTCTTCTGAAATCCAGAAGGCCCATGCTCATGATAATGATTCTTTCAAGCGACGGGCGATTGTTATAGTACCTGCTGATTTGAGAAGAGGAAATCGTGAAGCACTTCTGAATTTAAAGGAAAAACAATGGATCTTCCGTCTAAATTCTGTGACACTGAAAGGTCTCGATCAGGAGATAGAGTGGGCTACCTTAATGTGAGCTGTTTGCCTCGGATTGCTGTTTTGAACTGATTGGTCCTTCATGAGTATTTATAGCAATGTCATGTGCGTTTCAGTCTTGGCATTCTTCAAAAGCAGTGTTTGCTTGACACTATGGGGTATGTTTACTAAACTGCGTTAGTGCAAATCGCGTTAGGAGCCGCATTAGTGAAAGGAAAGCCAAAAAAGGACATGGGCGGGACATCGTAACGACTAACGCACGTTCCAAAAACTAACGAGTGTTACAGGGTGCCGTGGCGCGTTAAGCATATGAAGGCGTACAGACACAAATCATTGAAACAGAGCTGTAGCACAATGGTTAGTGTACTCACTGCTGTTACAGGCAGCATGGGTTCAAGTCCCCAGTGTGCCTAATGTAGAATGCTGTCCCAGGCAGCACCCTGTACATTACATAGGGAATGAGGAGGCATGTTTTTCTTTACGTTCAGTAGTTGTTAGTGAAACACACTCTCGCAGTGCGCATAGCCATGTACGTTGGTACGTGCGTGGCTGCATGCGTTGTTACGGGCGTAGCCCCGTGCGTTGGTATGTGTGTTTTTACCAGCGTGGGCACCTTATAGTACAGACACTTTAGGGTGTCTTGCACTTATGCACTATGCGAACAGATGTACGTGTGATGGCCTATGGTTTATCAGAGCCTGAGAGCAGGTGCTGGATCTTCCCAGGGTTGGATCGTGCCAGTCACACCCATGATGCACTGCACATGCAAATCAGCTGTCCACAGATACACACCATGGGGAATGCACCCCCACAGCACCTCGGCCTGGTAGGGGGTACTGACCGTGTGTTGTACTGGCACAGAGTAGCTACACACCGTCACATTGTGCTGGTACTGTGCTCACCCTGAGGGTGCAGTGAGGCGCCCAGCACCAGATCCACAGCACCATCCATGGCGCAGGTCCAAAGCAGTGTTAATGTGTGAGATAGGTAGTTTCTGCACAAACACCTTGCAGTCAGGTGTAGCCCCCATGGACCCCTAGGTGGCCCATGTACTCCCCCCCCCCAAGTGCCAAGGGTGGCAAACAGGGTCTTCTAACAATAGATCCACCTTCTACCTCCCTGCAAAGGTGGCAGTAGAGAGAAACATTAACCCCAGTTCTGGTGGGGAACAGACACCCCACAGGGCAGGCACCACAGCTCTGTACACAGACAGACATCAGGCCTGGATATGGTAAGCTGCACCCCACCACTATCTGATATACTCCTGCAGCAAGCCATCAGCCACTCCATCAAGACACATACTAGCTGCAAACAGTCTGCTAGTTAGTCCATAATGCATGTGCCCAGTGGATATGCATGCACCCAGACCTGGGATGTCATCATACACAGCAAGCAGATAAATCAGTGACTGGGGCCCAAAAGGAAACCTATATCTATCACATGAGAGAAATACTATACAGCACTATGGGGGTGCCTAGCCATGCTGTGGTCACTGCACAGTCAGGGTGAGAGTGATCTCTCAGCATGACATACTGAGGTCACCCTGTCTGTGTAGGTGGTGGCCGGGCACTAAAATGTCCCAGTCAGTGCCCTATGCCCTGTGCAGATGCACCCTGGCCAGGCCACCCTGTCCGGCCTATACCCATGGTACCTTGCTCCTCATTATGCACATTGGCAGCTCAATACGGGCAACATTGCTGGCAGTGTGGGCTGTGGAAGGTGTTTGCAGCCACCACACACTGGATAGACAGACAGACACCCCCACACCTATGCCAGCATTGTGCAACTATAGAGGTGTTCAGCAGCCATACCCACCACACCAGTCCTGGGCACAGTTCAGGCATGGATATTGTACGCAAGACTGTTGGGGGTCACTCCCCATGGTGGTACGCACTTTCAGAGACCAGACCTGCAGCACACACCACAGACAGCAGAATGATTGTTATGGTGGAGCTCACTGAGCAAACTGTGCTTAATGTAGGAATTGATATCTGCCAGTTATCACAGGAAACGTTTGATAGCTGTGTACCATATACCCAGGTGTAGGGTGGCATTGCTAAGGTATGCAACTGCTAGTATTGGGAGATACAGGCAGGGCCCAATGTCCTGCTTCTCCAGGAGGCATTGGCCAATGGGGCCTGTGGGTGTGTCTGGCCCTGTTGGCTGCTGCTTTACGGCAGAGTTCCCCAACTCCAGTCCTGGTGTTCCAAACCTGTTCGGGTTTTCATGCTGTCACTCATAAATATGCATGAGCTACATCTGCATACCATGGGGGTGGTGCATAGATATGCAGCACAGGCATCTATATTAGAGGCAGCATGGAACCTGAATGGTGTGGGACCCTCCAGGACTGCAATTGCGAGACTCTGCTCTGGGTAATGCGCCTGTTTCTGATGTCTGTGTTTGGTGTGGTATAATATAGGCATATTAACCATGCGTATGTTCTCTGCAATAAAGGGGTGTCTTTACTATCACTGTTTAGTGGTGGGTAAAACTATGGGGACTGGGTTGGCAGGAGCCCCAGCTGGGATTTGAACCTGTGACCCTCTGGTCTTACAGGCACTGGCTGTGTCTGTTGCACCACACTGTGGCCACAGAGATGGTGCAGTCCCTGGAGTTAGTTAAAGCGGCCTGACGAGTCAGAAACCCTGCTCTGCACAGGTTTACTGTGGGCTCATTTACCTTGTATGGAGACAAAGGTGCACATAAACCTCAAAACAGACCTCAAAAAAAGGGGCAAACACCCATAGCCAAGCTGGGCAACAATGATATCATTGGGTAACATTACACACCACTCCCAGGAAAGCTCCATCACAATGAAATGATCTTTGAAAGGGTCTACGGAGCGTAGACCCTTCCAAACATCATTTCTTTCTTTGGTGCTTTCCAGGGAGTGTTGTTCATTGTTGCCCATTGCTATCACTGTTTCCCAGCTGAATTGTGCTTTTTACAATGTTTCTTGTGGTCATTCTTAAGGTTTTATGTGAACTTTTGGTCTTTGCACATGTATCACACTGCTCACGTTTTGTAGGTTTCCCCGGTTTTGCTGTACCTTGCTGACGGAAATGGTTTCTCTTCCCTTTAATATGCCTTTAACGACAGGTTTTCATTCGCGTTGGAATTGAGCTCAGAAATTCAGCGCTTTAGTATGAGGGGAGCCTCTCCCCGCCCACTCTCCGCCCATTGACCCCTTCTCTCCACCCACTCTCCACCTTCTGCACTGTTTTAACGCGCCGCGGAGGTTTACGATCGTTAACTGCGGTTAACGCGCGTAAAGTACGTTTAACGATCGTTGGCACGTCAGAACGTGCGTTCGGACGTGCTAACGATTGTTAAACATACTTTACCCAGGTTAATCACGATTACCGCACTTTAGTAAACATCCCCCTATAAGTCTTGGACGCTACATACTCCTATTGCTGGATATTTCCCCTGAAGCAAGGCTGTCTTTTTGGCCTGAAACATGATCATATCTGATTCGTCTTGATAGCTGCTAAGTAGTGTCTTTATATATGAATCTGTTGGATTCACTTATTTATTTATTTTTATTTTATTTATGTGCACTTTAATACTGCTTTTCCAGCATCAAAGTGGTTTACATTGAACTCAATAACTATAAAACATAAAATTACATGGAACAGAGATAACAGTGTGTCAAACGACATTCTGAACATAAAAAAATTCACAATATTTACAATTTAATTACTTGAACTTATTTACATGTAACATATAGTAACATCTGATTTTTCTAGCTGACAGTATTGCACTAGGAGCTGATTAACTTAGCTGTTTGGATTTTTACCTTATTTGAATTGCAATTAAAAATTAAGTAGTTTTTGTAAAATAATAAAGTAAGTAAAATGACAAAATAATAAAAGATCAATGTACAGGGTGGAGAGACCATATGATGGTGCTTGAAGCTTTTTATTAGGTGTTATATGACGCTAACTTTAGCCTCTTTTCTGATGGTCTGTAATTCAAATTAGAATTGCTTTCAATGAGTGCTTATAAAGAGGCTTAATGATCTTGAGTATTTGGAAATGTTTTCTGTGATTTATAGTATCTCTGGAGAGTTCTGTCTTGTGAGATCAATTGTTTGTCATGATTCTGAAATCCAGATGTGTTACATCAATCAGCTTATCTTTATCCACATATTTATTCACTCATTCAAAAAAAGTAGCAGATTAGGGAAGCATGACTTCCCTTGGCTAAATGCATATTGGCTGTGTCTCATTAAGGGGTATGTTTACTAAAGTTTCTTAACGTGCGTGCCGCGTTAGTCTGCAGGAGGCCATATAAGGAGTGGGCGGTCCAGTCAAAAATAGCAAAACGGGATTAGCGCACGCGCTCTTGTGCGCCGCGCACATTAATGCATGAGTAACGCGCGCAGGAAGCATAAGCAGGCGCGCTGATGTGCAAACAGAAGAACAGAGCTGCAGTACAATGGTAAAGACACTGATAGATGGTGCAGGGGACATGGGTTCAATCCCCCACTGTGCCCAATGAATAAGGCTGGCTGAGGCACTACCATTTATGTGTAATATTGCATTATGAGGCTTTTAAATTTTATTTTAAGTACTGCTGCTAGCAAACGCACTTCCAAAGCGCTGTAACATAAGGTGCTGCATAAGGCACCCCATAAGGTACCCCAGAGGGCACATTTTAAAGTGCACTGTCTGCCACGGCACACTACAATGTTGCTGAAAGGGTGGCCTATAGGGCGCCATATAGGGTGCCCTATGAGGCACAGCAAGGTCATAGCACTGTTTTTGATGGCAGCACTGTGCATTTAAACGCATGGAAATCTTAAGTAGGTGCACTGACATGCAAGGAGGAACAGCAGTGTAGCACAATGGTTAAGGCACTGACTGAAAATACAGGGGTCATGACTTTGATCCCCAGTGTGCCTAATACGTAAGGCTGGATAAGGCATCAGCTTTGACATGTAAGTATTGTTTCCTGCAGCACTTTATTTGTATTTTATTAATGACTGCCAGCAAACACACCCTCATGTGCCATAACCTAAGGTGCCGCATAAGGCACCCTATAAGGCACTCCATAGGGCACATTATAAAGTGCACTATCTGCCACGGCACCCTATAATGTCAGTCACTCCATAGGATACTGTATAGTGCACCTTATATGGATGGTAACCATAAGGTGCCCTATAAAGCGCCCTCTGAGACACCTTATGGGTACAGTACGCTGAGGGTGTTTTTGCTGGCAGCACTAATGTACATTAAAAACAGATAATGCTTTGGACAGCCCTAGCAAATAACCCCACTGTGGGTTTGAACCCATGACCTCTGGCTCCACTGACAGTAAAGTAAACAGTGGGCTACAGCTCTATAGCTGCTAGCAAACCCCTGGCTGGCTGAAGAAGGACTGCAAGTCACCACACAAACAGTCTGCTGTGGTCACCAGGATAGGGTTAACCCACCCATACCATTGATGCACTGCACATGCAAATCAGCAGTCTACAGATGATCACAAGATGGGGTATGCACCCCCACAGCACCTCGGCCTGGTAGGGGGAACTGACCGTGTATGGTATTGGCACAGAGTAACTACACACTGTCACATTGTGCAGGTACTGCACTCACCCTGAGGGTGAGGTGGGGCGCCCAGCACCAGGTCCCCAGCAGTGCTAATGTGTGAGATAGGTAGTTTCTGCAGACACACCTTGGATATATCTGTATGCCTCAGTCAGGTGTAGCCCCTATGGGCCCCTAGGAGGATTATGTACCACCATCCTCCTTCTCCAGGGCTGAGGGTGGTAAACAGGGTCTCCCACCAACAGATCCACATTCTACCTCCCTACAATGGTGGCAGTAGAGGGGACCATCAACCCCAGTCCTGCTGGGGAACAGACACCTACAGGGCAGTCAATGCAGCTCTGGACACATCCATAACGCAACAGCAGACAGACATTAGGCCTGGATATGCTAAGCTGCACCCCACCACTATCTGATATTCTCCTGCAGCAAGCCTTCAGCCGCTGCACCCTGCAAGGTGCTCCATCAAGACACATACCAGCTGCAGACAGTCTGCTAGCTAATCCATAGTGCATGTTCCTGGTGGAAATGCATGCACCCAGAACTGGGATGTCAACATACACATCAAGCAGATAAGTCAGTAACTGGGCCCCAAAAGGAAACCCATAAATATCACATGCAAAAAACACCATATAGCACTATGGGGGTGCCTAGCCATGCTGTGGTCACTGCACAGTCAGGGTGAGAGTGATCTCCCAGCAGGACATGCTGTAGCCACCCTGTCTGTGCAGATGGTGGCCGGGCACTACAATGTCCCAGCCAGTGCCCTATGCCCTGTGCAGATGCATCCTGGCCAGGCCACCCTGTCCGGGCTATACCCATGGTACCTTGCTCCTCATTATGCACAGTGGCAGGCGGTGCTGGGGGGAAGCATGGACACCTATGAAGGCACCTCTACCCCAGAACTCACACTATAGGCAGCCGCCTACCCGCACACTGGATGGCCTGAGACTGCGCTCCACCAGCACCACCTGCAGAAGGGAATGTCAGCATGGTGGCAGAGGGTTACCGGTGGTGGAGGGGGCAGTGGCAGTTGCCCAGAGCAGACCGTGGCCTAGCCCTGTGTAGGTGGTTGCCATGCACTGCAACAGACAGGCCCTGTCTGACCAACAGTCATGGTATCACCAGGGAATGTACCATCTCTGTGAGAACATGGTGGTGCAGTGCACAAAACCAGTGTATTTAGAAGCAGAAGGTCACAGGTTCAAGTCCCAGCTGTAGTTTCTGCCAACCCAGTCCTCATACTTTACCCACTACTATAACATGCTAATACAGACAGAACCTTTATTGCAGATGATGTAAACATGCCCAAAACACCTACATTTTACCCTACAGAGTACAGACACCATACCCATGCGCATTACCTAGAGCAGTCTCCCAAATGCAGTCCTGGAAGGCCAAACACCATTCAGGTTCCATGCTGCCTCTACGAAATGTGTCTGTGCTGTCTTGCTATGCACCGCCCCCATGGTATGCAGTTGTATCTCATGCATATTCATGAGGGACAGCATGAAAACCCGAACAGTGTTTGGCACACCAGGACTGGAGTTGGGAACCTCTGCCGTAAAGCAGCAGCCAACAGGGGCTGCACACCTGCACCCACAGGCTCCATTATCCAATGCCTCCTGGAGAGGCAGGACACTGGGCCCTGCGTGAATCTCCCAATACTAGCACTTGCATACCTTAGCAATGCCACCCTAAACCTGGGAATACGGTACACAGCTATCACAAGTTTGCTATAATTACTGGCAGACAGCAATTCCTAAGTTAAGCACAATTTGCTGATTGAGCTGCAGCATAGCAACCTATCTGATGTCTGTGGAGTGTGCTACAGGTCTTGTGTCTGACAGTGTTTACCAACCTGGGGAGTGACCCCAACAGTATTGCTTACCATAGCCATGCCTGCACTCTGCCCAGGACTGGTGTGGTGGCCAGGGCTGCCAAACACCTCTATAGCTGCACAATGCTGGCATAGGTGTGGGGAGTGTGTGTTTGTCTATCCAGTGTGTGGTGGCTGCAAACACCCTCTACAGCCCACACTGCTAGCACTGTTGCCAGTAGTGGCCTGCCAATGTGCATAATGAGGGGCAAGATACCGTGGGAACAGCCAGGATAGGATGGCCTGGCCTGGGTCCATCTGTACATAGCATAGGGCAATGGCTCGGACATTGTAGTGGCCGGCCACCACCTTCATGGACAGAGTGGCCACAGCATGTCCTCCTGGGAGGTCACTCTCACCCTGACTGAGCAGTGACCACGGCATGGCTAAATTCCCCCATAGTGCTGTAGAATGTTTCTCTCATGTGATATTTATGGGTCCTCTTTTGGGGCCTGATTGCTGACTTATCTGCTTGGTGTGTATGCTGACCTCCCAGTTTTGGGTACACGCATCTCCTCCAGGACCATGCATTATGGACTAGCTAGCAGACTGTTTGCAGCTAGTATGTTTGTTGCTGGAACACCTTGCAGGGTGCAGTGGCTGGAGGCTTGCTGCTGGAGAATATCAGGTTGGGGGGGGGCGGCAGCTGTGCATTTCCAGGCCTTCTGTCTGCTATTGCTTTATGGATGTGTACAGCTCTGCATTGCCTGCCCTATAGGGTGTTTGATCCCTAGCCATATTGGGGTGATGGTCCCCTCTACTGCCACCATTGCAGGCGGGCGATCCTGTCCCCCACCCTGAGCCCCAGAGGGTGCATTGGGTGGTGGTATGTAATCTCCCTGTGGGTCCCAACACCCCCCCTTTCACTTACATCATGTGACCAGGGTATGCACTTTTCTGGGTGCATCAGAGTCCACAAGGGCTAGATGTGACATACAGATGAACACAGGCATATCCTAGCGGTGTTTGCAAGGACTACCTATCACACATTGGCACTGATGGGGACCTGCAGCATAGCCTATCTCAGCAAAGCCAGGTGCTGTAAGAATGGTGCTGGGCACCATACCTCTCCCTCAGGGTGAGCACAGGACCTGCACACTGTGACGGTCTGTAGCTACTCTGTGCCACTAACACATACCGTCGGCACCCCCTACCAGGCTGAGGTGCTGTGGGGTGCATACCCCATCTTGTGATCATCTGTAGACTGCTGATTTACATGTGCTGTGCATCCTGGGTACGGATGGGTTGACCCTATCCTGGTAACCACAGCAGAATGTGGGTGTGGTGCCATGCAGTCTTCCTGTAGCCAGCCAGGTGTTTGTTAGCAGCTCTAGCCCACTGGTTACTTCACTGCCCGTGGAGCCAGAGGTCATGGTTTCAAAACCCACAGTGGAATTCATTGATAGGGCTGTCTTAGGCATTGTCTGTTTTTATTGTATATTAGTGCTGCCAGCAGAAACACCCTCAGAGTACTGTCACCTTATATGGTGTCCTATAGGGGACATTATAGGGTGCCTTGGCAGACAGCGCACTTTATAATGTGCCCTATGGAGTGCCTTCTAGGGTGCCTCATGTGGCACCTTAGGTTACGCCACTGTGAGGGTGTGTTTGCTGGCAGCAAGCACTATTAAAGTACAACTAAACTTCCTCACAGCCCAATACTTAACCCTTTCCAGGCCAAGCCCAAAACTTTCAGGATCCAAACTTCTGCCTAAATATTCCTATCAAATGGTATATAATACATGACCATGGCAGAGGGAACGTCACTATTGGAACATATTGAATAAGACGGGTACAATTTTCCTGACATATGCAAACATTAACCCGGCTGGAGAATGTGGATTAAAATATTATAGTAGGCCTTCAAATGGTTACACATGATGCCTCAGCCAGCCTTATTCATTAGGCACACTGGGGAATCAAACCCATGACCCTTGTACTATCAGTCTGTGTAGTAACCATTGTGCTACAGCTCTGTTTCTGTATTTGGGTGTCTGCGCGCCTTCTTAAGCTTAACGCGCAGTAACGCGCCCTGCAACGATCGTTGCTGCGCGGCGCCTTATAACGCGCGTTATCGGTAACGATGTACCGCCCATGTCCTTATTTGGGGTTTCTGCCTCTAACGCGGATCCTAACGCGAATCACACTAATGCAGTTTAGTAAACATACCCCTATGACAGTTACCACCTAATTTGCATGTTAAATGCCACTCATGTGTTAGGGTGCTGAATGGGCAGGGTAGGAGAGGACAGTGGGCATGGTGAGCATATTGCAGTTAGCATGGGGGAGGGGACATATCGTGTGCTGTCAATGTCTCCATCATCATAGGTTCACCTAAAGCCACCACAATAGGTGGAGTTAAGTGTACCTGTGATGATAGCATCATGCATTAGGGTATTATCTATGTGTTAATTGTGTTGAGTATGCTGACCACGTTCCTTTCTTTACGGAAAGAGTGGTAGATGCGTGTAATAGTCTCCCAATATCTTTGCTTGAGATTTAAATTCATTAGTGTCAGAACAGATCTGTCTGACTCAAAGTGGCATTATGATCCACTGGTTTACGATATAAAGTGGTGGATATACAATCTTCTTGGTGTTGAATTAAAACATAGTAAAACTCAGATGTTGATCTTCAACATTTAACTATTGTGAAAACAACTGCAACTCTTCTTCAGTGCCACCCCAAATACAAAAAATATCATCAATAAAATGAAAGCATGTCAAAACAGAAAAGGTCCAGTGAGAATTATATAAAGCCCATTCTTTGAATGCAACCACATACAAATTGGCTACACTTGGAGCCACAGTGGCCCTCATGGCGTGTATTGGAAGGTAAAAATGGTGCAAAATTTGAAAGTAATTTTTTTGTCAAAATAATCCAAGCCAATGATAACAGAAAGGTAGTAGAAACTCTTTGGAGTGAAGAACACTTACATAATCAGTCCTCTATTAATTTAAGAGCTGCTTGTTGTGGAATATGCATATACAATGATACTTTATCAAAGGTAACCAGAAGCAAAGAAGATGGTAGCTGGGAATTGCTCTGGAGTTTGTTCAAAAAATCTGAAGTATCCTATATGATCACGTTTCAACCACCCAGGAGTGTAGAAATAATCCAAGAATTTTGACAAAGGCTCAAAAAGAGAAACAGAGCTGGAGAATATGGGTCGCCCTGGGGGGTTGTCAAGTGTTTTATGCACCTTAGGGACTAAACAAAATATCACAACCCTAGGATTCTTGACCCATAGAAAATGATACTCCTGTGATGTAATGTTGCCCACCAGCAAAGTTGTTGCAGAAGAGATTAAACTTCAATCTGAAATGTAGGAGTGGGATTCTCAGTCAGTCAGTGATAAAATTGTTGATCTTGTAGCTGATGAAATGCTTCAGCTTCATATTAGGATCAGTACTGTATCACCACCGAACCACTCTTATCCCCTGGTTTAATTATAAATCAGGATGCATAGCCAATTCTTTCAAAGCATGATTCTCTGACCAAGTAATATTTAGAAATTTCTGACAATTTGTATTCAGATTTTCATACACAGACAGGTCTTGTAGAACCAAATCTCGGAACGTAGCCACACAAAGATCTAATTGCCCTGGGAGCATCCATTGGTATTTCAGATGAAACAATGATGTATTTTCTGTAGTAAGTTGATGAGAAAAAAATAATCTGATCTGTAAATTATGGGTCAGCTGGTAAAGATCCAAATGAACCTGAAAAGAATCATATGAGGTGGTAGGTACATAAGACAACCCTTTGTCCCTGATGCAAAACAATATGCCCGTAAACCATAAAAAGACAGAAGTAATGTACATCTCCTGAAATCAAGGCTTCAAACCACCCCCAACAATAACAATGAACAACAGCACTTACTCGGTAAAGGAAGAAATAAAATACCTAGGAGTAACCCTTGACACAAATTTAAAAATGGAAAAACACCTCCGACTAACCAACAGAGCAACTTTCCACAAAATAAAGGTTATTCAACCCCTACACAACATCCTCGACCACTCAGACTTCAGAACTGTAGCACAAACTCTGCTCATCCCGCACTTCGATTACTGTAATTCCATCCTTCAAGGCCTGCCTAAAAAAAACCCTAAAGATCCTTCAAATGGCTCAAAACGTTTCAGCCAGAGTGATCATGAAGAAGAAAATCGCTGAACACATCACACCAATATTAGCTGAACTACACTGGCTACCCATAACCACCCGTATAAAATACAAACTACTAGTTACAACATTCAAACTCATACACAACATAGCACCATCATACCTCAACAACCTCATAAACACTCAACCCCCTTCCAGAAATAGAAGAATTTGCAACACAAACACTCTATGCATACCAACCAGTATCAGATCAGCCAAAGCCTGCACGAGTAAGCGAGCTTTCACATACACAGCACCTACCATATGGAACCAACTGCCAACAGACCTGAGATCAATTAACGACCTGAAAGACTTTAGAAAAAAGTTAAAAACACACCTCTTTAATGAAGTATACGATCCAACTTAACTATACCTAAGAGCCAAAATAAACACTCCTAAAGTTTTAGTATGAATCACTGTCTATAGAACCACCACAAGCATAGCCATAAGGCTCTTCTCATGCAAAACATGTATATATTCTCATATTGTATATATCATCACTCCTATATTGTATATATGTTACTCCTACACTGTAATTACTTGTAATTTCTAATGATTCTCACCCGAAAATCAAATGTAAATTTCTGACTCATTACAGATGTAACCATAGTTATGTTTGACGTGCAAGTTTATCCGCTTCTGATCACTGGAAGTAGCGGTATACAAATGATAAATAAATAAATAAATACCCGTATTTGACTTTGTATTACAGGAATATTGGATAGATTAATCACAGTTGATTGTTGCAACTGTATGCTCTTGTAATTGGTCATGTCCAAGAGTTGTCAGGGCTTTTTGTCTGACCCCTCCACAGAGCACCCTGACATCCTTGGTGGCCCTGCAAGTTTCCCTGTTGGGGAGGTAACCATCATTCCCATGGCGGTTACCCTCTAACCACTCTCAGTCTCTCCTGATGCAGCCTAGAGACCATTTTGAATGAGAATCTCAAGTCGAGTGCAGTCCTTTGGTGGTTTCTATGATTTGGTGTTTCTTTGGGAGCTCACTTGTCAGCTAAGTGTTTTGAATTTTATATTTTTTAAAAATTGTGGTTGTGAGTTGGGACCAATGAGTTGTGCTCATATACATGCTGCGAGTTTCCTCCACTGAGGTCCTTATTATCTCAAAGTAATTGCCTTTATTACTTTTCTATTTGCTGAGAGTAACCATGTTTAATATAGTTTCATGATATAGTGTTCCAGTGTTGGATATACTGGCAACTTCAAAAGGCATGCCAAGCATCTGCCTCATATTTATCGAACAGAGCACACTTACCGCAAGTGGGAGCTGCATTCCCCTGTCTTGGCTGGTGGCATAGGAGCACCTGTCCTTCCTGCCAAGGTAGGGAATATGGCTTCATCCCATACTCTATTCCCCCCCTTCATGACACAACCCCTCACTCTGATCCCCCTCTGTGGCACAAACCCCCACTCCAATCCCTCCCTATAGAACTATCACCTATGTCCCCAAATAATGCCATCCCACCAATCTCAAACCTCCCCCATGATTTATTTTATTTATTTATTTATTGGCACTTGATAAGCCATCAAATAAGCAAGGCCAGGTAGGCGGTGTTCAATAAACAATAAAAGAGAACAGAATACAAAGCAAAGAAGAAAGGAGGATGGAAAGAACGAGGGCAGTTAACAATGTTCAGAGAAGGGAAAGAATAAAGTAGTGGAAGTCCAAGAGGAGAAATGAAAGCACCTGGGAGAAGGGAGGGGAGGGAGATGACTGGAGAGGGGGAGAAAAGAGTAAGTCCAAGGCAGTTTCAGGGAAGGCGGAATAAAACTGCCAGATCTTGAGGTGCTTCTTGAAGTAGGGAAGGACGGCTTTTGTCTGAGAGTAATGGGAAGGGAGTTCTACAAATGGGGGCCAAGATAAGCAAAGGAGTGGTGACAGGAAACTTCAAGGCAAAGGACAGAGGGGGCTGGAACAGAAAGGGGGCCTGGGAGGAGCAAAGGTGCTGGGAGGGGGAATAGGGGACCATAAGAGAAGCACCACTTAATACCTTAGCTTGCACAACTTACCTATGTAAATATATTCTCTGTAAAACTCACTCTCTGTAAATAGGTTTTGCCTCAGTGCATCCCCCGCATGCACCCCCCTCCTTATAACAAATTTTATGTAAATGTGTGTGTTTTATAAAGAGTTCCCTATAAACATATTAGTTATCATGTAAACCGCTTTGATTCAATGAGAAAGCAGTATAGAAAAACTGTTAAATAAATAAATAAGGTAGAGAGGGGAGGAGGTGAACAGGGCATGATGAACCAAAATCAAAATCTTGTACTGAAGGCGGGAAGAGACTGGCAGCAAATGAAGGGAGAGGAGCATGGGAGTAACATGATCGGTGGGACAGGAACTGAACTGAAGCATAGAAGCTGTGGACTGGACCAGTTGGAGGTACATCAGAGACCATTTTAGAGTGAATTGCAATAGTCGATTTTGGTGATCAGAAGGGCATGAATTAAAAGTTGAAGCTGTGGGAAGGTGACAACAGAGTGGACAGAACAGATGTGTTATATTCGTAGAGCAAGACATGAAGAATGGACTACTTAGTAGAGTTGGACTTTAAAAGAGAGAGCGGAGTTGAGGATGAAGTCCACAATACTCATGGAATTATGAAAAGGAAGAGACAAGAGGATAAGGACAAAGAGGGAGATAGAGAGTGGAACCCAGGAGAAGGAAAATAGGTGAAAAAGACAGAGCTTGTGGAACCAAGATTTAATGAACTCAAGACATTAATGTAGGGCAGTGAAACCAAAGGAAGAGGAACAAGCAATGAAGAAGATCTGGACATCATCTGCGTATGGGTAGGGGCCACAATCTAAAGATTGGATCAGTAATGAGACAGGAGCCAGAAAAATATTGAAGAGAGTGGAGGCAAGAAGAGCACCGGGGAACACCTAATTCCGGGGGGAAAGAGGCTGAAAAGTGGGAACCAGAAAAGATCTGAAAGAAGCGATTATGAAGATGGAAGGAAAATCATAGAAGGGCAGAATTCCTAATAGTAATCTCAGAAAGGCTCTGAAGAAAAAGGTGATGATCAACAAAATCAAAAGCAGAGTACAGGTTGAGAGAAACAAGGATGACAGTGACCAAGTGCAGGCCCAAGCTTGTTTAGGAAAATGGTGAGAAGGGTCTCAGTGCTGTGGCTGACTGTGGTGGATGGTAAGGGAGTGATCGAGAAAACTGGAGAGCTGCCACAACACGATCTGTTTCAAACCTTTAGAACTAAAAGGGAAATTAGAGATAGGACAGAAACTGGAAAGGACAGCAGGGTCAAGAAAGGGCTTTTTCCAGGCAGGGGGAAGGTAGCCCAAATAGAGACTAGAGTAGAAAAGGAGGAAAATAGAAGAGATAAGGGCAGAGGACAGCCTCTTGGCTAGGTACACTGGCCATGGGTCCAGAGGAGAGGATGAAGGACGAACCAAACTCAGGGCACATTCAAGACAAGTGGAAGTAAGGGGAGAGAAGAAGGAGAGGTAGACAGACAGTTTGGAGACCGTAGAAGAAGGAGTAGACAAAAGGCATGGAGATGGAATGGGATGGGAAGTAAGGACTGACAGATCAAGAAGGGAGAGTGAAGGAAGAGACGACGGGGGGGAATCGGGGGCAGGAAAGTGAGACAGGCAGGGAAAATTTAGCATGCAAAGAAGAGATTTTATTGGCTAGAAAGGAGACAAAGGCATTAGGGGAAGGAGGAGAGGCAAAATAGTAGATGGTTTGCTGCACTAGGTGCAAGGAGCTCTTTGCTCACAGGGAACAAGTCCATTCTCTAGAGGCTAGAGTAGCAGACTTGGATAACATAAGAAAGACAGAGAGGTACATAGACAAGACCTACAGGGATATAGTCCTGAAGTCCCACCTCCAGTCTGGCAGCATCCCTGTTGCCATGGAGGAGAGGGGTCACATGACAGGAGAGCATCAACCTGGTGTGGCAAAAAGTGATCCTGTAACTAGAACCTGTCCTCCAGGTGATGTAAAACCCTCTCGCACCGAGGAAGTATCTCCAGGGCCATGTGCCCATGAGGGAAGGGTTAGGACAGCCGTTATAGTTGGTGATTCGATCATTAGGCATGTAGATAGCTGGGTAGCTGGTGGACATGAGGATCGCCTGGTAACATGCCTGCCTGGTGAGAATGTAGCGGACCTTACGCGCCACCAAGATAAGGTCTTAGGTAGCGCTGGGGAGGAGTCTGCTGTCTTGGTACATGTCGGTACCAATGACATAGGAAAATGTGGTAGGGAGGTTCTGGAGGCTAAATTTAGGATTTTAGGTAGGAAGTTGAAATCCAGAACTTCCATGGTAGCGTTCTCCAAAATGCTTCCTGTTCCATGCGCAGGACCCAAAAGGCAGGCAGAGCTCTGGAGTCTCAATGCATGGATGAGACAATGGTGCAGAGATGAGGGTTTTGGATTTGTTAGGAACTGGGGAACATTCTGGGGAAAGGAGGGGCTCTTCCGAAGGGATGGGCTTCACCTTAACCGGGATGGAACCAGGCTGCTGGCATTAACCTTTAAAAAAGAGATAGAGCATCTTTTAAACTAGATAATAGGGGAAAGCTGAAAGTCGCCCAAGAGCTCATCGTTCGGAAGAATATATCCTTGAAGGATCTATCAAAAGCAGAGAGGTTCCAAAAAAGAGTAAAGCCCAAATGCCCTCGAGTATGGAGCAGACAGAGCTTAAAGATCCCAAATTACCCATGCCTACCAATAGCCAGATTAATATGAATAAAATACAGTCTCTAAAATGCTTGTATGCAAATGCTAGAAGTCTAAAAAATAAGATGGGAGAGTTAGAATATATAGCACTAAATGAGAGGTTAGATATGATTGGAATATTAGAGACATGGTGGAAGGAGGACAACCAGTGGGACACTGTGATACCTGGGTACAAACTATATCGTAATGATAGAACTGATCAAACTGGTGGAGGGGTTGCGCTCTATGTTAGAGAGGGCATTGAGTCAGAAAGGATTAAAGTTTTGCAGGAAACAAAATTTGCTGTAGAATCTCTATGGATTGAAATTCCATGTAAAAAGGGGAAGGCGATGGCAGTGGGGGTGTACTATCGACTGCCTGGACAGAATGAACAAATGGATGATGAAAGAAATCAATGAAGCTAACAAAAGTTACAGCGCAGTAATAATAATGGGTGATTTCAATTACCCGGTTATCGACTGGGTCAGTGTCACAGCAGGACATGCTAGGGAGATAAAGTTCCTAGATGAAATAAATGACTGCTTCTTGAACCGACCAGAGGGGAAGCCATATTAGACCTAGTCCTTAGTGGAACACCAGATCTAGTGCAAGAGATAAGGGTGTTGGGGCCACTTGGCAATAGTGATCATAGCATGATCGCCTTTGATTTAATTAGTGGAGGAGGGATAGTAAGGAAATCCACAGTACTACCTTTTAACTTTCGAAAGGGAGACTATGATAAAATGAGGAAAATAGTTAAGAAAAAACTAAAAGGAGCAGTTGCAAAGGTTAAAGACTTACATCAAGCTTGGGTGTTGTTGAAAAATACTATCTTGGAAGCCCAGACCAGCTGTATTCCACGCTTTAAGAAAAGTGGAAGGAAGTCCAAAAAACTGCCAGCATGGTTTAAAGGTGAGGTCAGAGAGGCTGTTGTTTGCAAAAAAGCATCTTTCAGGAAATGGAAAAAAGAGCCAAACGACGAAACCTGGAAACAGCACAAGCACTGGCAAGTCAAATGCAAGGCATTGATAAGGCAGGAAAAGGGAGAATTTTTGAAGAAGCTTGCTGTGGAAGCAAAAACGCGAAATAAAGACTATTTCAAGTACATTCATAGCAAAAAACCTGTGAGAGAGTCAGTTGGTCCATTAGATGATAGAGGGGTTAAAGGGGCACTAAGAGGGGACAAGTCGATAGCGGAGAGACTGAATGAATTCTTTGCTTCGGTCTTTACTGAGGAAGATGTAGGAATGTTACCCATGACTGAAGTGGTATTTAAAGGTGTGGAAGAATTGAAGGAAATATCGATACATCGGGAAGATGTATTACAACTATTAGATAAACTGAAGAGTAGCAAATCACCTGGGCTGGATGGTATACATCCAAGGGTGTTGAAAGAACTGAAATATGAGATTGCAGACCTGCTATTAGTAAACTGTGAACTATCATTAAAATCATCTCTAATACCTGAAGATTGGAGGATCGTCAATGTAACACCACTATTTAAAAAAGGTTCCAGGGGTGATCCGGGAAACTAGAGCGGTGAGCCTGACGTCAGTACCTGGAAAAATGGTAGAAACCATCATAAAGAATAAAATTACTCAGCATGTTGATAGTCATGGCCTAATGGGAGACAGCCAACATGGCTTTAGACAAGGAAGATCTTGTCTTACTAATCTGTTATGTTTTTTTGAAGGTGTGAATAAACAGGTGGACAAAGGTGAGTTGGTTGATATAGTGTATCTGGACTTTCAGAAAGCCTTTGACAAGGTCCCTCATCATAGACCTTTGGCAAAACTAAAGAGTCATGGGATAGGAGGCAGTGTACTACTGTGGATCAGGAACTGGTTAAAAGATAGAAAGCAGAGGATAGGGCTAAATGGCCAATTTTCCCAATGGAGAAAGGTGAATAGTGGTGTACCCCAGGGATCTGTGCTGGGTCCGCTGCTTTTTGACATATTCATAAATGACCTGGAAAGTGGAATAACGATTGAGGTTATCAAATTTGCAGATGACACAAAACTGTTTAAAGTTGTTAAAACCCAAGAGGATTGTGGAAAATTGCAAGAGGATCTTGATAAATTGGAAGACTGGGCATCAAAATGGCAGATGAAATTTAATGTGGACAAGTGCAAAGTTATGCACCTAGGGAAGAACAACCCAAACTATGGTTACACGATGCAAGGTTCCACATTAGGAACCACCACCCAGGAAAAAGATTTAGGCATCATTGTGGATGACATGTTAAAACCCTCGGCCCAGTGTGCAGCGACGGCCAAGAAAGCAAATAGAATGCTAGGTATCATAAGGAAAGGAATGGAAAATAAAATAAAAGATATTATAATGCCTCTATATCGTTCCTTGGTGAGACCGCACCTTGAATATTATGTGCAATTCTGGTCGCCGTATCTTAAAAAGGATATAGCGATATTAGAAAAGGTTCAGAGAAGGGCCACCAAAATGGTTAAGGGGATGGAAGGATACTCCTATGAAGAAAGGCTAAAAAAGGTTAGGGCTCTTTAACCTGGAAAAGAGACGGCTGAGGGGAGATATGATAGAAGTCTATAAATTAATGAACTCAGTGGAACGGGTAAACGTAGATCGATTGTTTACCTTATCAGAATATAGAAAGACTAGGGGACATGCAATGAAGCTACAGGGTAAACTATTTAAGACTAATAAAAAAATATATTTTTTCACTCAACGTGTAATCAAACTCTGGAATTTGTCACCGGAGGATGTTGTAAAGGCTGTTAGTGTAGCTGGGTTTAAAAAAGGTTTGGACAAGTTCTTGGAGGAAAGGTCCATAAACCATTATTAAGAAGGGACCCAGGATATCAGTGCTTGACCCAGTACAAGCATTGTGGAACCTGGGTCTTTTGGGGAAACTGCTAGGTACGTATGACCTAGATTGGCCACTGTTGGAAACAGGATACTGGACTTGATGGACCTTGGTCTGACCCTATATGGCATATCTTATGTCTTATGCGGAAGGTGCCATTTGATCCAGAATGCAAAAAGGTTGGCAGGGATTATTAGAAACCGAAGAGAGAAGCTTTCATGCATACACTACCTTGGCCACTCAGAGTGCCTCCTTGTAGGCAGCAGTACGTGATTTCCAAGAGGACCAAGATGAAGGGGAGCATCAATTCCTCCAGAGAAGCACCCAAGGAGCAGAACTATAGTGGGTCCAATGCTGAACAAATAGTTGCTGTAATACATCACCTTGATTGGGGCTGGAATGCAGGGAGGCTGAAATGGATGCTGGAGACATGACAAGAGTGGCAAGGTGAACTGGTAAGGTTAAGACCTGAAACACAAAGAACAGAGCAGAGACAGATCAGTCAAATGACTGTGGGGGATCCAACACTGATACCTAGATTGGGGTTGGCGTGCAGGGAGGTTGGAATTGGATGCGGGTAGACATAGCAGGAGTAGCAAGGTAAACTAGTAACTGCTCCCTTCTGAGGTCCCTCCTTCAGGATTCCCTCTCTGCAAAGGAAGATAACTCTAAAGGCAAAGTCCTCCTTGATCCCATACTGCCAAAATGACCACCTCCATACACAGAGCCCTAAGCCAGACACTGTTCCTTTCCTCATGAGTCCCCCCCCCCTTTCCCGGTCTTGCCTGAGGCATCCATGATCCCTATTGTCTTTAGAGCAGAAGTGACCCCCCTCTGATCCTGCCCTAGTTGGTAAGGTATCCAAAATGGTGGCCTTCACCTCCAGAGAATAGTCCTACCTCCTAGCGTTTTCCTTGTTTTCTTGCAGTACCTCTGAACATGGTATTCACCAAATAAATAAAAATCACCCTTAATCATCTCTTATTGATTTCTACTGCACTTGCAAGGTAAAAGGAAACATTTTTGGTATGAACCATTAGTTTGATCCATTTACTGTTCATAAGAACATAAGAAACGCTATACTGGGTCAGCCATAGATCCATCAAGCCCAGCATCTTGTTTCCAACAGTGGCCAATTCAGGTCACAAGTACCTGTCAGGTTCCCAAAAAGGTATACAGATTCCACAATGCTTATCCTGGGGAAAGCAGTGGATTTACCTGGTCCTCAATTGTTTATGGACTTTCCTCCAGGTTTTTTAATCCCAGCTACACTAACAGCTTTTACTACATCCTCTGGTAGTGAATTCCAGCTTTTACTACATCCTCTGGTAGTGAATTCCAGAGTGTGAATATGCATTGAGTGAAAAAATATTTTTCTTATTAGTCTTAAATGGGCTACATTGTAGCTTCATTGCGTGTGCCCTAATCTTTCTACTTTTTGAAGTAAACAACTGATCTACATTTACCCATTCTACTTCATTCATTAATTTATAGACCTCTATCATACTATCATATCTCCCCTTAGCCATCTCTTTTCCAAGTTAAGAGCCCTAATCTTTTAAGCTTTTCCTCATAGGGATATCCGATATCCTTCCACCCCCTTTACCATTTTGATGGCTCTTCTCTATCTTTTTTATTTCTGCTGTATTTTTTTGATGATATGGCAACCAAAATTGCACACAATATTCAAGGTGTGGTCACACCATGGAATGTTACAGAGGCATTATAATATCCTTTGTTTTATTCTCCATTCCTTTCCTTATGATTCCTAGCATTCTATTTGCTTTCTTGACCACCACTGCTCACTGGGTGGATGGTTTCAATGCATTATCCACAAGGATGCCTAAATCCTTTTCCTGGGTGGTGCTTCCTAAGATGAAACCTTAAAATCCATAACTGTAGTTTGAGTTGTTCTTTCCTAGGTGCATAACTTTGCACTTGACCCCATTAAATTTCATCTGCCATTTGGACATCAAATCTTCCAATTTATCAAAGTCCTCTAACAATTTTTCAAAATCCTCTTGTGTTTAAACAACTTTCAATAATTTTGTATCATCTGCAAATTTGATCACCTCATCCATTATTCCCATTTCCAGGTCATTTATGAATATGTTAAAAAGCAGCAGGCCCAGCGCGGGGTGGCAGCCGCTAGGATGCGATTGCCGCGCTTTGAGCAGGTGTGGGAACCTTTTGTCCTTTGTTATGGCTCCTGTTTGCTCTAGGGCGTTGTACGCCCTGGGCACTGGTGGGTCATGTGCTGTGCTGTGAGATGCTCTTCTGGAATTCCGCCTTTTGCTCTTTGTGCGCTGATGGGCTGGCATGCTTTCCATATTATTGGCTGGTAGAGCGGTTCGTGGGAGGGAGGGGGGTTAGAGCTGGGTTAGGGTGGGTGGGGGGATAGGGGTGTTGCAGGGTTTGGGGTTGATGCTCTACTTGGTACTTTTTTTTTTTTTTAGGTTTGACGCTGGGTGGGTGGGGGGGGGAGTGGGAGGAGAGGGGAGGGGGAAGGGTAAAATCTTTATAATACCAAAACAAAAGAAGGTGTTTCGTTGGCTTGCCTTGTGTTCCTGGTTTGTTTGTGCATTTGGCTGGGTTACCTTTTGATACTGTAATATGCTTACGATTCATGTTTTACTGTAATCAATGGCTGCCTTTCAATAAAAAATAAAAATAAAAAAAAGCAGCAGGCCCAGCACAGATCCCTGGGGTGCTCCACTATTCACCTTTCTCCATTGGAAAAATTAGCCATTTAGCCTTCCCTTCTGCTTTCTACTACTACTACTACTACTACTAAACATTTATATAGTGCTAAAAGATGTACGCAGTGCTGTGCAGATACAGTTGTGGTCAACATTATTGGCACCCTTGCAGTTCAACCACTTAATGTCCAATATCTGCTAAAAAATGAAGTGGCCAATGAAATGGCTTTGGACTATATCTGCATACATAGTTGATACATAAAAGAATCAAATAAAACAAGACCAATTAAAAAAGGCAATAGTATAAAAACTGAGGCATTGCCAGGACATGATTATTTCAAAACTAAACTCACTCAAGGTCAACACAGGTCCATAAGATATAGAGAACCCCTTAGTTACACAGAGCAGTCTAACATATATTTTTTGGCGGATGTCATGTCGGATTCTGTTGTTCTATGTAAACCGCGCTGATCGCAAATAGTGCGGTATATAAGAAATGTAAATAAATAAAATAAATAAATAAACAGGAGTGGATCATATCACAGTCACACGATCGCCATATCCTTTTTCTCAGTTTCACTTCCAAATAACACACGTATCTGAATGATGGAACTTCCATCAAGGTTAGAACATTCACAGTTGTCCACACACGATGAGCACGTTTCAGGCTGCCACTGCTGGCCCTGCCTCAGGTGCTGTGGGATACAAGAGGATTCATCCAGAATTCTCTTGTATAGATTCTAGATGAATCCTCTTATATCCCGCAGCACCTGAGGTAGGGCCGGCAGTTGCAGCCTGAAACGTGCTCATCGTGTGTGGACAACTGTGGGTGTTCTAACCTTGATGGAAGTTCCATCATTCAGAAAAGTGTGTAATTTGGAATCAAAACTGAGAAAAAGGATATGGTGATTGTGTGAGTGTGATATGATCCACTCCTGTTCGTGACATCCGACAAAAAATATATGTTAGACTGCTCTGTGTAACTAAGGGGTTTTCTCTTTCTATATCTTAAGGACATGATTATTGGCACCCTTATAAATAAGTCAAATCAGTTTGAACAGAAGAACCACATTCCCCATGCAGTAAAATTAGATGAACCTGTGATCAATTAACAGTACTCACATGACTTGAATCAACCAATGAATGATGGCTCTAAAGTTTAAAATGGCCACATTCACTTCCTGTTCTATTTTCACAATGGCGAAGACAAGAGCTGCCTGAGTCTGTCAGAAAAGCCATTATCACCAAACATCAAATTTCAAAGGGGTACAAGGCCATCTCCAGAGACCTTGGGACTCCTGTGTCTACAGTTCGCAATGTTATTAAGATGTTTTCTGCTCATGAAACAGTCAAGAACCTCCCAGGATGTGGTGGGAAGAAGAAAATTAATCCAAAAAGCCTTCAAAGTTTAAAGCAAACTGTTGGGAAAACACCATACAACATTCAAAGATCTTAAGGCTGACCTGGAGCAATCTGGAGTGCTCACACCAAATGCTGTGCACTAAACAAAGAAAGATTTCATGGGCGAAGGCCAAGGAGGACCCCACTTCTCAAGAAGAAATAAAAAGGCATGCCTGATCTTTGCCCAAACCCACCTTGGAAAGCCACAATCCTTCTGGGAAAATGTTCTTTGGACAGATGAAACCAAACTTGAGCTCTGGCAATGCAGACCAGTGATACATTTACAGGCAAAGAAATGAAGCTTATAAGGAAAGATACACCCTTCCTAAAGTTAAATATGGTGGAGGTTCCATAATGTTGTTTGGGTTATTTTGCTGCCTGAGGAACTAGAGACCTGGAACATATTAAAGTAATCATGAAGTCAGAGGACTATCAAGGTCTTTTGGAGTGAAATGTACTACCTAGTGTCAGAAAGCTAGGTCTGAGTTGAAGGTCTTGGTCCAAAGGGTCACAAAGAGAGTGAGCACACTCACAGCATACCAACCAAAACACAAAAGTGAGATGTGTAAAGGGTCACAGGTGCTTTATTGAAAAACCCCTACGTGTTTTGGCAAATGCCTTCCTCAGGGGGTACAAACAATGGAACACTGTGTATACTTCTTAGTAAATAAGATGTATCCTTGTGAAGAATCTGAAAACTCTGCGTTGCATAGCAGCAATTCTGCAAAAAATTAGTCACCGAAACACATAGGAGTTTTTCAATAAAACACCTGTGATCCTTTATACATCTCGCTTTTGTGTTTTGGAAGGTCTTGTGTCCTCCAGCTGGACAATGACCAAAAACATACATCCAAAAGTACAAAAGAATGTTTTAAACTGGTCATCATTGAGTCCTGATCTCAATCTATTTGAGAACCTTTGTAAAGAGCTGAAATTTGCCACTGGTAAAAGGGATCCTGGAAACCTTCATGAGCTGGAACAAATCATAGTTGAAGAGTGGGAAAAACTACCAGCAGACAGATGTATGAAACTTATAGATGGCTAACCAGATCATATTTTGTTTTTTTTCTCCTCAGAAATTACTATGTCTAATTGGCACAGACATCTTTTTTTGTTGTATACCTTTGAACATACTATTACAGCATTATAATGACACACAGTTGGAATATTTCCAATTATTTCTCGATATTGTAAACAAAATCTGAAGCTCTCTAGATTTCCAGACACTGGACCATTCCCACTATTGCCCCCACCATTCTTGGAACTTGGAGACTGAGCAGGTCATCTTTGACACCAGTACTAATAGTGAGAACTGCCCCATATCTTCAGTATACTTATTAATCTACGATAGGACCTGATATGAAGCCTATATGTAAATAGTTACCACAGTTTATCCAAGTTTTAAGCACCTGTTTATTGTAAATACGGAACAGTCCCCTGCACCGTATAAGTTTCTGTTTCATGTAAACCACACTGATGTCGAATAGCGCGGTATAAAAAAGACTGTAAATAAATAAATAAAAATACCTAAGTTGCAAGGGTGCTAATAATGTTGATCACAACTGTACATATAAAAGACGGTCCCTGTTCATTAGAGCTGCTTTCTATCTTTTAACCAGACCTCTTGCAATCCTTCTCTCTGACAGAAAGAACAAAAGTAAAAAAACAATCAGCCGATTCAACAATGGATCAAATAAGTCAATATGACACCTAAAATGTATAACAATACCTTCCATTGCTGCAAACATGTTCATAAAACATATTTGCCTGCTTCTCAAGATTGTTCTATGCAAGTTGCTATGTTATCTAACTTGTTCTATGTAAGTTCTGTTCTTGTTCCCTGTAAACCGCACTGAATGTGAAATAGCGCGGTATATAAAACCAATAAATAAATAAAACAGAACATGAAGGAATCAATTCACTCAAATTTATTTTGTTCCTTGGTGAACAGAGGAGAAAATCATCTGAATTTTTATAAAAGCTGATATTCAGGAGATAGTCATCATAAAAGGAAAATATTTGTCATGGCCTATAAAGAGTTATTCAGAATTTGAAGGCAGAGTAATCATCATGCAGTGCTTCATTAATGCCCTAGTGTCCACCCACAGACATGCCTATGCTCAGTCCTCTGAATACATGCTCGTTTTTATTCATCTCTCAGAACCCTAATCTCCGAATATATTCCTTTAATCTTGCTGAAGGCTGACATAAGTTCAGGCAAGAGCACTACTACAATTATACTGCCCCCATTATTTCTTGATGGAGAAATTCTGTCATGATTTTGAGAAATCTTTGCTTTGTTAAAAGTAAAATCTTGTCTTTTTAAAATCCTCCCCCCCCCCCCTCCCACCCCTCATGCTGAGTGCATTTTGTTCGGCCAACAAAATTTATCCAGTTAAAAAAGGGAGGGGGAAGAAAGCGAGGTGCACCAGGATGCACGGTTCACCAGGCATCACCGACTGTTGAAACAGAGAGAGCGAAGATTGGAAAGAATGATGTAAATCCCATGGTGAAGAAGATAAAACATTATGTAAGGCATATACAATGAAGCATAAGATTGCTTATTACTTTGGCCGACAGCAATGATTTTCTCTCTAACCATTTCATCATCTCTGAATAGCTCTAGTGAACTCTTTTGACTAGTAAAGTTAATAGGATGTTTTATACTATTCAACTTTCAGAATTTGACTGGAAAGATTTGCTTTTCTTCACTGTAAAAATCACAACACTCCACCCAGCAAAATCTGAAGCTCTTTAGATTTCCAGACACTGGACCATTCCCACTATTGCCCCCACCATTCCTGGAACTTCATTAGATCTACAGAAATGAGTTCAGACCCTGGGTGCTCTGGATTCTCATCTTAAGGGCTATGAGAGAGGATGTATCCCAATATTTTCGTACAGTTATGAATTTGTCACTCACAAAGGGATATTTTCCAGTGATCCTAAAGAGGGCAAATATTTACCCTGTAAAAAAAAAGATCCTAAAGGAACAACTATGGAACATGGTAATTTTCCCTGAGAGCTAATTTGCCAATAATGTCAAAGGTGATAGGACCTTTTGTGCATTGACAGCTTGATGAGTATCAGCTAAGAATGTGCTTGACTTGTTGCTGTAAGGATTACAAATGACCCATAGCTTGGAGACATTAATAACATCCCTTCTTAATAGCATTCTACTACTTAGAAGCATAAGATCTAGAGTACACTTTCTTATTCATTATAAATTACTTGATAGGCTAGCAGAAATTAAGGTAGGAGGCACAGCAAAGTATTGATTTTCATTTTTTCTAGATGTAAATCAACAGAGTGAAGTTATGAGATAGGATGTCACATTGATATTTAGCAATATCTTTAGATGCCAAACTAACTTTTTTGGCCCATGATTTAGTGATGGTTCGAACAATATTTTTCAACCTAACGTTGGTACGGCCTTTACATATGTTTCTAGAGTTTGGTGATTTTATGACCATAGTCCAAATGCTAGTCCCTTCACATTTGGATTATTGTAATATGTGAAGTGACATTTTAGAAAAGGCATCCAAGTGCATGCTGGGAACAACTATGTTTCAGCCTGATTTTAGAAACATAGACATCCCTTATGTGGTTCACATAGACGTCCCCATTATGAAGCCATGTGACAGAGAGGTCCATCTCATATAAGGCTGCATATGGGGATGTCCTTTTGTGTGGTCAGAGCTGTTTTAACCCCTTATGGGGCCCTGAGCAAACTTTGAGAATCCTCCCCACCCACCACAGCCAGCACCTGATGTTTTTCTCTCTCTCATTCTCCCTTGCCCCACCCCACACAACCAGCACCAGCCATCTTACCCGAGTTCTTTCCCGGCAGAGCGGCAGACAGGAAGCTAAACACAGCATCGGGCTTTGAAGCCTATGTGTGCACTGCACCTCTGATGTGCAGGCATGCATGGCCCCAAAGTCCCACACTGATTTTTAGGAGCATTTCGGCTTTCCAACCCGATCGACTCAGCCCCCTCACCAACTGCATGACAAAACAAGATCACAGAAACCCCAACCTTCTCATACAGCAAGAAGACTGCCCAGAATCCCTGAAAGTCCATCTAAAACCCCCACCACCCAAGGTATTCTCGATGCTTGCATCCCTATGCAGGCAGGAGAGATGCTTAGCACATGTATGTGGGTCAAAGTGTGAAGCTGCACTGAGCTAGTGCCAGTTGGACAACAATGGACAAATCAACAAGATAAGCAATTCTCCTGTCAGGAGGAAAGAGGTACTGTAGGACAAAGAACAAGCCTAAGTACAGTCCTTGTAAGAAAGTGGTCCTCTGTTATTTGTCAAAGCACCTACATAAATAGAAACATAGAAACATAGACAAAGGAAGACAGAAAAAGACCACATGCCCTATCTAGTCTGTCATTCTATATCAACAACTACAACAGTCCCCTTTTTACCTTTAGAGATCCTCTGTGTTTGTCCTGTGCTTTTTTGAATTCAGATACTGTCCTCATCTCTACCACCTCCACTGGGAGACTATTCCACGGATCCACCATTCTTTCCGTAAAGAAATATTTCTGCATATCACTCCTGAATCTATCCCCCTTCACCCTCATCCCATGTCCCCTCGTAGCAGAACTTGCTTTCAAATGAAAGAGGCTCTCCCCCTGTGCATTTATGCCACAGAGGTATTTAAATATCTCAGTCATATCACCTCTGTCCCGCCTTTCCTCTAAGATGTACATATTAAGATCCTTAAGTATGTCCTCATATGCTTTATAATGAAGACCACTAACCATTTTAGTAGCCACCCTCTGTACTGACTCCATCCTGTTTATATCCTTTTGAAGGTGCGGTCTCCAGAATTGCACACTATACTCCAAATGAGGTCGCACCAAAGACTTATACAGAGGCACTATCAACTTCTTTTTTTCTGCTAGCCATTCCTCTCCGTATGCACCCAAACATCCTTCTAGCTTTTGCCATCACCTTTTCTACCTGTTCAGCTACTTTAAGATCATCAGAGACAACCACGCCTAGGTCCCGCTCTTCTTTAGTGGACAAAAGTACTTCACCCCCTATACTATATTGCTCCCTTGGATTGCTGCAGCCCAAATGCATGACCTTAAATTTTTAACATTAAATCCCAGCTGCCAAATTCTAGACCATTCTTCAAGTTTAGCTAGATCCCTCCTCGTGTTATCTACACCTTCCTGGGTGTCTACTCCATTGCAGATTTTGGTATCATCCGCAAAGAGGCAAACCTTACCCGACAGCCATTCCGCTATAGCACTAAGAAAGATGTTAAAAAGAATCAGTCCAAGGACAGATCCCTGGGGTGGAGTGGCCTAGTGGTTGGGGCAAGTTACCTCAGGCCAGGGGTTCAAATCCCACTAGAAAACAGCAACCTTGGGCCAGAAGGACTAAGGTTTCTAGTCCCACAGGTGCTCCTTGTGGTCTTGAGCAAGCCACTTAACCCTCCATTGCCCATGTTTCCTATAAAATAGTTATCTCCAAGTTATAATGTCCTGTTCAATGTAATTCCAGTTTTTTCAATTTAAACCACCTTGATATCATGAAAGGCAGTATATAAGAAATGTTAAATAAATAAAAAACATCCTTCTCCTCAGAGTGAGCTCCATTTACCTGCACTCTTTGTCGCCTCCCACCCAACCAATTTCTAACCCAAGCAGTAACTTTAGGGTCCATCCCTAGGGTGCTCAGTTTGTTTATAAGTCGCCTGTGAGGAACGGTGTCAAAGGCTTTACTGAAATCTAAATACATCACATCTAGGGCTCTCCCTTGGTCCAACTCCCTGGTCATCCAGTCAAAGAAATCAATCAGATTTGTCTGACAAGTCCTGCCTCTGGTGAATCCATGTGTTTCCAATAATTTACTCACCACTGAAGTTAAACTAACTGGCCTGTAGTTTTCAACCACATTCTTACTTCCGCTTTTGTGTAAAGGCACCACAATGAGCCTCTCTCCAGTCCTTTGGCACCACTCCTGACTCCAATGAGGCATTGAAAAGGTCAGTCAGTGGAACTGCTAGCACGTCCCCAAGTTCCCTCAGTATTCTAGGGTGTATCCCATCCGGTCCCATCGCTTTGTCTATTCTAAGTTGAGCTAGTTTCTCACGAACACAGTCTTCTGAAAATTCTTCAAGATGCCCCTCGCTTCTGTTCCTATTTGCTGGTGTTTTCTGAGGTCCTATTCCTGGTTCTTCATCTGTGAACACAGAAGAGAAATATTTGTTAAGCAATTCTGCTTCATTCTCATCAGCTTCTACATATTCCTCCCCTTCACCCTTGAGTCTGACAATACCACTTTTGCCCTTCCTCTTCTCACTAACATATCTGAAAAATGTCTTATCCCCCCCCCCCCCATTTTATTGCATTGGCTATTTCCTCTTCCTTTTGAATCTTTGCTTTCCTGACTACTTTGCTAGCTTCTCTAAGTTTTTCCAAATATAGATGCCTGACTTCCTCTCTCTGTGATCTCTTGTATTTCATGAAGGCGTCCCTCTTTTTCTTCACCTTTTCAGCTACTTCTTTAGAAAGCCATAGTGGTCTCCTTTTCCTTTTACCTTTATTTACCATTTTAACAAAAAGGTTAGTTGCCCTTAAAATATCCCCTTTCAGTTTTGCCCACTGTTTTTTCTATATCCCCCAGTTCTTCCCATTCTGCTAACGACTCCCTTGAGGTATTGGCCCATCTTGGCAAAGTTAGTTTTCCTAAAGTCTAAGACCCTCACTTTTGAATGGATTCTAACAGCCCTAGTCCTAATACTGAACCTCACCATCTGGTGATCACTGGATGCAAAATGATCTCCTAATATAATATCAGAAACACTTTCACCATTGCTAAGCACCAAGTCCAGTATGGCCCCTTCACATGTGGTCTGTTACCAATTGCCTGAATAGTTCTCCGTGTAGAGAATCCAGGATCTCTTTACTTCTAGATGATACTGCAGCAGGAATGTGCCAATCAACATCTGGCATATTGAAATCCCCTATCAGTAGCACTTCCTATTTCCTAGAAATGCTGCATATGTCTTCAATTAACTCTCTGTCCACCTCTTCCTCTTGTGAGGGAGGTCTGTATATCACACCAATGCAAATAGATTTCTCTTTCCCTCTTTCTAGTTTAACCCACAGTGTCTCCTCTCTCCCTTTTAAGCTCTGTAATTCCAAAGCTTTAATATTATTTTTTACATATAGCGCCTCTCCTCCTCCTCTTCTTTCTACCCTGTCCTTTCTGAATAAAGTATAGCCTTGTATAGTTACATCCCAGTCATGATTTTCTGTGAACCATGTTTCTGTAACTGCCACTAAATGCAAGTCAGCCACTCCCACCAAAGCTTCAATATCAGGGATCTTATTTCCAATGCTACGGGCATTTATACACACTGCTTTCCATATGTTACCCCTGTTACCCATTTCCATAAAGGCATTTAATGTATCACTTACCTGGGAGCTTTCTTCACCCATCCCCAACTAATCTAGTTTAAAGCCCTCTTCAGTAGATTAGCCAGTCTACTACTGAAGACACGTCAACCTTTCTTGGACAGATGGACGCCATCTCTGCTCACTTCCACCTCTCTCTGAAGCAGACTTCCAGTTTGCATAAACAGGAAGTCTGAGTCAGAGGGGCAGAAGAAGCCGAGATGAGAAGAGAGAAACCACGATGCAGCACCGAGCGTTTAGGTAAGCACTGCATCACAGTTTCTGAGCCATTGCCCGCCCAGGAGAGGGGCAGCAGTGGAGAGGTTGGGGGTGGCAGGATGGAGAACCCTCCTAGGGCACTTCCAATCCTTGCACCGGCCCTGCCTGTGGATAGATTTCTAATGATCTTTGTCTTTGCATGATGTGTCCAAAGTATGAAGGTTAACGTTTTATCATTAGAGCTTCCAAGGAAAGTTTAGATTTGATCTGCTCTATTACTTTATCATCTCCATGCATAGTTTTGCACTTTGCTCATACTCCGCTCAAACTCAGCCCCTATGCATGCCTACCAGAAAAGTATATATCATCACGCCAAAGTGTACACTTTTATGCCAGTCGAAGTTTTATAATTACCTCCTATGTGTGCACTTTTCAACTTGTATTTCTTTAAAATTTAACCATATAACAAATATTTATTTATTTATTTAACAGTTTTTATATACCGACTTTCTACAATTCAAGATGGTTTACAGGTAACATAACAGACAGTATATTTCAACTGAGTACATTGTAACAATAATATCAGTTACAATGTTATCAGTTAGGCCTAAAATATCAGTTAAGCTTGGGTTTCAGCCACTGTGACATTAACCAAATATATCTTCAAACTTCTTTCCCAGAACAAGTGTGGGAGGGGAAATGCAGGAGGTAGGTAAGAACATCAGAACATATGAATTGACATACTGGGTCCTTTGAGCCCTGTATCTCATTTGCAACAGTGGTCAATCCAAGTCACAAGTACCTGACATATCCCAAAGGCAGCCAGATTCCACGCTACATATCCCCGTGGATAAACAGTGGCTTTTCCCAGGGTTTTCTTAATAGCAGTTTATGGACTTTTCCTTCAGGAATTTGTTCAAATTCTTTTAAACCCAACTATGCTAACTGCTTTTACCATATTCTCCACTCCAGTAATAAGTGCCAAAGCTTAACTATGCATTGAAAGAAAAATACTTTCTCCTTTTTGTTTTAAATGTACTACTTTGTACCTTCATGACGTGTCCTCTATTGTTTCTACTTCCTGAAAAAGTAAACAATCCATTCACATTTACCTGTTCCACTCCACTCAAGATTTAGAGCCCTCTATCTTATCTCCTCTCAGCCATCTCTTCCCCAGGCTGAAGAGCCTCAACCTTTTTAGCCCTTCCTCATAGGAGAGTCATTCCATCACCCTTATCACAGAACCAGCACAGTTTCTAAGAGAAGATCCACCCTGACCCTTCCTGCCTGCTATATCTCGCCCTCCAATGGAGCCTTCCCCACCATATGTTTTAAAATAAAATCATTCTCTCAAGGCTCAGCAGTTCTCAATATGCACCTGCCCAGTGTCTACCCTCCCCCTTCCACCAAAGAGTCATAAAGAAAGGGGAAGGAATATTCCCAAGGCACAGGCAGTGGTTTTAATCCCACAGATCCAGCCATATTAATGTTGGTAGGGTGCGAGCAAATTCTCCAGCATCATCATCATCCTTGAAGTGCTGAACAAATCATCTCTTGTTCATCATTTCTTCATTTATTTTCCTTTAATCCTTGCAGGAGCTGAGTCATTGGTGGATATCAGATGAGTCCCTGTAATAAAAGGCAAGCACACTAAAACCACCCACATATCTGTGCATCACTTATATATTACCTAAGAGGAGTATTTTAGAAGTTCTATTTGTGAGTTAGATATCTGAAAACAGGCACATAGACTTGCAAATCATGGAAAAGTCCCTGTAGCCATTTTAGAAAGTCAGGTATATATGCGCCCTCAGCATGAGAATATCTAGATAGCATGGGGTTTGCTAGAGGCCTGCCTGGGGTGCAGCAAGAGGGTTGTACATCACGATGCGATTTCAGAACACCATAAGCATATCAGGCCCTGGTTGTTGAGGCCTTCATGCCTGTACCTGCTCCTGACTACAAATAAGGTGTAAAGTGCTTGTTTCGTGACTGCAATGTTTCTAGGGAGAAGAGCAAAATGTGCTTACTTTGTAGCAGTTAATATTTCCTGGCCAAAGAAACCTGCCCATAAATACATACTCCAACATTATTGCTGGCCCACTGTTGCACGTCTGAGTATCTGAAATAGCAGGTCATGCTAGTCCCCTCCTTCTGATCTAGGCCGGGGCATCCAAGTACCCAGTTCTGCGGGCGTGCACTTCGGAGATGTCAAATGGCCTACATCCATGTATGTATCTGGCCTTGCTATCTGCACGGCCCCGTCTGCCACTCCACCAGTTTTTGGAAGTTCTGCTCTGGACATCCCAGATTTTTCCTAGAGGTCCCTTCTAAAATGCCATTTAAAGTACTGAAGTCCAAAATGTTCTTGAAAAGCAGACAACTGCTGTTGTGCAGGCATGTAAGTTAGTCAGGTATTTAACCATCGTATGTATTCCAGGAACACAACGCTAGTAGGTAACATATGATGGTCATCTCCGTTCAGTTCTCCTTACTGAAGAATAGAAAGAATGACTACATGGTGGAAAGAGGACTGTGATAGGAGTGACCAGCTAATGTTTTGACGCCTAGGAGTTGTCCACCTGGAAAATCTCCCTCACATCATCGGCTGCCTCTATATTTGGCTAACTTACAAGAAGAGTTACAAATCCTTGCTGGAATCTCCTCTTACTGGATAGTTTGACGAAGATTTAAATTGTCTGAATGTCCCATCCCAAAAGCTGTTATAGCTGTAGTCTAATTTCTTTAGTTGCAAAGAATACTTTTCTTCTGAAAGAATTTTTAAAAATGCCAATAATTCAGCTTCACCCTAATAATTCACCCTATATGGCAAAAGTAACAGTCTTTTATCACTTAGAGATAATAAGGCATTGATCGCAATCTGGTCTTCTATTTAAGGTGTTGTTTTTCTTGCTGCGATCATTTTGCAATAAGAGCTGCCATTTCATGGACAGATTCACAGACCCCAGTGCTTTACACAATAGACATTGGTCCTGCAGCCAGCGTCATTCTTCAGAGCTGTTTATTTCAAGTGCTTGGTAAGTAATTCCAAATTTTACTTTCTGCATTCTTTTTCTTGTAGCCAGCTAAGGACTGGGGGAAGGCAACCAGAAACTATATTGTTTCCAAGGCTTATCTGTAACAGGCAAACTATTGAAAGCTGTGCATTGATGCTAAATGGTTTTCCCTCTGAGCTGAATCTCATATTAGTTTGATTTTGTGAAGTGTTTTTCATGTATTTATATGCTAAGTGAGTCTTATAGTTAACCTAGTTAACTAATGCACTAAATGTGGGTTAAAGATGGGTCCTAGTTCCTTGTTCTGTCAGATTACATTTTTTTTGTGACTAGATTAAAATAATTTAGAAACAAACCATTTTCATTAGATATGTATTTTTGTAGCCAAATTTGTTAACTTAAACATAATGGGCCCGATTCCGATCCTGACGTACATCTCCTTTGTACGTCCGGACTGACTCGGACGTACAGAGGAGATCATGATTCTGATCCCATGGGGCACGTCTAGTCCCACAGGATCAGAATCGCGAACAAACCTGTACATGCAGGCACTGCCAGGACTTTTAAATGGAGCCACGGTGCCATGACGTCATGTTGCCATGGCACCGTGGCTCCATTTAAAAGCTGTGATGCCAGCCGCCTGCTACAAAAGTTAATTCTCCGCAGCCTGACCCCCGATCCGGCCTCCTAAGGCCAGGGTTGGGCTGCGGTGAATTAACTGTGGCCCCCCCCCCCCCCCCCAGCCCCTTCCATGCCCTGATGCAGAAAAAAAGAAACGTCCCGGACATTTTGCTGGCCCTGGATGTATAGGTCTGACATCAGAATCAGCCCTGTACATCCATGGCCAGCAACCGCCCACAACCTGCCACTCTCCAGCTGCATGCCGCCGCTTCCCCGCCCCCCATCTAATTTCCCCGCACAACCGGCAGGGAAGTTATATAGGGGCAGGAGCCGGCACGATTGGCGGGGATCAACGTCCCGTTTGGATGTTCATCTCTGCTATTTGTGCCTCAGAATTACCCCCAATGGGGGAATATTCAGCACCGGCGGCTAGCTGCCAGCACTGAACTTAAACCCCAGATATTCAATGCCGGGGTCATATCTGGCCCTGGCATTGAATATCCAGGTTCAAGGGCTGCCACAAGGCTAACTGGGGAGTGACGATATTGAGCGGCTGCCTGGTTAGGTAACATGGTGAAAGTTAGTCCAGGATTACCTGCGCCTGACTTATGCCACATATCGCTAATTGGGCAGTGGCTCAATATTACCGTTGCCCAGTTAGCAATAGGTGCTGCCTCCGCTCCGCCCCAACCCAGAATGTCCCCAGGATGCTTACCGCTAAGTATGGGGGCATGTAGCGACGGCACCTGGGGATAGTCAGCGGCATTAATGGTGTTAGGCCGCTGAATATCGTACTGAGCAGCATTTACACAGTTTACAAGTCTGAAAACCATGTAAATGCTTTTGAAAATGCCCCCAATGTACTTTGAATTTTATTGTGTACTGCTTTTCAACATTTTGGTGACTTTAAATCTCACAGGTTTTACATATAATTAGCTATAAATAGATAACTGTAGACTGCAATGTGCCATTCTACTCTATACAGGATATTTCTTGTGTTTTATTTTTGTTTAAATTTAGCTCAAAGTGAGTTACATTCAGGGACAGTAGGAATTTCCCTGTCTCCAGGGGGTTTAACAGATGGCCTATTTACAAAACCCTTCCAGGACTATAACCCATGTTAAAAAGCAATTAACACATTAATTCATCACAGGCCCAATATGCATTAGAAAGTCATGAGCTGCCTCGTATGCAAATGCATGGAAAGCAGCTCATTATTATGCATATAGAATAATGCAGCATGCAGTAAACTTTACAAAGTATCATATTGGTTGAAAGTTCGCAGCACCTTCAGTATTGATGTCAACTTTTCCCTGAAAGCATTGTCTCACTACTGCCGGAGCCAATTTTCTTGGGGAAGGACTTAAATAGGCCGGTGGTCCAAGCAAACACCCTCTACACTCTTCCCCTACCCAGTACCAATCCCTGGTGGCCTAGTGTGAAGACCATGCCCACCCAGCTCACCCACCCAGTGCCTAGATGTTTGTAAAATAGCCCCCCCCCCAAACCCTGAAACTTTTAACAAACAGGTCTGTTAGCACCTGAGACACCCATCTCCTAGTCATAGGAATAACTGCCCAAATGATGCCCACTCCTCTTGCCCCCTGGCCTGTACTGGGTTATCTATGGTAGCCCAGTGGGCTACAGAAGTGATCTCTGGTTGCTCCCACCCCAGCAGCTTTGTTTTACAAAATGGTTATGCGAGTCTTTTAGTCTTGCAATACTGCCACTAAGAGTCAGGCCGCCAAAAAAGGGAACAGTCCAGCTGGATAAACTTATGTGCATACAGGCTGTACATGAATACGTTTCTAGGCTCGTACATTCTGGAAAATTTACAGTTTCCCCCTTTGGGAAAAAATAACTGTTATAAAATTGTACAAGTGAATATGCATGCACATGTAAATGTGCCAATGAAAGGCGGCATGTAGGCATCCCTAGGGGTGGCGTTTGAGCAGAAACGAGGTGGAATTGCAAAGCATCATGTACTATATAAAATATACATGGAGGCAGAGTGCACACACACACACATTTGCACCTTCCTTGACACAGATGTAAATTTGTGCAAGAGCATTTGACCACTGCTAGAGCTGGTTCTGGGGGTCTATTTTTAAAGACCCATAGGCATAAATTAGGAATATTATCAGAAATGTTTATAGGTGCCTACTTCTAAAATGATGTTTTGGGGTATAATAAAGCAGATCATGGTCTGTGCATCTAACAACCTACATTAAAAATCTTGTGAAAAGGACTAATTACCCTAGAGGAGGTTGATACTGGGACATGGACTGAGCTAGTAGGTGATACTGTCTTTGTTTATTTGTCTTGGATGTATGATACATTACACTCATAAGGATTTTACATGATTATGCATCCAGGGCGTGTTTGCTAGTCTGCCCCAGTAACACATATGTGGGCCGTGTTACCAGAGTGAGGGACGTGTGCTAACTTCATGGGGGTGTCCATCAGAGCCCATGCAGTTAATGTGGGCCCCACATGTTGTACCACACTAGCCAGAATGTGGGTGCACTTAATGTCAGCCATTGAGGGGTGGCAAGCGTGGTTAGCATAGGCTACGAACACCCAGATTAGCCACAACACACCAGCAATGCCTTTGTTCTGCCCCTGTCATGCCCTGTCTCTGCCTCATCACATGCAACCTGGGTAGCATGGAATTTTTAGCATGGGGGCCCACGCTACTTTTTAGTGCCCAACTCGCACGCCATTGGGTGCTTCAGTACTCTCCCGATGCCACCAGAGCTCCCCTGAGCGATCGGGGTAGAGCGGGGGGGACCGTGGCATCAACCCGCCCCAGCAACACATCAAAGGAAGCAGCACCATTTAAAGGAAAGCGCCATCGGGCACTTCAGTACTCTCCTGACGCCACCAGAGCTCCCCTGAGCGATCGGGGTAGAGCAGGGGGGCCGTGGCATCAACCCACCCCAGCAACACATCAAAGGAAGTGGCACCATTTAAAGGAAAGTGCCATCGGGTGCTTCAGCACTCTCCCGACGCCACCAGAGCTCCCCTGAGCGAGCGGGGTAGAGCCGGGGGGCCGCGGCATCAACCCACCCCAGCAACACATCAAAGGAAGCGGCACCATTTAAAGGAAAGCGCATTCGGGTGCACCCGTGCCTGAGGGCCTCGCTAAAGGGCCCTTTGGCGTGGCCCTTAGGCATGGACCGATCACGCAGACCAATGACCATACCCTACGGCAGAAAACGACACTGGAACAGCACTGACCATACCCTATGGCAGAAAACGACACTGGAACAGCTCATGCTAAGTAAAACAACCTGACCCTTGCTACGTCATTGCTTGCAAATACAAACGCTGATTCTTTTACTACCTCATTGCTTGTTCTAGCTTATGCTGCATACTAAATAGATTCCACTGCTACCACATGTATGTATACCTTATAGAATCCATTGCTACTGCATTGTCTGTTTGGTTCCTCATTTCTTGAACTAGCTTATGCTACCAGTTAAATTCCACTGCTACTGCATTGTCTGTTTACTACCCCATTGCTTGAACTAGCTTAGCTTTGCCTGGACAATCAATTGCTGCCTCATTGCTTTGGCGTGGCCCTTAGGCGTGCGCCAAATGGCTGCCAAGGAACTTCATCGCGGGCCCTACTCCATTGACCAGCGAATGCAGGGGACTGACCGTGCCCCTGCGTGAATACTGTTGCATTAAATGGACCATCCATTGCTTGTAAGTTAATTCTGCTGCTATGCCTGGACAATCCATTGCTTATTAGTTAATTCTGCTGCTCGGCCTGGACAATCCACTGCTTGTAGATTACTTGCATAGGAATTGTTACCCATTGTTTGCAATATTTGCTTTGTAAAACAACTCACGCTGTATAGCCTATTAACTTAATTAGTCTGCTAACCAACCACAAGTAACACAACACATAGAATAAAGACACCACTAACAACATAAAGATGCACCAATAGGACACAACTCAAGTTGATCCCATATCAGTAAACCACAAACATATTCCCTGGTCAATAAAATACATATTATAAAATGAACTCCTCTACCCACTACCTCATGGCCTACCTCACACTCCTCCACATGTTCACACCATGCACACATAAAATCAGACACAACGAGCAAATCCCCTTGATCAACCTACATACCACCCAACCCAGATGCACACTAACATCAAACACAGCCAAAGAACGCCAACAACCAAAGTATACAGCCCACAAACATTACAATGCCACACGTAACACACCCACTCACCATACAGATAATGAACACACAAACCCAATCATAACAACAAACATCAGGTGTGCTCTACTAAATGCCAGATCTATCAGGAACAAACCAAATACTATCCTTGACCTAATCCACAACAAGAAGCTGGATATAATATGCATCACCGAGACCTGGCTAGACGACTCAGACCAGGTCATATTAAACCAAGTAACCCTAACAGGATACTCGGCATTTAACTGCATTAGAACACAAAAGAGAGGAGGAGTACTAACACTTACCAGAAAAGAATACAGATTCAAAACGATCACCACCACTAACACTATTGAATCTAACACACTCACGATTGCCAACAAATACCTAAGCATCTCCCTCTCATACAGACCACCTGGAACCACAACTGAACACCTATCCACAGTAATTGAAACGATATGTGCACATAACACAAGACACAAACCCCTCATTGCATTAGGAGACTACAGCCTAACATCCGCACCCACCAGAGAAACCACAACGTTAAGAACATAAGAACATAAGATATGCCATACTGGGTCAGACCAAGGTCCATCAAACCCAGTATTCTGTTTCCATCAGTGGCCAATCTAGGTCATATGTACCTAGCAGATTCCCCAAAAGACACAGGTTCCACAATGCTTGTACTGGGTCAAGCATTGATATCCTGGGTCCCTTCTTAATAATGGTTTATGGACCTTTCCTCCAGGAACTTGTCCAAACCTTTTTTAAACCCAGCTACACAAACAGCCTTTACTACATCCTCCGGTAACAAATTCCAGAGTTTGATTACACATTGAGTGAAAAAATATTTTCTTTTATTAGTCTTAAATAGTTTACTCCGTAGCTTCATTGCATGTCCCCTAGTCTTTCTATATTCTGATAACGTAAACAATCAATCTACGTTTACCCGTTCCACTCCGTTCATTAATTTAAAGACTTCTGTCATATCTCCCCTCAGCCGTCTCTTTTCCAGGTTAAAGAGCCCTAACCTTTTTAGCCTTTCTTCCTAGGAGTATCCTTCCATCTCCTTTACCATTTTGGTAGCTCTTCACTGAACCTTTTCTAAAATCACTATATCCTTTTTAAGATACAGCGACCAGAATTGCACACAATATTCAAGGTGCGGTCTCACCATGGAACGATATAGAGGCATTATAATATCTTTTGTTCTATTTTCCATTCCTTTCCTTATGATACCTAGCATTCTATTTTCTCTCTTGGCTGCCGCTGCACACTGGGCCGAGGGTTTTAACATGTTATCCACAATGACGCCTAAATCTTTTTCCTGGGTGGTGGTTCCTAATGTGGAACCTTGCATCGTGTAACCATAGTTTGGGTTGTTATTCCCTAGGTGCATAACTTTGCACTTGTCCACATTAAATTTCATCTGCCATTTTGATGCCCAGTCTTCCAATTTATCAAGATTCTCTTGCAATTTTCCATAATCCTCTTGGGTTTTAACAACTTTAAATAGTTTTGTGTCATCTGCAAATTTGATAACCTCACTTCTTATTCCACTTTCCAGGTCATTTATGAATATGTCAAAAAGCAACAGACACAGCACAGATCCCTGGGGTACACCACTATTCACCTTTCTCCATTGGGAAAATTGGCCATTTAGTCCTACCCTCTGCTTTCTATCTTTTAACCAGTTCCTGATCCACAAGAGTACACTGCCTCCTATCCCATGACTCTAGTTTTGCCAAAAGTCTCTGATGAGGAACCTTGTCAAAGGCTTTCTGAAAGTCCAGATACAATATATCAACCGACTCACCTTTGTCCACCTGTTTAGTCACTCCTTCAAAAAAACATAACAGATTAGTAAGACAAGATCTTCCTTGTCCAAAGCCATGTTGGCTGTCTCCCATTAGGCCATGACTATCTACATGCTGAGCAATTTTATTCTTTATGATGGTTTCTACCATTTTTCCTGGTACTGATGTCAGGCTCACCACTCTGTAGTTTCCCAGATCATCCCTCGAACCCTTTTTAAAAATTGGTGTTACATTGGCAATCCTCCAATCTTCAGGTATTAGAGATGATTTTAATGATAGTTCACAGATTACTAATAGTAGGTCTGCAATCTCATATTTCAGTTCTTTCAACACCCTTGGATGTATACCATCCGGCCCAGGTGATTTGCTACTCTTCAGTTTATCTAATAGTTGTAATACATCTTCCCGATGTATTGATATTTCCTTCAATTCTTCCGCACCTTTAAATACCACTTCTGTCATAGGTAACATCTCTACATCTTCCTCAGTAAAAACCGAAGCAAAGAATTCATTTCAATCTCTCCGCTATCTCCTTGTCACCTCTTAGTGCCCCTTTAACCCCTCTACCAACTGACTCTCTCACAGGTTTTTTGCTACGAATGTACTTGAAAAAGTCTTTATTTCGTGTTTTTGCTTCCGCAGCAAGCTTCTTCTCAAATTCTCCCTTTGCCTGCCTTATCAATGCCTTGCATTTGACTTGCCAGTGCTTGTGCTGTTTCCAGGTTTCATCATTTGGCTCTTTTTTCCATTTCCTGAAAGATGCTTTTTTGGCAACAACAGCCTCTCTGACCTCACCTTTAAACCATGCTGGCAGTTTTTTGGACTTCCTTCCACTTTTCTTAAAGCGTGGAATACAGCTGGTCTGGGCTTCCAAGATAGTATTTTTCAACAACACCCAAGCTTGATGTAAGTCTTTAACCTTTGCAACTGCTCCTTTTAGTTTTTTCTTAACTATTTTCTTCATTTTATCATAGTCTCCCTTTCAAAAGTTAAAATGTAGTACTGTGGATTTCCTTACTATCCCTCCTCCACTAATTAAATCAAAGGTGATCATGCTATGATCACTATTGCTAAGTGGCCCCAACACCCGTATCTCTTGCACTAGACCTGGTGTTCCACTAAGGACTAGGTCTCATATGGCTTCCCCTCTGGTCGGTTCATGAATCACCTGCTCCAAGAAGCAGTCATTTATTTCATCTAGGAACTTTATCTCCATAGGATGTCCTGCCGTGACACTGACCCAGTCGATACCGGGGTAATTGAAATCACTCATATTACTGCGCTGTAACTTTTGTTAGCTTCCTTGATTTTTTTGAGCATTTCATCATCCATTTGTTCATTCTGGCCAGGCGGTCGATAGTACACCCCCACTGCCATCGCCTTCCCCTTTTTACATGGAATTTCAATCCATAGAGATTCTACAGCAAATTTTGTTTCCTGCAAAACTTTAATCCTTTCTGACTCAATGCCCTCTCTAACATAGAGCGCAACCCCTCCACCAATTTGATCAGCTCTATCATTACGATATAGTTTGTACCCAGGTATCACAGTGTCCCACTGGTTGCCCTCCTTCCACCATGTCTCTGATATTCCAATCATATCTAATCTTTCATTTAGTGCTATATATTCTAACTCTCCCATCTTATTTTTTAGACTTCTAGCGTTTGCATACAAGCATTTTAGAGACTGTATTTTATTCATATTAATTTGGCTATTGGTAGACATGGGTAATTTGGGATCTTTAAGCTCTGTCTGCTCCATACTCGAGGGCATTTGGGCTACTTTACTCTTTTTTGGAGCCTCTCTGCTTTTGGTAGTATCCTTCAAGGATACATTCTTCCGAACCATCCGCTCTTGGGCGACTGTCGGCTTTCCCCTATTATCTAGTTTAAAAGCTGCTCTATCTCCTTTTTAAAGGTTAATGCCAGCAGCCTGGTTCCATCCCGGTTAAGGTGAAGCCCATCCCTTCGGAAGAGCCCCTCCTTTCCCCAGAATGTTCCCCAGTTCCTAACAAATCCAAAACCCTCATCTCTGCACCATTGTCTCATCCACACATTTAGACTCCGGAGCTCTGCCTGTCTTTTGGGTCCTGCGCGTGGAACGGGAAGCATTTCAGAGAACGCTACCCTGTAAGTTCTGGATTTCAACTTCCTACCTAAAAGCCTAAATTTAGCCTCCAGATCCTCCCTACCACATTTTCCTATGTCATTGGTACTGACATGTACCAAACAGCAGACTCCTCCCCAGCACTATCTAAGACCTTATCTAGGTGGCGCATGAAGTCTGCTCCCTTTGCTCCAGGCAGGCATGCTACCAGGCGATCCTCATGTCCACCAGCCACCCAGCTATCTACATGCCTAATGATCGAATCACCAACTATAACTGCTGTCTTAACCCTTCCCTCATGGGCACATGGCCCTGGAGAAACTTCCTCGGTGCGAGAGGGTTTTACATCACGTGGAGGATATGTCCTAGTTACAGGATCACTTCCTGCCACACCAGGGTGATGCTCTCCTGTCACGTGACCTCTCTCCTCCATGGCAACAGGGATGCTGCCAGACTGGAGGTGGGACTTCAGGACTATATCCCTGTAGGTCTCGTCTATGTACCTCTCTGTCTTTCTTATGTTTTCCAAGTCTGCTACTCTAGCCTCTAGAGAACGGATTCGTTCCCTGAGAGCAAAGAGCTCCTTGCTCCTAGTGCACACATAAGACCTCTCACCAACTGGGAGAAAATCATACATGTGGCACTCAATGCAAAAGAATGGATAGCCCCCATCTCACTACTGGACTGCTGTCTGCATCTTAGATTTAAGCTTGTGTTTAGATCTTTAAGTTCTTTACTAACTAAGGGTTGCTATGGATATTTATACTAATAAAACTGTACATAATACTTTTAATGTACCTTGTTCACCTGAAGCTTAATTAATCTCAGGTCCTTAATGTATGACTGATTTGGGTAACGAGCTTCACCTGAAAGTACCTCCTGTCTTTTAAGATGTGTAAGTACCTATAAAGCTACGATTATCCCAGGGGTGGGTGGGTGTTGGGGAGGGAGGGAGGGAAATAACACTTATTAAAAGAGGGCTGCTACACAGTACCCTGTCTTGTGCTGCTGAGGTAAGCTATATTCTGATTTGATTTAAATTATAGCTCTTTGCTGCTGCTAGGCTCTAACTTATTATTAAATTTAAACTACAAGCTCTCTGCTGGGTTCTAAATTTAACCAGAAAGCTCTCTTCTGTGTTTTAAATTTAAACTAAAAGTACTTTGCTGATGGTAGGCCCTGAGTGACTATTAAATTTAAACTACAATCTCTCTGCTGGGTTCTAAATTTAACCAGAAAGCTCTCTTCTGTGTTTTAAATTTAAACTAAAAGTACTTTGCTGATGGTAGGCCCTGAGAGACTATTAAGTTTAAACTACAAGCTCTCTGCTGGGTTCCAAATTTAACCAGAAAGCTCTCTTCTGTGTTTTAAATTTAAACTAAAAGTACTTTGCTGATGGTAGGCCCTGAGTGACTATTAAATTTAAACTACAAGCTCTGTGCTGGGTATGAAATGTAACCAGAAAGTTCTTTTCTGTGGTTTAAATTTAAACTAAAAGTACTTTGCTGATGCTAGGCCCTGAATGACTATTAAATTTAAACTACAAGCTCTCTGCTGGGTATGAAATTTAACCAGAAAGCTCTCTTCTATGTTTTAAATGTAAACTTAAACTGCTGCTACTAGGCCCTGACTGATCTAACAAAAAATAGTGGGTTCACAGATTAATTAGCTTTAATAAAATGAATTCCTTTCAGAAAATTCCCAGAAGTATATACTCACAATTGCAGATCTCTCTCGAGAAGTAACAGTCCCCTTTTCTAGTCCTTCAAGACTGAGGATCAGAGAGCTCTGGTTGAGCTATTTATGCCTGTGCTGCTGAGGTAAGCTGTGACCAACTTTCTGGGTGATTAACAGTCCTTGCTTGGATAGAAGGAGTCTTTCAAAATGGCCTTTTGACCTGCCACCTGGTGTTAACACCTATTGAAAAGGTTTCACAGGTCTCTTGCCCCTAGGTAGAAGGACTCTTTGTAAAGGTCTCTAGAAGACTTTATTTGTTGCTCAAAGAGTACTGACCCTGTTTTGCCTTTGTGATAAGCTATATTCTGATTTGATTTAAATTATAGCTCTTTGCTGCTGCTAGGCTCTAACTTATTATGAAATTTAAACTACAAGCTCTCTGCTGGGTTCTATATTTAACCAGCAAGCTCTCTTCTGTGTTTTAAATTTAAACTAAAAGTACTTTGCTGATGCTAGGCCCTGAGTGACTATTAAATTTAAACTACAAGCTCTCTGCTGGGTTCCAAATTTAACCAGAAAGCTCTCTTCTGTGTTTTAAATTTAAACTAAAAGTACTTTGCTGATGGTAGGCCCTGAGTGACTATTAAATTTAAACTATAAGCTCTCTGCCGGGTTCCAAATTTAACCAGAAAGCTCTCTTCTGTGTTTTAAATTTAAACTAAAAGTACTTTGCTGATACTAGGCCCTGTTCTTAAAAGCCATGGAGTCATTAAAATACTGCCAGACAATCAACGTCCCAACCCACCAGCATGGTACAACTCTGGACATGGTCTTCATGCCAATGCAATTAGTGGAACAAAACAAGACCACAAAACCAACAATCACACCAGTCCCTTGGTCAGACCACCATGTGATTGAATGCACCATAACCCTGAATAACCCCGCACAATGCAAAGAAGATGAATGAATAACTAGACGGTTCAAACATTTAACAGAGACTCATTCATAAACAAAATCACTCCACAACTTCCGCAGAAGCACGACACCCTTGACCTAAACATAGAAGAATGGAATACAATAATATCCAACGCAGCATCTGCCCCATCCATCAAAGAACCACAAACACAAAAGAGATCCAACGCCCCATGGTACTCACATGAAATCAGAGTTGCAAAACGCACACTCAGAAGACTGGAAAGAAAATGGAGGCGGAACAAATCACACTACATCCTAACCCAATACAAACAACTGGAATATAACAATCTAATAAATGAACGTAAACAGCAACACCATACCAAGCTAATCATGAAATCTACTAACAGACCAAGAGAACTCCTTAGCGTTGTCCAAAAGCTCACAAAGGACGACACGCAACAAAGTACCCACCATCTTGACCCACAAAAATATGCAGATTACATTATGTCAAAAAACAGTAACCAAACATGCTCTACTACACCACAAATGAACGATTATATGATAAAAAAACAACATCAAACATGGGAGAGCTTCAACATACCAACAAAGCAGCAAATAGAAGAAATTATATCTGGACTAAACACAATAACTTCACCATCAGACCTATGTCCAGTGTCGTGGCTCAAAGCTACAAAAAGCCAACTCTTTCAACACATTCAAAAAATTGTCAAAGATTCACTCCAACAAGTATACATGCCGCAACCACTAAAGCACGCAATGATATGACCAATACTTAAAAGTAGCAATCTGAGCCCCTCCGAACCAAAATCATACCGTCCTATCTCCAGCCTGCCATTCCTTGCTAAATCGTGGAGTTATCCTAAACAATTTTAAACTTTTAATGTTCAAACGTTATGATTCTAATGTTTTATATAACTTCTAATCTTTGCAGAGTTATTTGTTAATTGTTTCAAACGTTAAGATTTCTACTGTTTTATGTAACTGCTAATCTTTGCAGAGTTATTTGTTAATTGTTTCAAACGTTAAGATTTCTACTGTTTTATGTAACTGCTAATCTTTGCAGAGTTATTTGTTAATTGTAAACCGCTGCTGATCACTGGAAGGAGCGGTATAAAAATGTTCTCAAATAAATAAAAATAAACTTCAGGACCATATTGACATAAATGCACCACTGGACATCCATCAGCATGGATTTAAGCCTCAACACGGCATGGAAACACCACTCACCTCCCTCTTCGACAATCTCCTAAGAGGAATAGACAACACAAAAAATGCCTTCCTGCTAGTGTTCATGGACATCTCAGCAGCCTTCGACATTGTGTCCCACACCAAGCTACTGCAACGCTTACAACAGATAGGACTATGAAAAATACCTTGAACTGGTTCACATCATACCTGAAAGGGCGAACGCAACAAGTCAAATGCGACCAAAAGAAATCAATACAATTCCCAGTCACGCAGGGAATACCCCAAGGCTCAGCCCTATCATCAATGCTCTTTAATATCTACATACAGCCCATATGCAACATCATCAAGAACCACAATCTTCACCACCACATTTATGCTGACGACATCATGGTGTACACTCCAATCAACCTACTAGCACTAAACACCACAACAATAACCTAATGCCTCGAAGACATGAATGACTGGCTCACAGCCAACAACTTAACTGTCAATTACGATAAAACTGAGGCAATGTTCATCACCAGGAACCCCACCTTCATACCTCCATAAACCATCAACATCCTAGACAAATACATAGTAGTCAAAGAAGAAGTTAAGTATCTGGGCATCACACTAGACAGAGCTCTGAACCTGAAATCCCACATCACCAAAACCGCAAACAAGGCCTATCAATGATTGAGGACAATCAGACAAATCAAACCAATGCTCTGTCAAGACCACTTCCGCACAGTGTGCCAAGCACTCATTACACCACTGCTTGATTACAGAAACTCACTATATCAGGCCTTCCTCAGCAGACACTCCACCTACTACAGATGGTATAAAACACCACAGCACGCATCATTACAGACACTCCAAGGACTGAGCACATCACTCCCTTTCTACAACAACTACACTGGCTCCCAATGATGTGTAGAGCTAAATATAAAACAATCATGATCATCTTCAAAATCATTCACCATCTCTCAGCAGACGTATTCCAAAACATTATAACAAGGGATATCAGCAATAGACCAAGAAGAACCAATCACAACAACATAATCGGCACACCTGCAAGCTATCACAAAACCAAACAAACAACTTCAAGAAGAGCACCATCACTACTGGCATCCACACTATGGAACTCCCTCCCAAAAAGCCTAAGGGAATTAGATGACCTTACAGACTTCCGCAAAGACCTCAAAACATTCTTATTTATAGAAACATATAAGCATTCAGGCAACATCCCCTACCTAAACAGATACACTATTTTCCCCGCCAACTAAACTCGCACTCATCCTATCCATACACACAAGTTTATCATACAAAGTTATTAAATACCCTTCTATTAAATGTTAACCCTCAATTGTACTATCTAAATACTGTTAAGTGTACTGTCTAAATGTTTGCTGTTAAGTGTACTGTCCAAATGTTTACACGTAACCTAATGTTAAATGTAACCCTCCAATTGTGATTTGACATGACTACCTTGATTGAAGGATAAGGTGGCATACAAATCTGTCTAAATAAAAATAAAATAAAAATAAATCCCATGCTACTGGGTTGCACGCTTTAGTAAATAAGCCCCCAATTACACTATTTGCACCTACAAAATATTTTGAACTTTACTTACAAGGTTTGCACAGTATGCACACAAAATGGGCGAGCAATTATAAATTGGGATCTGTTAGCTCAAATTGTCAATCCCCCTAAACGTGTTTTATTTACCATGTATCTCTGGTTCCTTTCAGGACATGGTTTTCTTTTGTTTTGTTTTTTTAATAAATCTCCTCTGTTCTCTTCCATTCTTAAATTGTGGCAAATATTTTTTGCTTCCTTTTGGGGCTCTTTTACTAAAGTGTGCTAAGCACATAATGCAAGCTTTACCATTACCATGGGTGCGCAGTAACAGTTGCTCTGTGGTAAATTCTGGTCCTATTCAAATCTAGGTGAAAAAGCCACCTCTTTGAGGACCATCTCTAGTCCCCTGTTTGTTGTGTTCTGGTCTTTCATAGCTTGTAAGCTCTATCGAGCAGGGACTGTTTCTCATGTATAGGTATAGTGCTGCATATGCCTTGTAGTGCTATATAAATGATAAGCAGTAGAAATAGTAGTGTAGTAAAAACTCCACGTTAACTGCTTAACATATGAAGGGGCAGGGTCTGGGTGGTTTATGGGTGGCGAATGGCATAAACTGTACAGTGAAATTAGTGCATGGCACTTATTGCACACTGTCAATTTTGCATTTAGCTCGGGTGCACTTGTATCACCTCAAGAAGAGACGTTGAGTGCACACACTGTAACTGCTATTGCACTTAGCACATGGCAAGAAAATTCCAGTGCAATAACTGAAAGGGAAGTTCTGGGCATGCCCCCAACAGTTAGCTCATGGCCTTTGTATGTACCATGCATTAGATTTTGCTCCAGACGCATGGTACATGCTAAAACCACACTTTAATGAAAGGGCCCCTTAGCATGAGTTTTGCCATGCGCTGTTAGCACGGGCTCATGCTAGCGGTGACCACATGCTGAAAGCCATGCTAAGTGCTAGCGTGGACTAAGGCAGAATCAGAAGCAGGTTCAGGGCTGAGACTGAGTGTGACCATCAGTGACAGCTCGCATGCTGGATGTCACCGTGCGCTGGCTGTCACAACTGTGACAGCTTGAATGCGGTACTATCAGCAGTCTGGTAGTATGGATACTGACCTAAGCCCCCCTCAACAAAAAGCTCCCACAGCAAGTGTATTGACATATGTACTCAACCACCCTCCTGATCCCTACCCTGATCTGTCACCAAACCCTTCCACCCCTTGATCCAATCCACCCTCACCAAGAGAACCCCCCAGTATCCACTCCACCCCAACACATTTCTCCCCTCTGACAATAACTCCCCTCAAATCACAACTTCCTTCTACCCCCCCCCCCCCCACCAGATCTTCCCCTGGTGTCTAATGGATGAGGCAGGAGAAATCCCCCTTTGCCCCTGCCCTGTTGCTGCCTGGATCTGACCCCAGCACTAATCTTGCAGTACTATTACTAGGGGTCACTCTGCTAAGGGTTGGTGAGAGATTAGGTTAAAGAGGGGAGGGAGGGTACAGATGTCATCAGCACTTGCTGAGGGAGCTTTTTTGGGGGGGTTATGGCAGCATCAAGTCCCGTGTTACATGCATCTGCGGGTATTTTGGGTACATCTGTGCCATCTGCTGATGCAAGTATCAGCCCTGTACAGTAAGAGCAGGGCAGCTGCTGTCACGTCCCCTGCATTTACGGCACAGGTTTTTGCAGGTAAAGTGCAGGAAGTGCCAAACCTTGCCTCACTTTAGTAAACAGGCCCTTTAGAAAAGTTCAGATTTCCACAGGACTTACTTGACATCCTAAGGACCCTGCTCAAAGAGCAATGAAGATCGATTTTGTTTGTTGCTGCCTCTGTGGTTTTGTTCAGTATTGATCTTTCATTAGAAAACAAGCATTAGAGAGTGGAGATTGCGGCTTTTAAAGTTAAATTCTATAGAAAATGTACTTTAAAAGTCACCTTAATAAATAATGAATTTTATACTTTAAAAGAGAGACCGGAAGATAACTGATTTTGAGAAAATGCCATTTGATCCAGTTGAAATGTTAAAAAAGGTACTAGCAAGCCAACAGCTATTTTACCACAGGGAGCTGAAAAACAAGGCGGTTTGCAGACATGAAAGCTGTCCCTTGTTTGGCATAGCTATAAATAGCGCCGTTAAGTAACAGCTTCCTTCAAAGTAATAAACAATGCAAATGTCGCAGCGGTCATTAAATAGAACCCAATTGTTATAATAACACTTATGTACGTTCTTTAGGGTAACACTAGTTGACTGAGAACATCTCTTGCCTGTTTAATGTAGTGGCAGGAAACTTGAGAACCCAAGAGGGGAAGTGAACGTGCCTGGCCCGACCAAATTATCAGCTCAGACGCAACACCAGAATTTGAATAGAATTTTTTTGTATGTTTAATTGGAAAGTGAAACATTCTACTGCTGCTCTATAGCCATTGTTGGGGGAGTTTTAATGGTTGATCTGTGAACACCCCATGTGAATGAATAATTAACATTCTTTATGATTTACATAAAAACTGTAGGTAGGAATGACTAAGGTGCATGCTTCCTGAAGGTTAACGTGGTTCAGGAAAGTTAATGCATGTTAAATGCTGATACTTATTATTTCTGTGGGCCACAGCAGCACTCAATGACTTTAACTCACGTTAATGCTCATAACCTTTAGTAAACATGCCTCTTAGTGTAAAGGTCAAGAGAGAAATTGGGGTGGGAGCTAAGGGGTGGTCAGGCAGAGTTTACGTTCTGCAACCAAAAAAGTATTCCACTGCTCCTGACTTAAGAGCGTTTTTACTAAAGTGAGCTAGCCAGTAGCGTAGAGCTTTGCACTTGGTTGGGCCACGTGGTCAAGACCACCATGCAAAAAATCCTGTGCTACTGCAGCAGTGTATAAGTAGACGGGGCTAAGGCAGAGACTGGGTGGAGAGAGAGAAGGTGGCCGATGCCTACCAGCTCTGAGCAGCAGCATAACGTCTATCCCTGAATGTGGGCCTCCAAAATGGATAAGGTGCTGTCCAAGCCGTGATCAGAGAGGGGCGGGATGGTGTGAACAGAGACAGGCCAAGCCATGCCCACCAAAGACCTTGTACTGTGTTCCCTAAAGCTTAGGTGAACAGTCATCCTTGGTGCCTCAGATGGACTTTGTGGACAGCCTGCCTGATCCCATACATGGCCCCCCGCATTTCCAGATGCCGCATTTGCACCTTATCACCTATGGTTTGAGGGGCAGCACATACTCCCTGCATGTGTTTGCTTTTGGGATTTGCATGCCCCGCCCTCTTGTACCTAGCTCCTGTACTCTGAGCTGTGCTGACTGTTCAGCCCGTTCCCAGTAATCACTCTGTTCTGGACTGGCCAGTTGCTACCTTCCTGTATGGGTGCTAAGAGCACAGTTCTTCCTGTCTACAGAGAATCGAAGATGCAGACACTCTAATAACGCACTTTTAGCATTCTGTTTTCTGACTTGTGCACAGTCTGCATTGCGTTGGGCTGTGCGTTTGCTAGTACTGTGCTAGTGCCAGTGCTAGCACAGTGGTAATTACATACCACGGCCACGCCCCTTGGGTTTACTGCTGTCACTGGGCTTCAGCCCAATCCTGATGCCCGAATTCCATGCATTAACCCCATGCTCCCTACCGCACTTTAGTAAACATGCCCCTTAGACATCTAAGCGATGCTACGCAGCTGCTAAACATATAAAATGCACAATCAAGTGGGCCACTCAAATAGTTAAAGGCGGATATTTGGCAGCACCAATGAATAAAGCTTTAATCTTAAAACACCTGGGATAGATGCTTTATAAGCTTATATTATATATTCACTGCATGGATGAATATTTACCTCATAATATACTGAGTCCTGTTCAGGTAGCTAAAGTCACATGTTATACTGAGCACTGTAGTCAAGGAAGTGCAATGAAAAAGATTTAGGGGTATGTTTACTAAACCGCCCTAATGTTACCGGCGCTAGTTGCAGCGTTAATGTGAGGAATGCCATATAAGGTAGTGGGCGTTCCGGTGGCAAGGTAGCAATGAATCTGTATCGCGCGATAGAGAGTGCCTTGCCTCGTTAACGCGCATTAACCTTAAGTCCATGCCAGTGCTGTGTTAGAAGCTATAGAGATGTAGCCCACTGGTTATTGCAATGACTGGAGGCAGTGGTCATCAGTTCAATCCTGCAGTGGTGTTATTTAATAAGACTGTCTGAGGGATTTCCTTTGAATTTAAATAAGTGCTGCCAGCAAAAACACCCTCACAGTGCTGTAACCTAAAGTGCCTCATAGGGCAACCTATAAGGTGCCCCCATAGGGCACATTATAAAGTGCCCTGTCTACCAAGGCACCTTATAATGTGCCCTATAGGGCACTTAATAGGGCACCTCATGAGGCACCTTAGGTTACATCACTGTGAGGGTGTTTTTGCTGGCAGCACTGATTTAAATTAAAAGGAAGTGCCTCAGATAGCCTTATTAAAGTACACCACTGTGGGATCAAACTCATGACCTCTGCCTCTAGAACAGTGGTTCTGAACCAGTTCTCCTTGAACCCCTAGGCCAGTCGGGTGTTCAGGATAGCCCTAATGAATATGCATGATATATATATGTATTAGAGATATCCTGCCAACCTGACTGGTTTGTGGTCCTCTAGGGCTGGATTTGGAGACCCCTGCCTTACACCTCTGTCATTTAAGATTGTGAGTGGGCAAGGTGCAGATGTCCTAGACATCAAAAGGGTAGATAGAATGTGTTACATGCCTCCTCAATTCTCACCACCACCAAAAAGTTGTCTAATAGACAATATTTTGGTGGTGGTGAGAAGCAAAGAGGCATGTGACAAATTCTATCTAACCTTTTTGATGTCTCGGAGATCTGCACCTTGCCCACTCACAATCTTAAATGACAGAGGTGTAAGGCAGGGGTCTCCAAATCCAGCCCTAGAGGACCACAAACCAGTCAGGTTGGCAGGATATCTCTAATGCATATATATCTCATGCATATTCATTAGGGCTATCCTGAACACCCGACTGGCCTAGGGGTTCAAGGAGGAAAGGTTCAGAACCACTGCTCTAGAGTCATTGTAGCAACCAGGGGGCTACATCTCTATAGCATCTAATGCAGCGCTGGCTGGCTACAGAAAGACTGCAGATCACCACACAAACTGTCTGCTGTGGTTACCAGGATAGGGTAACCCACCCGTACCCATGATGCACTGCACATGCAGATCAGCAGTCTACATCTGATCACAATATAGGGTATGCACCTCCACAGCACCTTGGCCTCGTAGGGGGAACTGACCGCGTGTTTTACTGGCACAGAGTAGCTACAGACCGTGACAGTGTGTGGGACCTGTGCTCATCCTTAGGGTGAGGTGGGGCGCCCAACACCAGGTCCGCAGCACCTGGCTTGCCTGAGATAGGCTGTGCTGCAGGTCCCCATCAGTGCCAGTGTGTGACAGGTGGTCCTGCAGACACATCTAGGCTAAGAACATAAGAACATAAGAAATGCCATACTGGGTCAGACCGAGGTCCATCAAGCCCAGTATCCTGTTTCCAACAGTGGCCAATCTAGGTCATACGTACCTAGCAGTTTCCCCAAAAGACACAGGTTCTGCAGTGCTTGTACTAGGCCAAGCATTGATATCCTGGGTCCCTTTTTAATAGTGGTTTATGGACCTTTCCTCCAGGAACTTGTCCAAACCTTTTTTAAACCCAGCTATACTAACAGCCCTTACTACATCCTCCGGTAACAGATTCCAGAGTTTGATTACACGTTGAGTGAAGAAATATTTTCTCCTATTTGTCTTAAATAGTTTACCCTGTAGCTTCATTACATGTCCCCTAGTCCTTCTATATTCTGATAGCGTAAACAATTGATCCACGTTATTCCGTTCCACTCCATTCATTAATTTATACACCTCTATCATATCTCCCCTCAGCCGTCTCTTTTCTAGGTTAAAGAGCCCTAACCTTTTTAGCCTCTCTTCATAGGAGTAGCCTTCCATCCCCTTCACCAATTTGGTGGCTCTTCTCTGTACTTTTTCTAATAACTCTATGTCCTTTTTAAGATACGGTGACCAGAATTGCACACAATATTCAAGGTGCGGTCGTACCATGGAGCGATACAGAGGCATTATAATATCCTTTGTTTTATTCTCCATCCCTTTCCTTATGATACCTAGCATTCTATTTGCTTTCTTGGCCGCCGCTGCACACTGGGTGGAGGGTTTTAACATGTTATCCACGATGACTCCTAAATCTCTTTCCTGGGTCGTGGTTTCTAATGTGGAGCCTTGCATCGTGTAACTATAGTGTGGGTTGTTCTTTCCTAGGTGCATAACTTTGCACTTGTCCACATTAAATTTCATCTGCCATTTGGATGCCCAGTCTTCCAATTTATCCAGATCCTCCTGCAGTTTTCCACAATCCTCTTGGGTTTTAACAATTTTAAACAGTTTTGTGTCATCTGCAAATTTGATAACCTCACTAGTTATTCCCTTTTCCAGGTCATTTATGAATATGTCAAAAGGTAGCGGACCCAGTACAGATCCCTGGGGTACTCCACTATTCACCTTTTTCCATTGGGAATATTGGCCATTTAGCCCTACCCTCTGCTTTCTATCTTTTAACCAGTTCCCGATCCACAATAGTACACTGCCTCCTATCCCATGACTTTTTAGCTTCGCCAAAAGTCTCTGATGGGGGACCTTGTCAAAAGCTTTCTGAAAGTCCAGATACACTATATCAACCGACTCACCTTTGTCTACCTGTTTATGCACACCTTCAAAAAACAGATCAGATTAGTAAGACAAGATCTTCCTTGTCTAAAGCCATGTTGGCTGTCTCCCATTAGGCCATGACTATCTACATGCTGTGTAATTTTGTTCTTTATGATGGTTTCTACCATTTTCCCTAGTACTGACGTCAGGCTCACCGGTCTGTAATTTCCCGGGTCACCCCTGGAACCCTTTTTAAAAATTGGTGTTACGTTGGCGACCCTCCAATCTTCAGGTATTACAGATGATTTTAATGAAAGTTCACAGATTACCAATAACAGGTCTGCAATCTCATATTTCAGTTCTTTCAACACTCTGGGATGTATACCATCCGGTCCAGGTGATTTGCTACTATTCAGTTTATTTGCTACTATTCAGTTTATGTAAATAGTTCGAGCATGATATCTAGCTAATAGATTATATACTCCATGTAAATAGTTCTCCCATGTTATCCAAGTTGATACTCCTGTTATATGTAATGCCAAACAGCCTGTTGTTCTGGTTCCTTTCTGTTATTTGTAAACCGCGCTGATGTCAAAGAGTGCGGTATATAAGAAGTTGAAATAAATAAATAAATAAATAAAAATCAAATAGTTGTAATATATCTTCCCGGTGTAGCGATATTTCTCTCAATTCCTCTGCAGTATCACCTTTAAATACCACTTCAGTCTTGGGTAACATCCCTACATCTTCCTCAGTAAAGACCGAAGCAAAGAATTCATTCAGTCTCTCTGCTATAGCCTTGTCTCCTCTTACTGCCCCTTTTACCCCTCTATCATCTAATGGTCCAATTGACTCTCTCACAGGCCTTTTGCTATGAATGTACTTGAAAAAGTCTTTATTTCGTGTTTTTGCTTCCGTAGCAAGTTTCTTCTCAAATTCCCGCTTTGCCTGCCTTATCAATGCTTTGCATTTAACTTGCCAGTGCTTGTGCTGTTTCCAGTTTTCATCATTTGGCTCTTTGGCTACACCTGTGTCCATCTGTATTTCCCAGTCAAATCTAGCCCTTGTGGACTATGATGCACCCAGAATAGTGCATATCCTGTGTGGTTGCCATGGTCACTTATTATAGGAGAAGGGTGGTGTTTGGACCCAAAAGCGGATTATATAGCATATCCCACTCTCACTGGGTCAGGGTGGGGGATAGGATCTCCCAAAAACAAATCTACACTCTACATTGGAGGCAGCAGACGGGACCACCATCCCGTCCTGCTGGGGAATAGACACCCTCCAGGTCAGTCAATGCAGATCTGTACTTATCACATAGGACACTGGTAGCAAGCAGTAGACCTGGAAAAGCTCAGCTGCCCCTCCACCACAATCTGACATTCACCAGCAGAGGTCATATTTAGTCTTCACCCACTGCATCCTACAAGGTATTCCAGCCATACACATGCTAACTGCAGACAGTCTGCTAGCTAGTACATGCTCCTGCATGAACTATGTACACCCAAAAGTAGGGTGTAAGCACACACACCAAGCAAGTATATCAGTGATTAGGCCCCAGAAAAGGGAACTCATAGATATCACTTGAGAGAAACACTGTATAGCACTATGTTTGAACCTAGGCATGCCATGGTCACTGCTCTGTCAGGGTGAGACTGACCTCCCAGCATGACATGCTATGGCCACCCTGTCCATGCAGGTGGTGGTCAGGCACTACAATATCCTAGCAATTACCCTATGCCCTGTGCAGATGTATCCTGACCAGACTGCCCTGTCTGGGCCATACCCACAATACCTTGTTCCTCATTATGCACATTTGCAGGCTAATGCTGGAAACAGTGTAAGCATTGTGGGCTCAGTAAGGTGTAGGCAGCCACAAAACACTGGATAGACATACACACACTTCCTCACCTATTTCAGCATTGTGCAAAGATAGAGGTGGTTGGAAGCCCTGGCACCAGTGCTGGGCACTGTACAGGCATTGCTAAGGTACTCAATACTGTTATGGTCGCTTTCCAGGGTCAGAAAACAAACAGAAGGGAAACACACTCCACATATATCAGAAAGGTTGCTATGATGAATTTCTGTTAACAATTTGTGTGTAATGTAAGATCTGTTATCTGACATTCATCATAGCAAACATTTGATATATATGGAGCGTGTTTCCATGTTTATGACGGCATTGCTAAGGTATGCAGGTGGTAGTAGTGGTGGCTGCTGCTCTACGCAGGGCCCAAAACCTGGCTTTCCATGAGGATATGGATAGTGGGGCCTGTGGGTGTGGGTGTTTGTGCCCCTGTTGGCCGCTGCTCTAGGGTGTGCACATGGTTATGGTGTATGATTCTGTAGGGTAAAATAAAGAGACAAGGTCTGCAGAAGCCACAGCTTGGACTTGAACATGTGACCTTCTGCCCCTGAGCACAATGGTTGTGTGTACTGCACCAAACTGTTGTCATAGAGCCATGTCATTTCCTGGGGATACCATGACTGTTCTTCAGATAGACGTCTGTTGCACTGCACGCCACCCACCTAAACAGGGCTTGGCCTTGGTCTGCTGTGGGCAGCTGCCACTGCCCCCTCCACCACCAGCACCCGTCCCCCACCATGCTGACATGCCCTTATGCCGGTAGTGCTTGAGGTGCGCAGTCCCAGGCCATCCAGTGTGCCTGTAGGCGGTTGCCTATGGTGTGGGATCTGGGGTAGGGGTGCCTACATAGACATCAGCGCTTCCCCCCCCCCCCGGCAATGCCTGTCAATGTTATGTGCCCTTTGGGGTACCTGCTGGGTACTGTCCCCTGAGACACTGTGGGACACACACTCGTGGGCATGTTTGACCTTGGTCAGTTGCTGGCTTGCTGATTTGCCGTTCCTATGTGCTGCCTAGGCATCTGCCTAGTCCACCCTGTGCCCCAGCTGCCCCACTGCATGTCCCACCTGCAGCCCCCTGTACCCCATTTGCAGCCTCACCGTAATGCCCTTTCGTACTTGGGCACTATGCTGTTGCTGCACATGTAGCACTACTATCACTTTGCTTGGTCTCCCTGCCTTTGCTGTACATTGCTGACTGAAATGGTTTCTCTTTCCTGCAATTGTGCCTCTAACGCCAGGTTTTTAAGCACGGCAATGTTCTGGTCTTAAAATCCTGGCGTTAGTGTACCTGGAGCCTCTCCCCGCCCACTCCCCGCCCATTGTCCCCTTCTTTCTGCCTTCTGGAGACACTCCATCCTCTGTGTGCCTTAACGCCGCTGAAGACGTTATCGTGCGAAACGTAACGTTATCGTGCAATTTTATCGCATGATGTTTCGTATCGCGTGATAACGTCGCCACTGCGATGTTAGTGCTGTTTAGTAAACATACCCCTTAATTTTACTCAAGACATTTGGCTTTGTTAAATCACTGATATTTCTGCTAATCTGAGTGAGCACAACTGAAGGGAGGAGGGGAGAAACACTTTTAATCTGGAGTTCCCTTTCTGATTTTCACTTTTATTAAAATACTATATGAGTATGATGCATGGAGAGTGCTTTTTTATATTAATATCAACTTTTCTGTTTCCTTTTCCTCCACATGAATACTGGTTTCATATGTGCATACTGTAAATGAGATGTGTTCAATCAACCTAACCACATAAGAAAATATAGTTCCTTTTATGATCTATAAAAAAGAGGTTTCGTTCAAGCTTGCTTAACGTCTAGCACCCCGTCAGTTCATCTTTGGATCCAGAAACATTATACAGACCAAAATAAACAGAAAATTTCAGAATACTAAAAAACCTACAAGAGAATGCCCTCACTAAAGACCAAGAAGTATGTTTACTAAACCGTCTTAATGTGCGCCCGGCGATAGTGTGCAGGCTGCCATAAAAGGAGTGGTCGTTTTGGTCTGAATGTAGCAAAACGGGATTATCATGCGATAACGTGCGCTGCACACATTATCGGGCGAGACACCGCTAAGCACGTTAACGCGCGGTAATCTTAAGTAGGCGCGCAGACATTCAAACACAGAAACAGAGGTATAGCACAATGGTTAATAAACTGACTGATGGTACAGGGGTCATGAGTTTGATCCCCCAGTGTGCATAATGCATATGGTTGGCTGAGGCATTAGCTGTTATGTGTAAGTATTGCTTTTTGAGGCAGGTTATGTATATTTTAATTAGTGCTGCCAGCAAACACACCCTCACGTGCCGTAACCGAAGGTGCCACATAAGGCACTCTATAAGGCACTCCATAGGGCACATTATACAGTGCACTGTCCGCCAAGGCACCCTATAATGTCCCCTATGAGGCACCCTATAAGGCGCTTTATAGGACACCTTATAAGGCACCTCATAAGGCGCTTTATAGGACACCTTATAAGGCACCATAGAAGGCACCTTATAGGGCGCCTTATGGAGCACCTTATGGCTACAGTACTCTGAGGGTGTTTTTGCTGGCAGCACTAATGTACATTAAAAATAGACAATGCCTCGGACAGCCCTATCAAATATCCCCACTGTGGGTTTGAACCCGTGACCTCTGGCTCTACAGGAAATGAAGTAACCAGTGGGCTACAGCTGCTAACAAACCCCTGGCTGGCTACAGAAGGACTGCAGTTCACCACACAAACTGTCTGCTGTGGTTACCAGGATAGGGTTAACCCACCCATACCCATGATGCACTGAACATGCAAATCAGCAGTCTACAGATGATCACAAGATGGGGTATGCACCCCCACAGCACCTCAGCCTGGTAGGGGGAACTGACCGTGTGTGTTACTGGCACAGAGTAGCTACAGACCATCACATAGTGCGGGTACTGTGCTCACCCTGAGGGTGAGGTGGGGTGCCCAGCACCAGGTCCACAGCACCATTGATGGCTGATATATGCCATGCTGCGAGTCCCCATCAGTGCTACTGTGTGTGATAGGTAGTTCCTGCAGACACACCTAGGATATATCTGTGTCCATCTGTATTACTCAGTCATGTCTAGCCCTATGGGCTATGATGCACCCAGAATAGTGCATATCCTGTGTTGGTGCCATGGTTACATGATGCAGGTGAAGAGGGGGTGTTTGGACCTATAGGCAGATAATAAACCACCCACTCTCTGGGGCTGAGGGTGGGAAACAGGATCTCCCACCAACAGATCCACATTCTACCTCCCTGGAATGGTGGCAGTAGAGGGGACCATCAACCCCACTCCTCCTGGGGAACAGACACCCTACAGGACAGTCAATGCAGATCTGTACACATCCATAAAGCAATAGCAGACAGACAGTGGGCCTGAAAATGCTCAGCTGCCCCCCTCCACTATCTGACATTCTCCAGAAGCAAGCCTCCAGCCACTGTACCCTGCAAGGTGTTCCAGCAAGACACATACTAGCTGCAGACAGTCTTCTAGCTAGTCCATAGTGCATATCACTGAAGGAAATGCATGTACCCAGAACTGGGATGTCAGCATACACACCAAGCAGATAAGTCAGTGATTGGGCCCCAAAAGAAAACCCATAAATATCACATGAGAGAAATACTACATAGTACTCTGGGGGAACCTAGCCATGCTGTGGTCACTGCTCAGTCAGGGTGTGAGTGACCTCCCAGCAGGACATGCTGTGGCCACCCTGTCCATGCAGGTGGTGGCCGGGCACTACAATGTCCAAGCCATTGCCCTATGCAGATACAGCTAGGCCAGGCCACCCTATCTAGGCTATTCCCACAGTACCCTGCTCCTCATTATGCACATTGTCAGACCAATACTGGCAACAGTGCTAGCAGTGTGGGCTGTGGAGGGTGTTGTCTAATAGACAACATTTTGGTGGTGGTGAGAAGCGAGGAGGAATGTGACACAGTCTATCTACCCTTTTGATGTCTAGGACATCTGTACCTTGCCCACTCACAATCTTAAATGACAGAGGTGTAAGGCAGGGGTCTCCCAATCCAGTACTAGAGGGCCACAAACCAGTCAGGTTGGGAGGATATCTCTAATGCATATATATCTCATGCATATTCATTAGGGCTATCCCAAAAACCTGCCAGGATTGCGGCCCTTCAGGACAGGTTTGGGGACCCCTGGGATAGACAAACACACACTCCACACACCTATGCCAGCATTGTGCAACTATAGAGGTGTTTGGTAGCCCTGGCCACCACACCAGTCCTGGGCACAGTGCAGGTATGGCTATGGTACGCAATACTGTTGGGGTCACTCTGTCAGACACCAGACCTGAGGCACACTCCACAGACATCAGAAAGGTTGCTATGATGCAGCTCAATCAGCCAATTGTGCTTAACATAGGAATTGCTATCTGCCAGTTATCATAGCAACCTTTTGATAGCTGTGTACAGTTTTCCCAGATTTAGGGTGGCATTGCTAAGGTATGCAAGTGCTAGTATTGGGAGATGCACGCAGGGCCCAACATCCTGCCTCTCCAGGAGGCTTCAGATAATGGAGCCTGTGGGTGCGGGTGTGTCTGCCCCTCTTGGCCGCTGCTCTAGGGCAGAGGTTCCCAACTCCAGTCCTGGAGGGCCAAACACTGTTTGGGTTTTCATGCTGTCCCTAATGAATATGCATGAGATACATCTGCATACCATGGGGGCGATGCATAGAAATGCAGCACAGCCATATTTATTAGAGGCAGCATGGAACCTGAATGGTGTTTGGCCCTCCAGGACTGCATTTGGGAGACTCTTCTCTAGGTAATGTGCATGTTTATGGTGTCTGTGCTCTGTAGGGTAAAATGTAGGTGTTTTGGGCATGTCTACGTCATCTGCAATAAAGGTTCTGTCTGTATTAGCAGTGGGTAAAATATAGGGGCTGGGTTGGCAGGAACTTAAACCTGTGATCTTCTGCTCCTGAACACACTGGCTGTGTGCACTGCACCACCATGTTACCACAGAGACAGTGCATTCCCTGGGGATACCATGACTGTTCATCAGACAGGGCCTGTCTGTTGCAGTGCATGGCACCCACCTACACAGGGCTAGGCCACGGTCTGCTCTGGGCAGCTGCCACTGCCCCCTCCACCACCAGTACCCCTCTGCCACCCTGCTGACATGCCCTTCTGCTGGTGGTGCTGGTGGAGCGCAGTCTCAGGCCATCCAGTGTGTGGGTAGGCGGCTGCCTATGGTGTGGGTTCTGGGGTAGGGGTGCCTGCATAGCTGTCCACGCTTCCCCCCAGCACCGCCTGCCAATGTTCTGTGCCCTTGGGGGTACCTGCTGGGTACTATCCCCTGTGACACTGTGAGAAGCACACTCGTGCCCATGTTGTGGCCCTCATCAGTTGCTGTCTGGCTGCACTACTGTTTCAGCATTCCTATGGGCCAGCTAGGCATCACCCTAGTCCGCACTGTGGCCCAGCTGCACCACAGCATGTGCCGCCTGCAACCCTCTGTGTCCCCTTTTCCAGAATCTGTCCAGTTGCCCGTTCCAACATGCCTGCCCTGCTGTTGTGGAACATGTGCATGCCATAGGAAACCTGCCCAATGGAGAGGGAAAACCCTGCTCAGCGCAATTTCACTGTGGGCTCATTCACCTTGTATGGGGACACAGCATAGACCCTTCCAAAATTCATCTTTTTTTGGAGCTTTCTCAGGAGTGTTTTTTGATGTTTCCCATTAAAATCACTACTGGCCAGCGTGGTTATGTTTTTATTACATTTTCTGCTGGTCATTTTCACTGTTTATTTGCCCTTTTGTTCCGTGCACATGTATCACACTTATCACTTTTTGTAGGTTTCCCTGGTTTTGCTGTACATTGCTGACGGAAATGGTTTCTTTTCTCTTTAAATCATCTCTAACGCGAGGGTTTCACTGGCGTTAGTTTTCAGTCTCGAATTTCACAGCGTTAGTGTGCAGGGAGCCTCTCCCTTCCCACTCTCCACCCATTGACCCTCTCTCTCCGCCCCTGGGGAGCCTTCCTCCACCCTCCAGGAGCCTTTCTCCGCCTTCAGCGCTCATTTGTGCCTCTGCGCGCGTTATCGCGCGCTAAGGTACCTCTGCGCCCGATAAAGTGCCATTATTGCACGATAAGGTACCTTATCACGTGATAATGTGGCAGAGCGCACATTAAGACGGTTTAGTAAACATACCCCCAAGAGTACTGGAAATCAATTAATTAATGTATTTACTTATATTTAGCAAATGTTGCTACCTTGAGGCTCGCAACAAAGAATTTAAAAACAAATTGAGTGGGGAGGGGGATTTTCAGCGGCAGCAGCTGGCCATCTCTGCTTTAACTTTGCCCTTGATATTCAATGCTGGGGCCATATCTGGGGGCGGCACTTTGGGTTAACCAGGCAGTGTCTGAATATCAGCGCTGCCCAGTTAACCGTAGTGCCACCCCCGCTCTGTCCCCGGAACGCCCTGATGCTAAGCACTTAGCATTGGGGCATTTAGCATCCTAACCCGGTTAGTGCTGCTGAGTATCTCGGTGAGCAGTATTTGCGTGGTTTGCAGCTCTGTAAACCGTGTAAATTCATTTCAATATCCCCCCATTAAAATCACAGATCATCTCTATTCGTATATCACAGTCAATACACACGAAGGTGGTAATTTTATAAGGGGGTATGTATTTTTAGGCATGAATATGTGTCTTCCTGGAGCTTACTTTATTTATTAATGTGCGTACGTGGCTACATATATAGACCACCAATTAAATACTGAGGTTGCAAATCTTTCCTTTATTCAATTTGTAGGAGGAAATAAGTAATGGGGGATAAAGGAGAATTATTCACATAGGCCCTGCGACGCTCCTGCCTGGGCCCTAGAGCTTACAGGCAGGAGTGGCCTTATATAATGTCCCTTGTGAATAAAGGTGGTACTGATCCCTCTGAATGCTGGGATTCATAGTACACTTGTTTTTTTTCTTTAGGGATGAAAGTTGTAGTTGTGACTCGAGTGATCAGGCTTGCATGAAATTTATTTGTTGTGGGGATATTTTCAACGCATTACAATTCAAAGGTGCATAACGTAAAGGTGCAACTTTCAACATAAAGGTGAAATCAGGAGGTCAGGAAAACAACTGAAATCAAATAGCTTTAACTCAGCTTTACACAGTCACGGTAGCTTCTACTCAGCTTTGCCTCGTGTGGTTGCTTGGGATTACTGCAGCCTCACAGTAACAACTGTTCTCCTCACAGCGTGGCTTTACAGAAACAGGTGAAAACAATTTGTGAACTTTCACGGCTAGGCAACAGGTATAGCAAACGTTTTGTATTCTTCTCATACAAACTCCAGATGCTTCTTTACACTGTTACTCTCTAAAACATAAAGAGCAATCCATTGCACAAGAATCATAACTCAAGGTAGGCACATCATTATCTATCTGCATACATTCATCTGGGCTAAGGCAATTGTTCTCTTCATCAGGTTTCTTATGTTTCCCTGACTTTAGCTCCAGAAATTGCTGAAACTCTTTTAGAAGCAATTCAGCCTGTAGCTGCCCTTTAGCTGCTTGATAGTCTCCGGTAAGGGTCACATCCTTCCCCCACTCACTATCTGCTTCTGTTGCAGAGTTTGGCTTAGGGAGGTCAGCACAATAAAAGGGTTTCTCCAGCAAGGCATTAAAATTAGGAAATTCAGCTTTACCTTTATCAGAGACGTTGGCATAAGAACAGGCACCTTTCTTCCAGGACTCTCTCCTTTCTAGAAACTCAGGAGCCTTATGGCTAGTTCTTCTGCTAGGGGAATTTCTCTCAGAAAAACTTCTTTCCTGTTTTGGTTCCTGGCTTTTATAGCACTGCTCGCCACCAGACAAAATACCTTTTCTCCAAGAGCTGGGTTTGCTAGCCTTCCTACGTTTAGGCTCTACTGTGTAGTAAGGATCTCCTTGAGAGTATATTGGTCTCCAAGGCTTACTGTTCCAGGGTTCTGCCTTCTCCCAGGGTTCTAGCGTTTTTCCCCTTTGATTCCAAGTTCCTCCTGAAGACCAACGTGCACTGGAAGCTGCTTCTCGTCTGCTTCGTTTCTTGCTGCTCTCCTTGTCAGCCTTGCTGCCTGCCTTGCCAGCCTTGCTGCCTCCTCTGTCAGCCTTGCTGCCTCCTTTGCCAGCCTTGCTGCCTCCCTTGTCAGCCTTGCTGCCTCCTTTGCCAGCTTTGCTGCTCCCCCTGTCAATCCTGTCTGAGGTTTTAAAAAGGGCTTCATTTCCCGGCATTCCCTGTCGTTCCCCTGGGCGTGCCCAATCAGTGCTGAAGCCTAACTCCTCCCCTGGGCTGGGGCTTGTCTTCAGCTCAGTCGATAACTGTGTTTTTTCCAAGTCAGTTTTGGAAATCCTGTGTGTGTCATCCCTTCTATCAGGATTTTCCCCTATCTCCATTTCCTCTGGAAGGGAGTCTTCACCACAGCCCTCATAGAAAGCCTTGGCCAAAACAAGCACTTGGTGCCTCGGACCAAGTGAAAAACTTGATGGGAGATTTTAGGCCGTACATGTGGATTACCTCAATAAAATGGGGAATATATGTCTAGATTTATGGCCTTCCCAAGCTATGCCCAAACCATGCCCCCTTTTAATTTCTGCATAGTGTGAATCTCCATGTATAAAATGGGCCTGTCTAAAATCACCATTTTCACTTCTATCTGATCTACATGTGTAAATACCAGTTTTTCCACCTGGAAAAGATACATAAGGCTTCTAAAATAATCCCCAATATAAAGTTTAATATTAATATTTAGATGTGTGATTTCCATTATACATTTGTACACAATAATGTTCTGAGAGGATTTCATTGTATAGCCTCACCATTCTCACTCTCTTTCAACCCCATCTGCTCCCCTCCCACTGATGTCTCTTTAGCAGTGAAGTACTGGCAGGTCATAATTCTGAAAGTGCTGAATTGCCTGCTTCCCTTTGGCCTACTGCAGCAAAAAAAATGGTTAGAGCAGCAGGTTGAGAACCAGCATAAACCAGAGTTCATAACCCACTTCTTCTCCTTGCTATGTTGGGCAAGTCACTTAACCCTCCATTGCCTCAGTACAAAGTTAGTTGGTAAGCCCTCTGGGGACAGGGAGATACCTACTGTATCTGACTATAACTTGCCTTGAACAACTACTGACAAAAGCATGATCTAAATCCAAATCCCTTCCCCGCCTTCTCTTCATCAGACAGCTCTTAGTAGGTTTGAGCTGCATGGTGTGAGAACCCCTGTGCTAGTTCCTCTCAGTCCTCCCACCCTGTTTCCATCAGTTTCTCTCACAGTCCCACTCTGTCCCCACCAGTCTCTCTTTCTTAGTCCCATCCTATTACCACCAGTCTTTTAAAACATTCTTCCTCTCAATCCCCCTCCCTGGCCCCACCATCCTCTCTCTCAATCTCATCCACCTCCTACTAGTCTCTCCCAATTCTCCCAACTTTCTTTCTGTATCTGTATATCACTGTTCTATCTTTCTTCCTCCTTCCCCCATCAGTTCCTATAGCTCCTCTCACCCTGTCCCCAGCAGTATCTCTCAGTCCTCCCACTCTCTCTCCACCGGTCTTTGACCAGGATGTCTCTCCCTCTCTCCCTGCCACTCATTGTCTATCTGTCTCTTAATCCAGCTCCCTGTCCCACCACTCTCTTTCAATCCCAACAGTTTCTCATCAGCCCCAGCATAACATCCCTCAACCCCACAAGAAAAGCAAGTGGGACTTGGCAGAGCCAACATAACATCTACAGCCCCAATCACTTGTACTACTTGTTCATCTCTGTCTTTACACTGTGCCCTAAAAAAGAACATCCCCTGATCCCCTCTTACTTTTCCCGTGCCTCACTTGCTCTCTCTTTTTTCCTTATAGTAGTCCTAGCAGCAGTATCCTCAATCCATCCGTCTCTCCCCTTGCCTTCACCCCTTCCTCTTTCTGCTTTCCCTACCCATCTGTCTCTCTCCTTCCGCCTTTGCCCCTTCCTTTTTTCTCTGTCTCACACCCTTCTTTTTCTTTCTGTCTCTCCCCCTGCTGCCACTTGAGCCCCTCCAAAGAGCAGAAAATAAAAGATTACCTCTACTGCAGATTGGAGTTGAGGAGGGGAGACCTACTACTACTACTGAGCATTTGTATAGTACTACAAGTTGAACGCAGCGCTGCACAGACATGTAAGAGACAGTCCCTGCTCATCAGAGCTTACAATCTAGTCAAGACAGACAACATAGAAGGTGTAGACAGGGATAAAACAAGGGGGAATGGTAAAGAAACAAGGAGATGAGGTGAATCAAGATCCAAAAGCAGCAACAAAGAGGTGAGTTTTCAGCCTGGATTTGAAAAGGGTCAGAGAAGGTGCCTGGCGTACAGACACAGGTAGTTTGTTCCAGACGTAAGGTACAGCAAGGTGAAAGGAACAAAATCTGGAGTTAGCAGTAGAAGAGAAGGTCACAGATAGAAGCAATATGCCAGAAGAGCAGATTTTCCCAAGGGAGGAGGGGTGTAAGGAAAGATAAGAGACAAAAGATAGTGAGGAGATGCAGAGTGAATGCACTTATAGGTCAGCAGGAGAAGTTTGAAATGGATCCTTAGGGTATACCAACTGAGAGTGGGATATCAACAGCGGAGGAGCCACCAGAACAAACACTGAAAGAGCGATGCGAGAGATAAGAGGAGAAGCAGGATAGTAGAGAGCCCTTAAAACCAAGCAAGGACAGGGTATCAAGGAGAAGGATGTGGTCAACAATGTCAAAAGCAGCAGAGAGGTCAAGAAGGATGAGGACAGAGTAAAGGCCCTTGGATTTTGCCAGGAAGAAGTCATTGGACACTTTGGCAAGAGCTGTTTCAATAGAGTGTAAAGGACGAAAGCAGGATTTTAAAGGATCCAGGAGGGCATGAGAGGAGAGGAAGTCAAGGCAGCGGCGGGGAACCGCACGTTCAGATAGTTTAGAAATGAAGGGGAGGAGGGAGATGGGTAAATAATTAGAAGGACAGGTAGGATCAAGTGAGGGTTTCTTGAGAAGAGGTGTAACTACAGCATGCTTGAGGGCTGCAGGGACAGTTGCAGTGGAGAGCAATAGGTTGAGAATATGAGAGATGGAAGGGACAAGAGAGGAGGAGATGGGGCTTAGGAGACGGGTGGGGATAGGATCAGAGGAGCAGGTAGCGAGTTTGGAGGAAGAAAGAAGGTGTGCAGTTTCCTCTTCAGAGATCACAGAAAAGAAAAAGAGGGGAGCAGAGGTACAGGGGGAAATTCGAGAGTGAAGAGGGGGAGGAGGGCAATTAGCTGACTTTGTGGGGAATTGGAGAGTGATCTTGTGGATTTTGTCATGGAAATAGTCAGCCAGGGTTTGGGAAGTAAGGGAGGGAGGGGTCGGAGGCGGAGGCACGTTGAGGAGAGAGCTGAGAGTAGTAAAGAAATGGAAAGGGTCAGAGGCAGCGACGTTAAGGCACACTAACGCTGTGAAATCCAGCTCTGAAGGGTGGAGTATGGCCTTTCAGAGGGCGGAGATAGGGGGCAATGGGCGGAGAGTGGGTGGGGAGAGGCTTCAGGAACACTAACACTGTGAAAGCTGGGTCTGAACACTAACGCCAGTGAAACCCTCGCGTTAGAGGCACATTTGCGGGAGAGAGAAACCATTTCAGTCAGCAATGTACAGCAAAGAAAGGGAAACCCAGAAAAGTGATAGTAGTGATACATGTGCAGGAACCAAAAAGGCAAATAAACATATAAAATGACCAGAACCACATCTGAAATCCCAATAACCAAGCTGGCCAATAGTGATATTAATGATAAACATAAAACAACACTACTGACAAAGCATAAAAAGGAAGATATCATGTTTGGAAGGGTCTATGCTCAGTCCCCCTACAAAGTGAATGATCCCACATTGAAATAGCGCTGATCAGCATTTTTGTCGTTTATATTGGGCAGATTTGTTATGGCGTGCACTTGTGCAGCAACAGCAGAGTGAGCACGTAGGAAAGGACAAATGTACTGATGCTGTAAATGGGATACAGGGGGCTGCAGGTGGCACATGCTGTGGTCCAACTGGGGAAAAATGCCGAATAGGCAGATGCTTAGGTGGCACATAGGAATGCCGAAACTGTAAAGCAGCAAGACAGCAACTGACGAGGGACCAACATGGGCATGAGTGTGTGTCCCCCAGTGTTACAGAGAATATTACCCAGCAGGTACCCCCAGGGTACATAACATTGGCAGGCGGTGCCAGGGGGGGGAAGCGCACATGTTCATGTAGGCACCCCTACACAAGAACCCACACCATAGGCAGCTGCCTACTGGCACACTGGATGGCCTGGGACTGCGCACCACCAGCATCACTGGCATAAGGGCATGTCAGCATGATGGTGGAGGGGTGCTGGTGCCAGAGGGGGCAGTGGCATCTGCCCACAGCAGACCACGGCCAAGCCCCGTTTAGGTGGGTGCCATGCACTGCAACAGACAAGGTCTGTCTGACGAACAGTCATGGTATCCCCAGGGAATAATCTGCCCCCATGGCAACAGTTTGGTGCAGTACATGCAGCCAGTGTGTACAGGGCAGAAGGTCACAAGTTCAAGTCCCAACTGTGGCTCCTGCCAACCTTGTCCCCATATTTTACCCAGTACTAAACCGTGGTAATAAAGATGGAACCTTTATTGCAGATAAATTAAACATGCCTGAAATGCCTATATTTTACCCTACAGAGCACAGACACCATAAACATGTGCAATCCCTAGAGCAGAGTTTCCCAACTGCAGTCCTGGAGGGCCAAACACCTTTCAGGTTTCATGCTGTCCCTAATAAATATGCCTGTGCTGCATTTGTATGCATCACCCCCATTGTATGCAAATATATCTCATGCATATTCATTAGGGACAGCATGAAAACCTGAACAGTGTTTGACCCACCAGGACCGGAGTTGGGAACCTCTGCCCTAGAGCAGTGGCCAACAGGGGCATAAACACTCACACCCACAGTCTCCACTATCCAAAGCCTCATGGAGAGTCAGGCTATTGAGCCCTGCGCGGAGCAGCATCTCCCAATACTGGCACCTGCATACCTTAGCAATGTCGTCCTAAACTTAGGAACACGTTCCACATATATCAAACGGTTGCTATGATTAATGTCAGCTAACAAATCCTAAGTTAAACACGATTTGTTGATAGAGATTCATCATAGCAACCTTTCTGATATCTGTGGAGTGTGTTTCAGTTATTGCTTCTGACAGTGTTTACCACCCCGGGGAGTGACCCCAACAGTATTGCGTACCATAGCAATGCCCGCACTGTGCCCAGGACTGGTGAGGAAGCCAGGGCTGCCACAAACCTCCATATTTGCACAATGCTGGCATAGGTGTGGGAGTGTGTGTATGTCTATCCAGTGTGTTGTGGCTGCCCACACCTTACTGAGCCCACACTGCTTGCACTGTTTCCAGTGTTAGCCTGCCAATGTGCATAATGAGGAGCAAGGTACTGTGGGTATGGCCCGGACAGGGTGGCCTGGGCAGGATGCATCTGAACAGGGTATAGGGCAATGGCTGGGACATTGTAGTGCCCGACCACCACCTGCACGGACAGGGTGGCCACAGTATGTCATGCTGGGAGGTCACTCTCACCCTGACTGAGCAGTGACCACGGCATGGCTAGGTTCCCCCATAGTGCTATACAGCATTTTTCTCAAGTGATATTTATGGGTTCTTTTTTTTCTGGGGCCCAGTCATTGACATAGCTGCTTGGTGTGTGTGCTTGCATCCCATTTTTGGGTGCACACAGTTTCTCCAGGAGCATGCACTATGTACTAGCTAGCAGACTGCATGACTGGAAAATACTGATGGACACAGGTGTAGCCTAGGTGTATCTGCAAGGACTGCCTATCACACACTGGCACTGATGGAGACCTGCAGCATAGTCTATCTCAGCCAAGCCAGGTGCTGCGGACCTGGTGCTGGGTGCCCCACCTCACCCTCAAGATGAGCACAGGACCCGCACAATGTCACGGTCTGTAGCTACTCTGTGCCAGTAACACACATGGTCAGTTCCCCCTACCAGGCCTAGGTGCTGTGGGGGTGCATACCCCATTATGTGATCAGCTGTAGACTGCTGATCTGCATGTGCAGTGCATCATGGATACGGGTGGGTTTACCCTATCCTGGTAACCACAGCAGATCCAATATTCAACAGGGCTTATTTGATTAGGAGAACCTGCTAACTAGAGAAGTCCTAGTGAGCGGCGGCACTATCCAGACTGCTGAATACTTCCTCTGACCGCAATGTGGCAGTAGCAATGTGGCAATGTGGCAGTAATGTGGCAGCAATGTGGCAGTAGCTATAGAGATGTAGCCTACTGGTTATGTCAATGACTGTGGAGGCAGAGGTCATTGGTTTGATCCCACAGTGGTGTAATCTAAAAAGGTTGTTTGATGCTTTTTCTTTTAATTTAAATCAGTGCTGCCAGCAGAAACACCCTCACAGTGCTGTAGCCTAAGGTGCCTCATAGGTGCCCTATAAGGCGCCCTGTAAAGTGCCCTATAGGGCAAATTATACGGTGCCTTGGCATACAGGGCACTTTATAATGTGACCTATGGGGCGCCTTATAGGGCGTCTTATGAGCTACCTTAGGTTATGGCACTGTGAGGGTGTTTTTGCTGGCAGCACTGATTTGAATTAAAAGAAAATGCCTCAGACAGCCTTTTTAGATTACACCACTGCAGGATCAAGCCCATGACCTCTGCCTTCACAGTCATTGCAGTAACCAGTGGGCTACATTGTTATAGCTTCTAACACTGCGCTGGCATGTACTTAGGGTTAACACACGTTAAAGTGCCACGGCACCCACTATCGCGCGATACATATTCTTGCTACCTTAGGACTGGAACGCCCACTCCTTAAATGGCATTCTTCACATTATCGCTGCAACTAGCACCGGTAACATTAGGACGGTTTAGTAAACGTACCCCCTAGTCTGCTTAGTGGTAAGGCTGGCTCTGGCCACACCTGACTGCTTGGCAGTGGCATAGCACATGTGGGTACCACTGACATAGGGAGATGTAGATGTGAGATTGAGGCTTTCAGGTAAGAAATGTAAATCTATAAACTCCAGGGTTTCATTCTTGGAAATATTTCCTGTTCCTTACACAGATCCCAGAAACAAGCTGAGCTCTGGAGTTTGAACGTGTGGATGCGATAATGGCACAAGACAAAGGGCTTTAGATTTGTTAGGAATCGGGGAACATTGTGGAGAATGGGAAACATATTCCATTTGGATGAGCTCCACCTTAAGAAGGTGGCTGCTGGCACTTAGAATTTAAAAGGGGGTAGAACAACTTTTAAACGAGAACATGGAGGAAAGCTAATAGTTGCTCAGAAGCTTCAAAGGATACTTGCAAAAACAAGGAAGCCAAAATATCTCAATAAAGAGATGGTGGCAAAGGCTGAAACAGCACAGATGGATTTCAATAAAGAGCATGCAGATATGAAAGACTCCAAACTGCCTCTATCATCTGCTAATAAGTAGGATGTGACTACAGATAACAATAGTAGTACAAATAAAAAATATAACATAATATAAAATGTCTGTATGTGAATGCCAGATGTCTAGGAAATGAGATTAGGGAGTTAGAAAATACAGCACTAAAGGAAGAAATAGCTATAATAGGTATCTCAGAAGCTTTGTAGAAAGAGGATAGCAAATGGGACATTGTGAGGCCAGGATACAAATTATATTAATATGACAGCACAGATCAAATTGGTGGAGGCATGGCACTATATGATGAGGACAGCAAGAGTAGAGCAGGATAAATATTCTGCAAGAAACAACCTTTATTGTGGAATATATATCGCTAGAAATTCTAAGGGTGACAGGGATAAATACAGTAGGGGGGTATACCAAGAATCAGATTATAAAATACTAATAGAGATTAGAAAGGTCAATAAAACTGGCAACTCAATAATAGGACATTTCAATTACCCCAATATTAATTGGGTCAATGTCACATCAGGACCTGCTAGGGAGGTAAAATTCCTAGATGCCTTAAATGAATTCTTCATGCAGCAGCTCATTGTGGAACTGACAAGAGGGAGAAACAACCTGGATCTAGTTCTCAGTGGTATGGAGGACCTAGTGCAAGGGATAAAGGTGGTGGATCTGCTTGCTACAGTGATCATAAGTCCATTAAATGTCATAAAATTACCCAATAGTAGATACAAAGCAAAACTACTGTAGTAATATTTTAATTAAAAAAGGAGTCTGTGATAAAATGAGGAAATTAGGAAAAAAAACTGAGGAAGATGTAGGGATGTTACCCATGACTGAAGTAGTATTTAAAGGTGCGGAAGAATTGAAGGAAATATCGATATATCGGGAAGATGTATTACAACTATTAGATAAACTAAAGAGTAGCAAATCACCTGGGCCGGATGGTATACATCCAAGGGTGTTGAAAGAACTGAAATATGAGATTGCAGACCTGCTATTAGTAATCTGTGAACTATCATTAAAATCATCTCTAATACCTGAAGATTGGAGTATCGCCAATGTAACACCAATTTTTAAAAAGGGTTCCAGGGGTGATCCGGGAAACTACAGACCGGTGAGCCTGACATCAGTACCTGGAAAAATGGTAGAAACCATCATAAAGAATAAAATTACTCAGCATGTAGATAGTCATGACCTAATGGGAGACAGCCAACATGGCTTTAGACAAGGAAGATCTTGTCTTACTAATCTGTTATGTTTTTTTGAAGGAGTGAATAATCAGGTGGATAAAGGTGAGTCGGTTGATATTGTGTATCTGGACTTTCAGAAAGCCTTTGACAAGGTCCCTCATCAGAGACTTTTGGCAAAACTAAAGAGTCATGGGATAGGAGGCAGTGTACTATTGTGGATCAGGAACTGGTTAAAAGATAGAAAGCAGAGGGTAGGGCTAAATGGCCAGTTTTCCCAAAGGAGAAAGGTGAATAGTGGTGTACCCCAGGGATCTGTGCTGGGTCCGCTGCTTTTTGACATATTCATAAATGACCTGGAAAGTGGAATAACGAGTGAGGTTATCAAATTTGCAGATGACACAAAACTATTTAAAGTTGTTAAAACCCAAGAGGATTGTGGAAAATTGCAAGAGGATCTTGATAAATTGGAAGACTGGGCATCAAAATGGCAGATGAAATTTAATGTGGACAAGTGCAAGGTTATGCACCTGGGGAATAACAACCCAAACTATGGTTACACGATGCAAGGTTCCACATTAGGAACCACCACCCAGGAAAAAGATTTAGGTGTCATTGTGGATACCATGTTAAAACCCTCGGCCCAGTGTGCAGCAGTGGCCAAGAGAGCAAATAGAATGCTAGGTATGATAAGGAAAGGAATGGAAAATAAAACAAAAGATATTATAATGCCTCTATATTGTTCCATGGTGAGACCGCACCTTGAATATTGTGTGCAATTCTGGTCACCGTATCTTAAAAAGGATATAGCGATTTTAGAAAAGGTTCAGAGAAGAGCCACCAAAATGGTTAAGGGGATGGAAGGATACTCCTATGAAGAAAGGCTAAAAAGGTTAGGGCTCTTTAACCTGGAAAAGAGACGGCTGAGGGGAGATATGATAGAAGTCTATAAATTAATGAACAGAGTGGAACGGGTAACGTAGATCGATTGTTTACGTTATCAGAATATAGAAAGACTAGGGGACATGCAATGAAGCTACAGGGTAAACTATTTAAGACTAATAAAAGAAAATATTTTTTCACTCAACGTGTAATCAAACTCTGGAATTTGTTACCAGAGGATGTAGTAAAGGCTGTTAGTGTAGCTGGGTTTAAAAAAGGTTTGGACAAGTTCCTGGAGGAAAGGTCCATAAACCATTATTAAGAAGGGACCCAGGATATCAATGCTTGAACCAATACAAGCATTGTGGAACCTGTGTCCCTTGGGGAAACTGCTAGGTACATATGACCTAGATTGGCCACTGTTGGAAACAGAATACTGGGCTTGATGGACCTTGGTCTGACCCAGTATGGCATATCTTATGTTCTTATGTTCTTAAACTAAAAGCAGTAGTTTCCAGGATCAGATGTTTGCATGAGGCATCGATATTATTAAAAAAATACCATTTTGGAAGTCCACATAAAGTATATTCCATACACTACAAAAAGGTCAAGAGGAAGACCAGATGACTGCGAGAATAGTGTAATTGTGAGATGATAGAGGCAGTTAATATCAAACGAGTATCTTTCAAAAAATCGGAAAGAAGACCCAAATTAGGAAAATAAGGATTAGCATAAACGTTGGCAAGTTAGATGTAAAACTATAATAAGACAGGCCAAAAGAAAATATGAAAAGAAGCTAGCTGTAGAGGCCAAAGCTAAGAATAATGGGCCAGATGCTGAAAAGATTTATACTCCTAACTTTGAGAGTTATGCTGCAAATTCTCCTCTTTGAAAATTTATTAGGATTGAATGCCTAAAAAAGAAGAGTGGGACCTCGGTGTGGTTGTGTCTGATGATCTTAAAGTAGCTAAACAGGTAGAAAAGGTGACTGCAAAAGCTAGAAGGATGCTTGGGTGCATAGGGAGAGGAATGCCCAGCAGAAAAAAGGAGGTGATAATGCCTCTGTATAAGTCTTTGGTGCGACCTCATTTGGAGTATGGTGTGCAATTCTGGAGACCGCACCTTCAAAAGGAGATAAACAAGCTGGAGTCGGTGCAGAGGGTGGCTACTAAAATGATTAGTGGTCTTCATTATAAAGCATATGAGGACAGACTTAAGGATCTTAATATGTACACCTTAGAGGAAAGGCGGGATAGAGGTGATATGATTGAGATGTTTAAATACCTCCGTGGCATAAATGTTCAGGGGGAGAGCCTCTTTCAATTGAAAGCAAGCTCTGCTACGAGGGGACATAGGATGAAGGTGAAGGGGGATAGATTCAGGAGTGACATGCGGAAATATTTCTTGACGGAAAGAGTGGTGGATCCATGGAATAGTTTCCCAGTGGAGGTGGTAGAGATGAGGACAGTATCTGAATTCAAAGAAGCATGGGACAAACACAGAGGATCTCTAAAGGAAAAAAAGTGGACTGTTGTAGTTGTTGTTATGGAAGGACAGACTAGATAGGCCATGTGGTCTTTTTCTGTCATCATGTTTCTATGTTTCTGTTTCTATGCTCAAAATTTCACTAAACCTCTAAATTTAGGGACAAAAAAGTGGGTGCAACAGTTAGGAGCTATCGATCCTCAGCAACTTTTGTTAAGAACCTCCTTTGTTCACTTTTATTGTTTTGAACTAACTGCTGTAATTTGGTTAATATTTTTGTCTTAATATTATTTATGTATTGTTTTAGTTCTTTTTATTTTAGCTGTATTTATTATGGGCTGAAAACCACTCTGATGGCTCATTGTTAAAAGGTGATATACCAAATACTAATAAATCAAATCAAATCTCTGATTTTCAGCAGTAGGCTCATAAATTATACACATAAATCTAGGCAAATAAATGCCAGGTCCAAATTAATAAGAATAAACTTTTAAGCTCTTAATTTAAGATGAATTTTCAGCTAAAAACGTGAGGCTCAATATTCAACAGGGCTTATTTGATTAGGAGAACCTGCTAACTAGAGAAGTTCTAGTGAGCGGCGGCACTATCCAGACTGCTGAATACTTCCTCTGACCGCAAAAGCACTATCCAGATAGTGCTGGGCTAGTTTGTGGGCAGAGCTAGGGAGGAGCCAGCACTTAAATGGATAGTGGCAATTTTCAGTGCCGCTCTCCTGCTAAGTAGTCATATAACTTAGGACAGGTAAGAAATTGTCCCAACGATATTGTGATGCCTCTGTATCGTTCCATAGTGCAATCGCACCTTGAACATTGTGTGCAATTCTGGTCGCTGTATCTTTAAAAGGATATAGCGTTCTTAGAAAAGGTACAGAGAAGAGCCAGCAAAATGGTGAAGGGGATGGAAGGATACCCCTATAAGGAGAGACTAAAAAGGTTAGGACTGTTCAACCTGGAAAAGAGACGACTGAGGGGAGATATGATAGAGGTCTATAAATTAATGAATGGAGTGGAACGGGTAAACATACTGTAGATTGATTGTTTATGCCATCAAAATATAGGAAGACCAGGGGACATGCAATGAAGCTACAGGGTAACCTGTTTAAGACTAATAAGAGAAAATATTTTTTCACTCAATGCGTAATCAAACTCTGAAATTTGCTACCGGAGGATGTAGTAAAAGCTGTTAGTGTAGCTAGGTTTAAAAAAGGTTTGGACAAGTTCCTGGAGGAAAGGTCCATAAACCATTATTAAAAGTGACCCCGGAAATTCATTGCTTGTCCCAAAACAAGCATTGTGGAACCTGTGTCCTTTGGGGAAACTGCTGGGTACTTGTGACCTAGATTTGCCACTGTTGGAAACAGGATACTGGGCTTGATGGACCTTGGTCTGACCCAGTATGGCATATTTTATGTTCTTATGTTCACGTGAATGCACACTGGCTGAATAACTTCCGCTGCTGACTACATAATCTGGATATTCAGCAGCAGCTGCTATCTGCATACTACCAGCCTGTTGGGTCCCAGGTTTAGCTGAAATAGGGCACACAGATACTCAAAGGCTCACTGCCACCCCTGAACCCTTCTGCCCTAGGCAATTGCCTAGTCTTCCTAGTGGTAAGGCTCGTCCTGCCCACACCTGACTCCTGGGCAGTGGTATGGCACATGTGGATACCACTGACAAAGGTAGATGTAGATGTGAAATTCTGGAGGTTAAATTGAGGCTTTCAGGTTGGAAATCTAAGGGGTATGTTTACTAAACTGCGGTAATATTACATACCACGTGTTATGTAACGTTAACGCGCATTAACATTACTTAACGATCGTTAACGTCCCCGGCCACGGTAAACACCGCAGAAGGTGGAGAGAGGGCGGAGAGAAGGGGTCAATGGGCGGAGAGTGGGCGGGGAGAGGCCCCTTTCACACTAACACGCTGAACTGAAGGGCTGAATCCTACCGCGAATGAAAACCTGCCGTTAGATGCACATTTGCAGGACAGAGAAACCATTTAAGTGTCAGCAATGTACAGCCAAGGCAGGGAGCCCAAGAAATGTGATAGTAGTGCTCCATTTTCAGCAACACCATAGTGCGAAAGTATGAATGGTCACTATGGCGATGGTGAAAATGGGGCATAAGGGACCGCAGGCGGGACATGTAGCATGGGCAGCTGAGGCACAGGGTGGACCAGGCGGGTGCCTAGGTGGCACATAGGAACATAGAAACCGGAAATCAGCAAGATAGCAGCTGACCAAGGCCAAACACAATCCACCTATATCTAACTGGTTCACCCTAGCCAATAGTTGCAAGGGCACTGACCTGACATCCCCCCAGCCATCCTGCCCCCATGTGGAAGGGACGTAATATTGGTAGGCAGTGATGGGGGGGGGATGTGAGGATGTCCATATATGGCCCCCCACCCCGGGATCTGCTCCCTAGGCGGGCGCCTACCTACACAGTGGATGGCCTGGGACTGTGCACTACCAGCACCGACAGCAAATGGCCATGTCAGCTTGGCAGGGGGGGGGTGTGCCCGTGCTGGAGGGGGCGGTGCCACCTCCCTGCAGTGGACCTAGGCCATGCCCTGCAGCAGTACGTGGTGTGCAGTGCAACATACAAAGTCTGGCTGAGGAAAAGTACAGGTAGCCCCAGGGACTATTGTGCATCTGTGGCAACAGTGTGGTGCAGTACACCCAGCCAGTGTGTCCAGAAGCAGAGGGTCACAGGTTCAAGCTCCAGCTGTGGTTCCTGCAGAGCATGTCCCTATGTTTTACCCTACAATACAGATACAACAGCAACATGTGCAAAGTCCAAAGCAGCGGCGAACAGGGGTACAAACACCCACCTACACAGGCTCCACAATCCAAAAATGCATGGAGAGTCAGGCTGTTGGCCCCAGCATTGAGCTGAAGTTATCACCAGAGCATTACTACTACCCCCTGCACAGTTTAGCAATGTCGGCACTGTGATCAGGAGCAGTGTGGCGGGCAGGGTTGCCAACCACCCCTATCTTTGTACAATGCTGCAATAGGAGTGAGCGTGTGTGTATGTCTATCCATTGTTCTGTGGCTGCCCACCCTTCACTGGGCCCAAAATGTCCCACTATTACCAGCGTTAGCCTGAATAGGTGCATAATGAGGAGCAAGGTATTTTGGGTATGGCCCGGACAGGGCAGATTGGCCAGGATGCATCTTCACAGGGTGTGGGGCAATGGCTGGGACACTGTAGTGCCTGACCACAGCATGGCATGCTGGGAGGGCACTCACTCTGACCGAGCAGTAACCATGGCAGGTCTAGGTTCCTACATAGCATTCGACACTATCTGACTCCAGTGATATATTTATGTTCTCCAGACTGTGCTGTCTGCTGGTGACTGGCAGACAGTGGTGGGAGGCAGTTGGGGTTTTCCAGACCTAACCCCAGCATTGCTGCTGGTCTGCCACTGCTCCAGTCCAGTCTCATACAAACAGGATGGAGATTGCTTCCCCAGGGCAGGGGCACCTGTTCTTTACCTACAAAAAGGGTGATGTGGGCCCTTTGTGGTATGTAGTATACACCACTGCAACCTATAAAGGCACTGCTACACACATCTCAAGCAATTCTAGGAACCTCTCTGCCCTGATAACAGCTGCCCATGTCAGCCAGACCCTAACATGAGGTACACACCAATCTGGCTGGTGTCTGGTCCCACAGGGCCACATGTGACTGCAGGATACAAATGGACACCAAATTATCTTTGGCTGCACTGCAAGGAACACCTGTCACACACTGGTAGTGATGGGGATGTACAGCAGAACCTACCTCAAGCACCACATGTACTGCGGACCTAGTGCTGGGCACCCATCCTATCCCTCAGAGTGAACACAGACCTGCACAATGGCATGGTCTGTAGCTACTCTGTGCCAATATCACGCACTATCAGTTTGTCTTTCCAAACTGAGGTACCGGAGATGTGCAGACCCCATTTGGTGATCAGCTGTAGACTGCTATTCAGCATGTGCATTGCATCATGGGTACTGGTGGGGTTACCCTATCCTGGCACTCAGAGCAGACAGTTTGTGCGGTGACCTGCAGTCCTTCTGTACCCAGACATTGATGTGGCATACACCATAGAGGTATAGCCTACTGGTTAATACAATGCCATTCTTGGCAGTGTTCATGGGTTCAGTTCCTCATTGATCCCTCCTCTCATGCCTGTCCTACTCATATAGTGTGCATGCCTGTAGAGGTCATATATTTGCAGATCTGTGCTTCCAGCCCATAATACCCTCGCCACAATTGCCAACATTCCCTCGGTCTGTCTATCTCCGTCTGTCAGCTGTGTAGAGTCCTGTCTGCCAGTGCAGACTGCCACCCCATGTCATGCCCTGCTACCCTTTCCTGCATTGCGCCTCTTCATGCTTGCCTCGCCTGTGCCTGATCTGCATGGCACCACCACTCCTCTTTCCACCCAACATTGTAACTATCCTGACACCTCCGCCTCCACTGGGGGACACGTATTCCCATCATCTGCCACCAACTGTTTTACCGGTACTTTACATTGCCAACACCCTGTGCTGTGGTACAGCTGCCCCACCATGTTTGTCATCAGTACTAGCAGGCACATGGGATGCCCGCAGATATGGCAGGTCCAGCAGGTCCCACTTCTCCCTCCTTCACTCACCTGTTCATTGCCTTTTCTGAGTGCTCTATCTAGTGTTAGGGCTACATCTGTCTCTGTTCCGCACAGGTCATGCATGTCATCCTGAGGCACCTTGCAGTCCCTAGGGCACACTAACCTAGGACACCATAAACGTGTTAGGCCACCTTAACCTATGGTTCTGTAGCCCAGGGTGCCTTCTGCGGTGCCTTGTCCAAGGGTGCCTAATATGGCGCTTAGCCTAGGAGGCCCTATAGGGCGCCTTATGAGGCACCTTACAGAGCACCTTACTAGGCACCTTACATGGCACCTTACTGGGCACCTTGTAAGGCAACTTGCAAGGCACCCTGTAAGGCGCCTTGCAAGGCGCCTTATAAGGCGCCTTACAAGGTGTCTTGCAAGGTGCCTTACAGGGTGCCTTGCAAGATGCCTTGTAACGCTCGTTAGTCTAAGGCACCTTGTAATGCGCGTTAGCTGCTACAGCTTGCTGTAACGATGCAACGTCCACACCTTTATATGGGCATCGGTACCTTTACAGCGGAACCTAACGCGAATGACATTACCACAGTTTAGTAAACATACCCCTAAATTTATAAATTCCAGGATTTCATTCTCTGAAATGTTTACTGTTCCTTGCACAGGACATGTAAACAAGCTGAGCTCTGGAATCTGAATGTGTGGATGAGACAATGGTGCAGGGAAGAGGGCTTTAGATTTGTTAGGAATCGGGTAACATTGTGGAGAATGGGGAACATATTCCAGTGGGATGGACTCTACCTTAAGAAGGTGACTGCTGGCACGAACAATTTTAAAAGGAGATAGAACGGCTTTGAAATGAGAACATGGAGGAAAGCTAATAGTTGCTCAGAAGCACATGCTTTGGACAGAGGCATCTTCAAAGGGTACTTGCAAAAACAAAGAGCCTAAATGTAGGAGCTCAGGGCCCTATATTGAAATACTGCAGTTTGTTAAAACACCAGCTGTGACATTTTAATTTATTCTGGATGTTCAGGACAGACCGTTCAGTGCAGCATCTGTCTGGATAGCCTAACCGGATGAATTTAAGACAGACAACCTTTCAGATGCCCTAAGTCAGGGCTTTTTGTGAGTGTCTAAATCCATCTGGATAAGTTAGACGAAAAGCAACTGAACATTGCCTCTGTCAGTTCTGCCCATACTTTTCCCATGGAATGCCCAGCACTAGGAAATACTTGACGGCACTATCAGAATGCAGCCACCGATTATCTTGCTAACCAAATCTTATCTAGTCAGCAGATGCTGCTAACCAACTAGGTAAGTGCTTTTGAATATCAGCCCCTAAGCTTTCTTGAATAAGTGACTACAAACTAAAAATAGAAATACAGTATGTAAGAAAAATTAAACTGAAGCCCCAAGAAGCCAAACTGTCTGCGGTACAGCATCAGAGAACTAGAAAGAGATTAGAGAAGTAGCTCAGTGGTTACTACTTCTACTTATCATCTGTATAGTGCTACAAGGCATCCGCAGCGCAGGATATATCTAAAGGGAATGGTACGGAAACACATAGGAGAGCATTCGGATCAGGCTCCAAAAGCGGCTTCGAAGTGGTGAGTTTTCAGCCTGGATTTGAAAAGGGCCAGAGATGAGGCCTGATGCACAGACTCAAGTAGCTTGTTCCAGGCACAAGGAGCAGCAAGGTGGAAGGATCAAAGTCTGGAGTTGGCAGCTGAAGAGAAGGGCACAGATAGAAGGGATAGTAGTGAGGAGCAGCAGAATGAGTGCAGTTATAGGTCAGTAGGAGAAGTCTGAACTGCATATGGAAACGGATAGGAGCCAGTGAAGCGACTTGAGAAGAGGGGTTACATGAGCATATGAAGGTTGGCGGAAGATTAGTTGCACAGCCGAGTTAAGAGTAGCAAGCTGAGAATCATGGAAGCCCACTGCTGCTTCTTGTGATTCTGGGCAAGTGCAAACTTAGGAGTCCTTTTACTAAAATGCACTAAGAAGCTAAAGCTCAGATTTGCACCCGGTAACTGTGTACAAGAGCCAACGGTAACTGTTACCATGGGGCATGACAGTTGCCCCGTGCTGATTTATTTGTGTGCGTTATACTGCTGAGCGGGTGGGGTAGGTGTAGAGAGTGTGCATGGTGAGCACGTCGCAGTTAGAGCACGCTGTCACTGTTGCCATTAGCATGGCTTCACCAACACCACCTCAGTAGACAGAGTTAAGTGCACCTGTGGTGATAGCGCCATGATTTAGGGCACTCATCTGTGCATTAACTATCAGAAAAATGCGGCCGCATCGCCGACAGTTACCTGCTGTACCTGAATGTAATATGCCTTTAGCTACTCCTCAAAAAAATGTGAGTTAAATGCAACAAATATCAGGCCTATAGATCTGTGAGAGTACAGATGTGAAGTATGTATTTTGTACTGCTTTATTTGCAGGAAAGAGCTTCTCGAATAAATTGTTATGAGCTTAATATAGGAAATCATGTTTAATGAAAAATTGCTAACCATGGTTGTTTTCTTAAAACCAAATCACATGGCGTATCTGTGTCTGAGAACAAAACAGAACTGAAAAAGCTTCAGAGTGTATCTGCAGGTGCAGACTGGAGTGTCCCATTGGAAGTGCTGCTTATTCCAGTACCCTGCGGAAAAAAAAGAAAATGGAAACGCTTCAACAAGATTGGTGCCTGACTCATAGTGGTTAGTGCTTGGTGAAAAGGAGTATTTGTGCATAGGCTGGATCGCCAAGAGTCAGCACTGAGTTGATGGCACACACTTTCACTTTTCACTGTCCGAAATACCAATCGCTAGCACAATGCCAAAGTTAAGATGCTTATAAAGGGGATTTAAAAAGTGCCATTACTCGTACTCACAGTAATGCAATTACTCAGACACTGACATGTCATAAGACGATCCACTTGGGGATGAAATAGCAGAAGCATGCAGGGCGGAGGTCGAAGGAAGAATGGGGAGACCTGCAGTTGCAGCAGAAGTGACAAGCTGACCCATTATCAAAATGTCTGCCTCATCGCCAAGAACTCAGCATGAACTATCTGATACAAATGAATTGGGAAAGAAAAAGCATTCAGTCCCAACTAAAAGTACATAAACTAAATTATTTCCAGTTTTGTTGTATGTCTTATTTGCTATAAACCTTATCTCCATATGTTCTTTTATTTCTTGGACTTCTTATTCATTTCTTCTTTTCTTTTAATTTTTCAGGTTTTTTCTTTCTTTTGCTTTTTTCTCCTCAGACTCTTTTTCTGTCTTCATCTTTTTTTCAGTCTCTACATATGCACTTTATTTCAGTGTAGTTATTTTCATTCCTTCTGTCCTAGTCTAACTTTCTTCCTTTTAAAACAATTCACCTTCTTCATCTCATTCTTTTATCAGTCTCCAACTCCTTCTTTTCTCTATCTACTATTTTTCCAATATAGATTTTTTCTTACCAGGTCATTCCAAATCCAATCTGTCTCTTTACATCTCTCTTTATTCTTATTCTCTCCCATTTCCCTTTGGATACGTGGTTCAGATAAGTATGTTTAAAGAGCTCTGCATGAGTGCAGTTTCGGGAATGAGGGCGTCATTGTCCCCCCACCCCCATGACACCGCAGGCCATGGGGCAGGCCGGAGGGATGGCTTGAAAGGGAAAAGCCACATGGGCCCCTGTCCTGTCTAAATTTTACACTGCCCTTCTTACTGCTATGGCTGCCACAGTTCTCTGTTCCCCACTCCCAAGCCTGCCCTCACAGTCCAGTATCTCTCCCTTGAGTCTGCCGGGACTCTTTCTTGAGGGGGGGGGGCAGCAATACCAAAATTAAAAACAGGAACAACCAGAATGAAGCCTTCGTACCCTTGTGCTGTACAGCTTGTGCCTAATTTCAATTTTGCTGTGGCTGCCCCCCTACCGAAAAGGACCACCAGCAGGAAAGTAGGTTTGAAAGGGGAATATGTTAGAGAGGGAGAGATGCTGGACCTGGTTCTGGGGAGGGGAAGAAGAAAGAGAAATGCTGGACATGAGAAGAGAAAGGGGGAGAGAGTGCACTAAGAGGGCCAGGATGAAAAAGGAGAAAGAGTGTGCTAGGGAGGAAGGGGGAGGGGAGCGAGACAGGATCTGGGGAGAGGGAGAAAGGAGAGAGAGTGTGCTAGGGAGGAAGGGGACAGGAGAGAGACAGAATTTGGGGAGAGGGAGAAAGGAGAGAGAGTGTGCTAGGGAGGAAGGGGACAGGAGAGAGACAGCATCTGGGGAGAGGGAGAAAGGAGAGAGAGTGTGCTAGGGAGGAAGGGGGAGGGGAGAGAGACAGCATCGGGGAGAGGGAGAAAGGAGAGAGAGTGTGCTAGGGAGGAAGTGGGAGGGGAGAGAGACAGCATCGGGGAGAGGGAGAAAGGAGAGAGAGTGTGATAGGGAGGAAGAGGAGGGGAGAGAGACAGCATCTGGGGAGAGGGAGAAAGGAGAGAGAGTGTTCTAGGGAGGAAGCGGGAGGGGAGAGAGACAGCATCTGGGGAGAGGGAGAAAAGGAGAGAGTGTGCTAGGGAGGAAGGGGGAGGGGAGAGAGACAGCATCGGGGACAGGGAGAAAGAAAGGAGAGAGTGTGCTAGGGAGGAAGGGGAGGGGAGAGAGACAGCATCTGGGAGAGGGAGAAAGAGAGAGTGTGCTAGGGAGGAAGGGGGAGGGAGAGAGACAGCATCGGGGAGAGGGAGAAAGGAGAGAGTGGGTGCTAGGGAGGAAGGGGGAGGGGAGAGAGAGAGACATCATCTGGGGAGAGGGAGAAAGGAGAGAGTGTGGTAGGGAGGAAGGGGGAGGGGAGAGAGACAGCATCGGGGAGAGAGGGAGAAAGGAGAGAGTGTGCTAGGGAGGAAGGGGGAGGGGGGAGAGAGACAGCATCGGGGTGAGTGTGATAGGAGAGAGTGTGTGCTAGGGAGGAAGTGGGAGGGGAGAGAGACAGCATCGGGGAGAGGGAGAAAGGAGAGGGCGTGTGCTAGGGAGGAAGGGGGAGGGGAGAGAGACAGCATCTGGGGAGAGGGAGAAAGGAGAGAGAGTGTTCTAGGGAGGAAGGGGGAGGGGAGAGAGACATCATCTGGGGAGAGGGAGAAAGGAGAGAGTGTGCTAGGGAGGAAGGGGGAGGGGAGAGAGACAGCATCGGGGAGAGGGAGAAAGGAGAGAGTGTGCTAGGGAGGAAGGGGGAGGGGAGAGAGACAGCATCTGGGGAGAGGGAGAAAGAGAGTGTGCTAGGGAGGAAGGGGGAGGGGAGAGAGACAGCATCGGGGAGAGGGAGAAAGGAGAGAGAGGGTGCTAGGGAGGAAGGGGACGGGAGAAAGACAGCATTTGGGGAGAGGGAGAAAGGAGAGAGAGTGTGCTAGGGAGGAAGGGGAGGGGAGAGAGACAGCATCGGGGAGAGGGAGAAAGAAGGGAGAGAGTGTGCTAGGGAGGAAGGGGGAGGGGAGAGAGACAGCATCAGGGACAGGGAGAAAGGAGAGAGAGTGTGCTAGGGAGGAAGGGGGAGGGGAGAGAGACAGCATCTGGGGAGAGGGAGGGAAAGGAGGAGAGAGTGTGCTAGGGAGGAAGGGGTTGGGGAGAGAGACAGCATCTGGGGAGAGGGAGAAAGGAGAGAGAGTGTGCTAGGGAGGAAGGGGGAGGGGAGAGAGACAGCATCGGGGAGAGGGAGAAAGGAGAGAGAGTGTGCTAGGGAGGAAGGGGGAGGGGAGAGAGACAGCATTTGGGGAGAGGGAGAAAGGAGAGAGAGTGTTCTAGGGAGGAAGGGGGAGGGGAGAGAGACAGCATCTGAGGAGAGGGAGAAAGGAGAGAGAGGGTGCTAGGGAGGAAGGGGAGGGGAGAGAGACAGCATCTGGGGAGAGGGAGAAAGGAGAGAGAGTGTGCTAGGGGGGAAGGGGAAGGTTGAGAGACAGCATCTGGGGAGGGGGAGAAAGGAGAGACAGTGTGCTAGGGAGGAAGGGGGAGGGGAGAGAGACAGCATTTGGGGAGAGGGAGAAAGGAGAGAGAGTGTTCTAGGGAGGAAGGGGAAGGGAGAGAGACAGCATCGGGGAGAGGGAGAAAGGAGAGAGAGTGTGCTAGGGAGGAAGGGGGAGGGGAGAGAGACAGCATTTGGGGAGAGGGAGAAAGGAGAGAGAGTGTTCTAGGGAGGAAGGGGGAGGGGAGAGAGACAGCATCTGGGGAGAGGGAGAAAGGAGAGAGAGTGTGCTAGGGAGGAAGGGGGAGGGGAGAGAGACAGCATCGGGGAGAGGGAGAAAGGAGAGAGAGTGTGCTAGGGAGGAAGGGAAAGGGAGAGAGACAGCATCTGGGGAGAGGGAGAAAGGAGAGAGAGTGTGCTAGGGAGGAAGGGGGAGGGGAGAGAGACAGCATCTGGGGAGAGGGAGAAAGGAGAGAGAGGGTGCTAGGGAGGAAGGGGAAGGGAGAGAGACAGCATCTGGGGAGAGGGAGAAAGGAGAGAGAGTGTGCTAGGGAGGAAGGGGGAGGGGAGAGAGACAGGATCTGGGGAGAGGGAGAAAGGAGACAGTGTGCTAGAGAGGAAGGGGAGGGGAGAGAGACAGCATCTGGGGAGAGGGAGAAAGGAGAGAGTGTGCTAGGGAGGAAGGGGGAGGGCAGAGAGACAGCATCGGGGAGAGGGAGAAAGGAGAGAGCGTGTGCTAGGGAGGAAGGGGGACGGGAGAGAGACAGCATTTGGGGAGAGGGAGAAAGGAGAGAGAGTGTTCTAGGGAGGAAGGGGGAGGGGAGAGAGACAGTATCTGGGGAGGGGGAGAAAGGAGAGAGAGGGTGCTAGGGAGGAAGGGGAGGGGAGAGAGACAGCATCTGGGGAGAGGGAGAAAGGAGAGAGAGTGTGCTAGGGGGGAAGGGGAAGGTTGAGAGACAGCATCTGGGGAGGGGGAGAAAGGAGAGAGAGGGTGCTAGGGAGGAAGGGGGAGGGGAGAGAGACAGGATCTGGGGAGAGGGAGAAAGGAGAGAGTGTGCTAGGGAGGAAGGGGAAGGGAGAGAGACAGCATCTGGGGAGAGGGAGAAAGGAGAGAGTGTGTGCTAGGGAGGAAAGGGGAGGGGAGGGAGAGAGACAGCATCTGGGGGAGAGGGAGAAAGGAGAGAGTGTGCTAGGGGGAAAGGGGGAGGGGAGAGATACAGCATCTGGGGAGAGGGAGAAAGGAGAGAGAGGGTGCTAGGGAGGAAGGGGGAGGGGAGAGAGACAGCATCTGGGGAGGGGGAGAAAGGAGAGAGAGGGTGCTGGGGGGAAGGGGGAGGGGAGAGAGACAGCATCTGGGGGGGAGAAAGGAGAGAGAGGGTGCTAGGGTGGAAGGGGGAGGGGAGAGAGACAGCATCTGGGGAGAGGGAGAAAAGAGAGAGAGTGTGCTAGGGAGGAAGGGGGAAGGGAGAGAGACAGCATCTGGGGAGGAGGAGAGGGAGAAAGGAGAGAGTGTGCTAGGGAGGAAGGGGAGGGGAGAGAGACAGCATCTGGGGAGAAGGAGAAAGGAGAGAGTGTGTGCTAGGGAGGAAGGGGAAGGGAGAGAGACAGCATCTGGGGAGAGGGAGAAAGGAGAGAGTGTGCTAGGGAGGAAGGGGAAGGGAGAGAGACAGCATCTGGGGAGAGGGAGAAAGAAGAGAGGGTGCTAGGGAGGAAGGGGGAGGGGAGAGAGACAGGATCTGGGGAGAGGGAGAAAGGAGAGAGCGTGCTAGGGAGGAAGGGGGAAGGGAGAGAGACAGCATCTGGGGAGGGGGAGAAAGGAAAGAGAGGGTGCTAGGGGGAAGGGGAGGGAGAGGGGAGAGAGACAGCATCTGTGAGAGGGAGAAAGGAGAGAGTGTGCTAGGGAGGAAGGGGAAGGGAGAGAGACAGCATCTGGGGAGAGGGAGAAAGGACAGAGAGGGTGCTAGGGAGGAAGGGGAAGGAAGAGAGACAGCATCTGGGGAGAGGGAGAAAGGAGAGAGTGTGTGCTAGGGAGGAAGGGGAAGGGGGAGAAAGAGCATCTGGGGAGAGGGAGAAAGGAGAGAGTGTGCTAGGGAGGAAGGGGAAGGGAGAGAGACAGCATCTGGGGAGAGGGAGAAAGAAGAGAGGGTGCTAGGGAGGAAGGGGGAGGGGAGAGAGACAGGATCTGGGGAGAGGGAGAAAGGAGAGAGTGTGCTAGGGAGGAAGGGGAAGAGAGAGAGACAGCATCTGGGGAGAGGGAGAAAGGAGAGAGTGTGTGCTAGGGAGGAAAGGGGAGGGGAGAGAGACAGCATCTGGGGAGAGGGAGAAAGGAGAGAGAGTGTGCTAGGGAGGAAGGGGACAGGAGAGAGACAGAATTTGGGGAGAGGGAGATAGGAGAGAGTGTGCTAGGGAGGAAGGGGACAGGAGAGAGACAGAATTTGGGGAGAGGGAGATAGGAGAGAGAGTGTGCTAGGGAGGAAGGGGGAGGGGAGAGAGAGACAGCATCGGGGAGAGGGCGAAAGGAGAGAGAGAGTGTGCTAGGAGGAAGGGAAGGGGAGGGGAGAGAGACAGCATCGGGGAGAGGGAGAAAGGAGAGAGTGCTAGGGAGGAAGGGGGGAGGGGAGGGAGAGAGAGACAGCATCTGGGGAGAGGGAGAAAGGAGAGAGAGTGTGCTAGGGAGGAAGGGGGAGGGGAGAGAGACAGCATCGGGGAGAGGGAGAAAGGAGAGAGTGTGCTAGGGAGGAAGGTGCAAAGGGTCGAGACAGCATCGGGGAGAGGGAGAAAGGAGAGAGAGGGTGCTAGGGAGGAAGGGGACGGGAGAAAGACAGCATTTGGGGAGAGGGAGAAAGGAGAGAGAGTGTGCTAGGGAGGAAGGGGGAGGGGAGAGAGACAGCATCGGGGAGAGGGAGAAAGGAGAGAGTGTGCTAGGGAGGAAGGGGTTGGGGAGAGAGACAGCATCAGGGAGAGGGAGAAAGGAGAGAGAGTGTGCTAGGGAGGAAGGGGGAGGGGAGAGAGACAGCATCTGGGGAGAGGGAGAAAGGAGAGAGTGTGCTAGGGAGGAAGGGGGAGGGGAGAGAGACAGCATCTGGGGAGAGGGAGAAAGGAGAGAGAGTGTGCTAGGGAGGAAGGGGGAGGGGAGAGAGACAGCATTTGGGGAGAGGGAGAAAGGAGAGAGAGTGTTCTAGGGAGGAAGGGGGGGGAGTGAGAGAGACAGCATCTGAGGAGAGGGAGAAAGGAAAGGAGAGAGAGGGTGCTAGGGAGGAAGGGGGAGGGGAGAGAGACAGCATCTGGGGAGAGGGAGAAGGGAGAGAGAGTGTGCTAGGGGGGAAGGGGGAGGGAGGTGAGAGACAGCATCTGGGGAGGGGGAGAAAGGAGAGACAGTGTGCTAGGGAGGAAGGGGGAGGGGAGAGAGACAGCATTTGGGGAGTGGGAGAAAGGAGAGAGAGTGTTCTAGGGAGGAAGGGGGAGGGGAGAGAGACAGCATCGGGGAGAGAGGGAGAAAGGAGAGAGCGAGAGTGTGCTAGGAGGAAGGGGGAGGGGAGAGAGAGGACGCATCCGGGAGAGGGAGAAAGGAGAGAGAGTGTTATAGGGAGGAAGGGGGAGGGGAGAGAGAGACAGCATCTGGGGAGAGGGAGAAAGGAAAGGAGAGAGATGTGCTAGGGAGGAAGGGGGAGGGGAGAGAGACAGCATCGGGGGGAGAGGGAGAAAGGAGAGAGAGGTGCTAGGGAGGAAGGTGAAGTGGAGAGAGACAGCATCTGGGGAGAGGGAGAAAGGAGAGAGAGTGTGCTATGGAGGAAGGGGGAGGGAGAGAGAGAGAGCATCTGGGAGAGGGAGGAAAGGAGAGAGAGTGTGCTCGGGGGGAAGGGGAAGGGGAGAGAGACAGCATCTGGGGAGAGGGAAAAAGGAGAGAGAGTGTGCTAGGGAGGAAGGGGAAGGTTGAGAGACAGCATCTGGGGAGGGGAGAAAGGAGAGAGAGTGTGTGCTAGGGAGGGAAGGGGGAGGGGAGAGAGACAGCATCTCGGGGGAGAGGGGAAGAAAGGGAGGAGAGAGAGTGTGCTAGGGAGGAAGGGGGAGGGGAGAGAGACAGCATCTGGGGGAGAGGGAGAAAGGAGAGAGAGAGTGTGCTAGGGAGGAAGGGGGGAGGGGTGAGAGAGCGACAGCATCTGGGGAGGGGGAGAAAGGAGAGAGAGAGGAGGGTGCTAGGGAGGAATTGGGAGAGGAGAGAGACAGCATCTGGGGAGAGAGGGAGAAAAGGAGAGAGTGTGTCTAGGTAGGAAGGGGAAGGGAGAGAGACAAGCATCTGGGGAGAGGGCGAGAAGAAAAGGGAGAGAGAGTGTGTGCTAGGGAGGAAAAGGGGGAGAGGGAGAGATACAGTTCTGGGAGGGAGAGAAAGAAGGAGAGAGAGTGTGCTAGGGAGGAAGGGGGAGGAGGAGAGAGACAAGCATCTGGGGAGAGGGAGAAAGGAGAGAGTGTGTGCTAGGGAGGGGAAGGGGAGGGGGAGGGAGAGAGAGGACAGCATCTGGGGAGAGGGAGAAAGGAGAGAGAGGGTGTGATAGGGAGGAAGTGGGAGGCGGAGAGAGACAAGCATCTGGGTATGGGAGAAAGGAGAGAGAGGTGCTAGGCAGGGGGAGGCGAGAAGATACACGCACGGGGAAGGAGAAAGGAGAGGAGAGAGTGGTGCTAGGGTGGAAGGGGAGGGGAGAGAGACAGCAATTCTGGGGAGAGGGAGAAAGGAGAGAGAGTGTGCTAGGGAGGAAGGGGGAGGGGGAGAGAGAGACAGCATCTGGGGAGAGGGGAGAAAGGAGAGAGTTTGCTAGGGAGGAAGGGGGAGGGGACGAGAGACAGCATCTGGGGGGGGGGAGAAAGGAGAGAGAGGTTTGCTAGGGAGGAAGGGGAAGGGAGAGATACAGCATCTTGGGAGAGGGAGAAAGGAGATAGAGGTGCTAGGGAGGAAGGGGGAAGGGAGAGAGAGACAGCATCTGGGGAGAGGAGAAGGAGAAAGGAGAGAGTGTGCTAGGGAGGAAGGGGAAGGGAGAGAGACAGCATCTGGGGTGAGGGAGAAAGGAGAGAGTGTGTGCTAGGGAGGAAGGGGAGGGGGAGAGGACAGCATCTGGGGAGAGGGGAGACAAGGAGAGAGAGTGTGATGGAGGAAAGTGAAGGGGAGAGAGACAGCATCTGGGGAGAGGGAGAAAGTAGAGAGGGTGCTAGGGAGGAAGGGGGAGGGGAGAGAGACAGCATCTGGGGAGAGGGAGAAAGGAGAGAGTGTGCTAAGGAGGAAGGGGAAGGGAGAGATAAATCATCTGGGGAGAGGGAGAAAGGAGAGAGAGGGTGCTGATGGAGGAAGGGCAAAAGAAGGGAGAAAAAGGGAGAGAGACAGCATTTTGGGAAGAGGGAGAAAGGCGAGAGAAGAGTGGTGCTAGG
>CM066036.1:211839569-212169555 GCA_033557465.1 Ichthyophis bannanicus
CTTGGGGTATGGAATGGGAGAAGTGAGAGCATCCAGAGCAGAGGAGAGTATAGTGTTATAGGAAGAAACTGCCTCGTCAGCAGACTCAGATAACATAACAGATGAGAGAAGAGCGAGTAAAAATGTTAATAGCCAAAAGATTCCTAAATGTGTTGGTGGAGACAGGATAAGACTGTGACGAGAGGTGGTTAAGAGTTAGCAGATGATGGTCAGATAAGGGAAGAACTGAGGTGGAGAGGTTTGAGGGTGAACAGTTGGAGAAAAAGATGAGGTCAAGGCCATGCTGGTGAGTAGGGGCAGTAGAATACAGCTGGAAGTTGAATAAGGATGTTAAAGCAAGGCGCTTTAGAGCCTAAGGGGTATGTTTACTAAACTGCGGTAAACGTACATAACGTGCGTTATGTAAGGTTAATGATCGTTAGCGCATCATAACGCGCATTATTATGCGCTAACGATCGTTAACCTTACATAACGCGCGTTATGATGCGCTAACGATCGTAATGCTCCGTGGCGCGGTAAAACACCGCAGAAGGTGGAGAGAGGGCGGAGAGAAGGGGTCAGTGGGCGTAGAGTGGGCGGGGAGAAACTCTCCTCACACTAACGCGCTGATTTTCAGAGCTGAATTCCAACGCGAATGAAAACCTGCCGTTGAATGCACATTACAGGGGAGAGAAACCATTTCAGTGTCAGCAATGTACAGCCCAGGCAGGGAAACCAAACAAAAGTGATAAGTGTGATACATGTGCACAGAACAAAAGGGCACAGAAACACTGAAAATGACCCCAACAAACTGGAAAAAAAACAATAACCAAGCTGGCCAATAGTGGTATCAATGAGAAACATCAACCCCCTCCCCCCCCCCCGAGTAAGCTCCATAGAACAGATATAAATCGTGGAAGGCTCTATACTCCGTCCCCATACAAGGTGAATGAGCCCACAGTGAAATAGCGCTGCTCAGGGTTTTCCCCACCATTGGACAGGGTTCCTATGGCGTGCACATGTCCCGCAACATCAGGGCAGGCATGTCAGAATGGCAACTGGACAGATGCCGGAGAAGGGGATACAGAGGGCCGCAGGCGGCACATGCTGTGGTGGAGCTGGGACACAGTGCGGACTAGGGCGATGCCTAGGTGGCCCATACGAATGTCGAAACAGCGGAGCAGCCAGACAGCAACTGCTGAAGGCCCAACATGGGCACGAGTCTGTTTCCCAAAGTGTCACAGGGGATAGTACCCAACAGCTACCCCCAAGGGCACGGAACATTGGCAGGCGGGGCTGGGGGGAGCGTGGACGTCTATGCAGGCACCCCTACCCCAGAACCCGCACCATAGGCAGCCGCCTACCTGCACACTGGATGGCCTGAGACCGCGCACCACCAGCTCCACCAGCAGAAGGGTATGTCAGCATGGTGGCTGAGGGATACTGGTGGTGGAGGGGGCAGTGGCAGCTGGCCAGAGCAGACCGTGGCCTAGCCCTGTGTAGGTGGGTGCCATGCACTGCAACAGACAGGCCCTGTCTGACCAACAGTCATGGTATCACCAGGGAATGCACCATCTCTGTGATAACATGGTGGTGCAGTGCACAAAACCAGTGTATTCAGAAGCAGAGGGTCACAGGTTCAAGTCCCAGCTGTGGTTTCTGCCAACCCAGTCCTCATATTTTATCCACTACTATAACGTGCTAATACAGACAGAACCTTTCTTGCAGATGACATAAACATGCCCAAAACACCTACATTTTACCCTACAGAGCACAGACACCATAACCATGCACATTACCTAGAGCAGAGCCTCCCAAATGCAGTCCTGGAGGGCCAAACACCATTCCGGTTCCATGCTGCCTCTGATAAAGATGCCTGTGCTGCATTTCTATGCACCACCCCCATGGTATGCAGATGTATCTCATGCATATTCATGAGGGACAGCATGAAAACCCAAACAGTGTTTGGCACCACAGGACTGGAGTTGGGAACCTCTGCCGTAAAGCAGCAGCCAACATGGGCAGACACACCCGCACCCACAGGCCCCATTATCCGAAGCCTCCTGGAGAGGCAAGACTTTGGGCTCTGCGTGCATCTCCCAATACTAGCACTTGCATACCTTAGTAATGCCACCCTAAACCTGGGAATATGGTACACATCTATCAAAAGTTTGCTATGATTACTGGCAGACAGCAATTCCTAGGTTAAATACAATTTTCTGAGTGAGCTGCAGCATAGCAACCTTTCTGATGTCTGTGGAGTGTGCTACAGGTCTTGTGTCTGACAGTGTTTACCAACCTGGGGAGTGACTCCTACAGTATTGCGTACCATAGCCATGCCTGCACTGTGCCCAGGACTGGTGTGGTGGCCTGGGCTGCCCAACACCTCTATAGTTGCACAATGCTGTCATAGGTGTGGGGAGTGTGTGTCTGTCTATCCAGTGTGTGGTGGCTGCCAACACCTTCCACAGGCCACACTGCTAGCACTGTTGCCAGTATTGCCCTGCCAATGTGCATAATGAGGAGCAAGCTATCGTGGGAATAGCCTGGATAGGGTGGACTGGCCTGGCCGCATCTGCACTGGGCATAGGGCAATGGCTCGGACATTGTAGTGCCCGGTACCACCTGCATGGACAGGGTGGCCATAGCATGTCCTGCTGGGAGGTCACTCTCACCCTGACTGAGCAGTGACCAAGGCATGGCTAGGTTCCCCCATAGTGCTATATAGCATTTTTCTCATGTGATATTTATGGGTTTTCTTTTGGGGCCCAATCACTGACATATCTGCTTGGTGTGTATGCTGACATCCCCGTACTGGGTACATGCATCTTCTCCAGGACCATGCACTATGGACTAGCTGGTGGACTGTCTGCAGCTAGTACAGGGGTGGGCACCTCCGGTCCTGGAGGGCCGCAGACCAGTCAGGTTTTCGGGATATCCCTAATGAACATGCATGAGATATATATGCATTAGAGATATCCTGCCAACCTGACTGGTTTGTGGCCCTCCAGGGCTGGATTTGGAGACCCCTGCCTTACACCTCTGTCATTTAAGATCATGAGTGGGCAAGATACAGATGTCCTAGACATCGAAAGGGTATATAGAATGTGTCACATTCCTCCTCGATTCTCACCACCACCAAAAAGTTGTCTAATAGACAATATTTTGGTGGTGGTGAGGAGGACTGTGACAAATTCTATCTAACCTTTTTGATGTCTTGGACATCTGCACCTTGTCCACTCACAATCTTAAATGACAGAGGTGTACGGCAGGGGTCTCCAGATCCAGCCCTGGAGGGCCACAAACCAGTCAGGTTGGCAGGATATCTCTAATGCATATATATCTCATGCATATTCATTAGAGATATCCCGAAAACCTGACTGGTCTGCGGCCCTCCAGGATCAGGTTTGCCCACCCCTGAGCTAGTATGTGTCTTGCTGGAGCACCTTTCAGGGTGCAGCGGCTGGAGGCTTTTTTCTGGAGAATGTCAGATAATGGTGGGGCCAAACAAATAAAGTTCATCAGAAAAAATCCCCACTTAACTTTACTTTTTTTGTTGAAGCTAGCTGTAGGAAGGTTGATATGGAAACATCACCCCCACCAGACAGCACGCTGCTTTTATTCATAAAGGTTCACCATGTATGGCAATAAACCACTTATCTTAAAAAAACTCCTTGTATTCGTCTTAAAAGTTCCAATTCACATGTATTGCTCACAAACATCCAGCAGCACGACGCGCACGTTTCGGGTAATGAACCCTGTATCAAGTGCTCTTCAATAATTTCTCCAGTCAGCAATAATGTTGAAAGACGCCGTCCAAACGCGGCTCAGGACAAAGACGTTACCCAGGCTGAATGAAAGCATGTTAAATATGGGAACCCACCAATAGAAAAAGGGAACACCCACCAACACGGGAATTCCTCCTCTAATTGGTTCAGGAGATGGCAGCATTATCCAACACATTAAAAGACACTGAGCCAATCAATTTCGCGGTTAAGACCGTCAGGATGTACCGTATTCAAAGAATGAACCAATTAGAGGAGGGATTCCCGTGTTGGTGGGAGAACATACGCATGGTTAATACGCCTATATTTTACCACACCAAACACAGACACCATACACAGCCGCATTACCTAGAGCAGAGTCTCCCAAATGCAGTCCTGGAGGGTCCCACACCATTCAGGTTCCATGCTGCCTCTAATAAAGATGCCTGTGCTGCAGATCTATGCACCACCCCCATGGTATGCAGATGTAGCTCATGCATATTTATGAGGGACAGCATGAAAACCCGAACAGTGTTTGGAACACCAGGACTGGAGTTGGGAAACTCTGCCATAAAGCAGCAGCCAACAGGGCCAGCCACACCCACACACAGACCCCATTGGCCAATGCCTCCTGGAGAGGCAGGACATTGGGCCCTGCCTGTATCTCCCAATACTAGCAGTTGCATACCTTAACAATGCCACCCTACACCTGGGTATATGGTACACAGCTATCAAACGTTTCCCATGAGAACTGGCAGATATCAATTCCTACGTTAAGCACAGTTATGCTCATTGAGCTCCACCATAACAATCATTCTGCTGTCTGCGGTGTGTGCTGCAGGTCTGGTCTCTGACAGTGTTTACCACCCTGGGGAGTGACCCCCAACAGTATTGCGTACCATATCCATGCCTGTACTGTGCCGAGGACTGGTGTGGTGGGTATGGCTGCTGAACTCCCCTATAGTAGCAAAATGCTGGCATAGATGTGGGGGTGGCTGTCTGTCGATCCAGTGTGTGGTGGCTGCAAACACCTTCCACAGCCCACACTGCCAGCAACGTTGCCAGTATTGGGCTGCCAATGTGCATAATGAGGAGCAAGGTACCATGGGTATAGGCCGGACAGGGTGGCCTGGCCAGGGTGCATCTGCACAGGGCATAGGGTACTGACTGGGACATTTTAGTGCCCGGCCACCACCTACACAAACAGGGTGACCTCAATATGTCCTGCTGGGTGATCACTCTCACCCTGACTGTGCAGTGACCACAGCATGGCTAGGCACCCCCATAGTGCTATATAGTATTTCTCCCATGTGGTAGTTATGGGTTCCTTTTTGGGGCCCAGTCACTGATTTATCTGCTTGTTGTGTATGCTGATATCCCAGTTCTGGGTACATGCATCTCCACTGGGAACATGCACTATGGACTAACTAGCACACTGTTTGCAGCTGATATGTGTCTTGCTGGAGTGGCTTGCAGGGTGCAGTGGCTGATGATGTGCTGCAGGGGAATATCAGACAGTGGTGGGGGTGTAGCTCACCATATCAGGGCCTAATTTCTGTCTGCTATTGTGTTATGGATGTGTATAGAGCTGCATTGACTGCCCTGTGGGGTGTCTGTTCCTCAGCAGGACCGGGGTTGATAGTCCCCTCTACTGCCACCTTTGCAGGGAGATAGAATGTGGATCTATTGATAGGAGACCCTGTTTGCCACCCTCAGCCCTGGAGAAGAGGGGGGGGGGGGGTGGTGGTGCATGGCCCACCTAGAAGTCCATAGGGGCTACACCTGACTGAAACAGACAGAGATATCCAAATTGTTTGTGTAGAAACTACCTATCTCACACATTAACACTGCTTTGGACCTCTGGCATAACCTCATTCAGCCATGGAAGGTGTTGTGGACCTGGTCCTGGGCGCCTCATTGCACCCTCAGGGTGAGCACAGTACCCGCACAATGTGATGGTGTGTAGCTGCTCTGTGCCAGTACAACACACGGTCAGTACCCCCTACCAGGCCGAGGTGCTGTGGGGGTGCACATGGTCACTTCCCCCTACCAGGCCGAGGTGCTGTGGGGGTGCATTGCCCATCTTGTGTTTATCTGTGGACAGCTGATTTGCATGTGCAGTGCATCATGGGTATGGGTGGGCTAACCCTATCCTGGTGACCACAGCAGACTGTGTGGTGACGTGCAGGCTCTGTGCAGCCAGCCAGGGGGTCGCTAGTAGCAATAGAGCTGTAGCCCACTGGTTACTTCACTGCCTGTAAAGCCAGAGGTCATGGGTTCAAACCCACAGTGGGGTTATTTGATTGGGTTGTCCAATGCATTATATTTTTTGATGTACATATTTTGATGCCAGCAAAAACACCCTCAGCATACTGTACCCATGAGATGCCTCTGAGGGTGCTTTATAGGGCGCCCTATTGGGCACCTTATGGTTCCCGTCCATATAAGGTGCACTATACATTATCCTGTGACGCAATTTATAGGGTGCCCTATAGGGGACATTTTAGGGTGCTGTGGCGGACAGTGCAATTTATAATGTGCCCTATGGTTTGCCTTATAGGGTGCCTTATACGGCACCTTCAATTACGGCACATGAGGGCGTGTTTGCTGGCAGCAATTAATAAACTAAACATACAGTGCTGCAGGAAAAAATATGTACAATGCAAAGCTGATGCCACAGCCAGCCTTACGTATTGGGCACACTGGGGAGCAAACTCATGACCCCTGTATCAGCAGTCAGTGCCTTGACCATTGTGCTCCACTGCTGCTCCTCCTTGCCTGTCAGCGCACCTACTTATGCCTTTCATTCCTTATACTGCACAGTGCTGCCATAACAAACAGTACTCTGACCTTGCGGTACCTCATACGGCACCCTCTAAAGTGCCCTATAAGCAACATTCTAGGGTGCCTTGGCTGACAGTGCACTTTAAAATGTGCCTTATAGGGCGCCTTATGTTAACACGCTTTGAGAGTGTGTTTGCTAGTAGTGATAATTAAAATATACATAAAAAGACTCCAAAAACAATCTACCCCATAATATGTATTGCCTCAGCCAGCCTTGTTCATTGGGCACTGTGGGGGATTGAACCCTTGATCCCTGCACCATTGGTCAGTGTCTTAACCATTGTGCTGTGGCTCTGTTCCTGTGCTTTCACATTAGCGCGCCGCCTTATGCTGCCCAATATTGAAAAGCTTCCTAAACAATAGCGTGCCGCCTAATGCCCATCAGCGTGCCGCCTTATGCCGCACAATATTAGACTAGCTCCTAAAATAGTACCTCAGCCAGCTGTCTACATTGAGCACTGTGGGTAGATTGAACCCCTGCTCCCTGCCCTATTGGCCAGTGTTTTCACTATTGTGCTGTGGCTCTGCTCTTCTGTGTACACATCAGCGTGCTGCTTATGCTGCCCAGTATTAAAATGCCTACGAAAGCATTAGCTTGTTGCCTTATGCTGCCCATTAATTACATGCCTCATAAATTAATGTCTCAGCCAGCTGTCTTCATTGGGCACAGTGGGGGATTGAACCCCTGATCCCTGCACCATTGGTCAGTGTCTTAACCATTGTGCTGTGGCTCTGCTCTGCTTCTTGCACATCAGCGCGCCACTTATGCCGCCTAGTATTAAAATGCCTACGAAAACATTAGCTTGTTGCCTTATGCTGCCCATTAATTACATGCCTCATAAATTAACGCCTCAGCCAGCCATCTTCATTGGGCACAGTGGGGGATTGAACCTCTGATCCCTACACCATTGGCCAGTGTCTTAACCATTGTGCTGTGGCTCTGCTTTTCTTCTTGCACATCAGCGCGTCACTTATGCCTCCCGCGCAGCTATCTCATGCGCTAAGGTGCGGGGCGCACATGGGCGCCGCGCACCTTAGCACATATGTAAATTCCGGCTTTTCTTTTTCAGGACGGAACGCCCACTCCTTATATGGCACCCGCACACTACCACGGCCCGCACTTTACTGGGGTTTTAGTAAACATACCCCATAGAGATCTAGAAAAGGTTTCAAGAATAATAACCAAAATGATAAAAAAGATGAAACCTCTCCCTTATGAAGAAAGATTGAATGGGCTGATCTCTTCAGTTTGAGAAGAGAGGTCTATAACAACATGCATGGGGTAGAACAGTAAATAGGGAACTGTTGTTTACCCTTTCAAATAGTACTAACATTAGGGAATGTTCCATTAAACTAATAGGTAACACATTTAAAACAAATTGGAGAAAGTATTTTTTCACTGATCAAACAATCAAGCTGTGGGATTTGTTGCTAGAGGATATAGAAATGGATTTACTCTGTGATCCTGCGAAGTACTTGTAATACAGATTGACCACTGTGGGAGATAGGATGCTGGGCTCAATGGACCTGTGGTCTGATCCAGCTTGACACATCTTTTGTTTTTATGTTCTTGCTGAAGGAAATTATATAGATTTATGTTTAAGTTTATTAGAATTCTTACCGTAAAGCTGTTTAAAGTGACATCACAGCATCGGTGTAATTTGCCTTCTTCCTTTAGAGAAGGACAAAGGATAACGGAGTCATTTGCCACATTCGCAGCCTTCCCTTCTCTTCTGCACATGAGAGATGGGGTCCTCATGGGAAAATAGAAAAGACCTCTGCCGCGATCAGTCGTGCTGTTCTTTTCTGCCCATGGGAGATGTGATCCCATTGGCAGGCATAAGAGGTCATGGCCACTGGGGGAGGGGCAAGAAATCCCAAGTGCCATATGCAAATTTCTGATTACCATGGCACCTGGGATATGTTGTGCCCTGGTCTATGATATCAAATGCTGCTGAAAGATCCAAAGAAAGAATAAGGGTATTTTTACCTGAATCAAGGTATTATCTAACTTCACTGAGCAAAGAGACCAGGCAGGCCTTGCTGTGTTTTTCACGACAGTCAAACTGATGGTGTGTAGAATATTAGCCTTAATAAGATAAGACCATATTGTATGAAACAACTTTCTCTACTACTTTAGAGATAAATGATGTGTTAGTAATGAACAGGTAATTGGTTAGAGAATTAGCATCCATAAAGTTTTTTTCATAAGGCGGCAAATAATGGCAGTCTTCCAACAAATGGGAAAGAGGCCTTCATCCATACTTTGATTAACCATGTCAAGACTGAAATACACATAATTTGAGATTTTTCATGAGTTTGATAGGCATGGGATCAAGAGAAGATGTGGAGGCTGACATGGAATCAAGCACCTTAGTAAGAAAAAGATATGAAATAACATTAAAAGATGCCCAGAAACTAATTCGAGCATGTATTTGAGATTTGAGGGAGGTGTCAGAGACGATGAAAGTGAATTCCCAAAGGTATTAATTGTAATTGCTGGTCCTATTGAATTAGTGGATGTTTTCATGTTTTCTGAATTAATGAGTAGGTGTTTTGTTTTTATAGAGGGTTTCAAGAGATTTCCTACTATATTGAAAAACTTTTTGATTGGATTGTCACCGTTTTTTATGCCCTTAGAGAAGTAAACTTTCTTGGTCTGTTTGATGGATTTGAATATTCATGCTGCATGATTTTCCAGATGGCAAAACCTTCTGGTTTCCTAGCTTTACCTCAAAGACATTCAGCTTCTCAAAGATATTGCTTAAGAAGTCATACCCCCTAGTGATACCTAGGGTTAGAATGTTTTTTTGGTGAAGGAGTACGTTTTTAAAGGAGCAGCAGAGTTGAAAACTTGTTTTCGAGATGAGCTCCATACAGAGGCCTGGTCTTCAAGTGAGGTAGAAGGGACTGATGACAGTTAGTTGCCAGGCTGTTGATGTCAAGCATCCTGTGTCTCTACGAGAGGCATCTGTCTTTGGAGCTGCCCTAACAAAAATTGAAAAATTCAAGTGAGACAATAAGAAATGGTCAGTCCAAGGTAAAATAATAGCTGGAAGAACTATTGGGCAAATCATGAACAAAGATTAAATCTAAGGTATGGCTTCCTTGATGGGTTGGAAAATGAATAATCTACTTTCTTTGCCCCTGAGGAAGCCTGTATGGGTGAAATGAAGATCTTTGTTGGATAGCAGAAGCTAGTTACATCAGCCATCAGCTATTCTTAAGCTAAGTACATTGGTGGGGACTTTGTGGGAGTGCTTGTGAAAGTCTTTAATTGCTGTGCACCATTTTGTTTGCAGGAGTATGCCTTTGGGCTGGTGCATTCCCTGAGTTATCACTATATTTCTTCTGGTTTTACCTCTTAAAGATTGTGGATAAAGAGGGTACTAGTAATTGTTGAATAGTGCATAGGTAAAATTGATTAAGAAACATTGGAAATTGAAAAAGTACTTTTTTAAGTCTTTTATTTTAAATAAAAAAAACAAATTTGAATAATAAAAAAGCGGGATTTTTTTAAGCCAGTGATGTTGAGTGTTTTATTTCCCATATGGCTGTGATTTGCCGCATAGAGGGATGTGATTATGTTCTGAGGCTTTTTCTCCCTTGTTTGGTAAAATGTTGAGATTTGCATGACTGGATGATCTTTCTTTCTTTTTAAAATTGGATCTTGTGATGGGGCCCGTGGGTAGAGCCCTTTAACCCTATATAGGCGGTTGCCTAGGGTCTGTAAAACAAGTAATCTGCTCTTGCTAGGTAAATAATAGAGTCTCTCAGAGCAAAAAGTGAATAAGAAAATAAGATGGGTTTTATTCCCCGTCCCGCTCGGACTATCAACAAGATCAAAACTCCAGATACAAGCAATGAACTAAAATAGTATCAGCAAACTTATATTCCTTTGTTTAAATTCACAAAGTTCTTTTTCGTTATCCAATTAAACAGCAGGGCTGCACTTGTAACAAATGCTACAATCCATGGGCGTGGGGTCTGGAAGGCTGCTGCTATCTTCCCACAGCATACCCTCTCCAGCGCTCCCCAAACTCCCTGTATCACACTCTTCCTGTGTGGAGTACTCAGGCACGTCTCCTTGTGATAACTCACTATAACTTCCAGTGAAGGTTCCTCTCTCTTCAGGTTTATACCTGTCTGGCATGCAGTAGAATCTCTCTGGGTTTTCCTCCCAAAACAAAGGTTCTGAATATCCTTGCTTCCTGTATCTATGCTCAGGACCGCGCCCTTGGCACGTATATGTTTTAAACCTTTCTCTGTAAGCACATGGATGCCTCCTTTTATCCTTAGGGATTGTCTTGGCACTTGGCTCCCTGTATCTCTTCTCTCTAGCCTCCCAGGCTGGTTGTGCACTAGTAGAGTTAGTATTAGCTTTGCAGCTGTTTCTTAATGTGCAAGTGTGTTTGGAGTTCCCCTCCCCCAACACTCTCTTTCTGAATTGACCTGTGCTTAGTGCTGGCACATACCGGTCTCCTGTGTGGTAGGACACTCCTGGCTTCTCTTGAGGACTGACTCGGGTGGCATGCCTTCTCCCAGTGCAGCTTGCCTCAAACCTTTTCTCATGAGTGCTGGAGCTACCTTCACTTCCTGGTTCTCCGATAGAAAACTTTCCTCCCAGCACTCCTCTGGGGTTTCTGCTCAGCTGACTGTAGCCTCACCTCTTGCTGCTTTCTCTCTGGCTTCTGCCCTCCTCCTCCTTCTCCTCTTCCTGGGTTGTGTCCTGCCTCCCTCTCCACTGACTGGAACCCTGTCTAATGTAATCCCCAGCCCTGCACGTGACGTGGGGATTTGCAATCAGGTGTTCCTGATGAGCTTTCTGTTTGGCACGTAGTAACAGTTTTCCCTGCTCAACTGTTTCACTATGCCTGGTGCCTCTTTTCAACGCTGAATCTAAGGTAAGCTCTTCTTTTACCTGCACTTCCATGGGCTGTGTATCCTCTGCTGCACCACAATCTATAGAGCAGGACTCTTTTTGGGCAATTTTAGTCCTGTTGAAGTATCAGTGTTGATAGTTTGAGATACTGAATGATTGTGGGAATGCATATTTATTAGGGATATCCTGAAAACCTGACTGGTTTGTGGCCCTCCAGGACTAGATTTGGAGACCCTTGGTGTATATCAAATTGGTGAAGGGGTTGTGCTCTATGTTAGAGAGAACATTGAATCACACAGGATAAAGGTTTTGCAGGAAAGAAAATACACCGTAGAATCTCTATGGCTAGAAAGTCCATGTAAAAAAGGGAAAGGCAATGACGATGGGGGTGTACTATCATCCACCTGGCCAACATTAACAGAGGATGAAATGCTAAAAAAAGTCAGGGAAGCTAACAAAAGATACAACACAGTAATAATGGATGATTTCAATTACCCTGGTATCGACAGGGTCAATGTCACAGCAGGACATGCTAGGAAGATGAAATAAATGACTGCTTCTTGGAGCAGCTGGTTCATGAACCAACAAGAAGGGAAGCTATTTTAGACCTAGTACTAGTTGAATATAGGATCTGGTGCAAAATATAATGGTGTTAGAAACACTTGGCAATAGTGATCATAGCATGACCACATTTAATTTAATTTAATACATAGAGGGAAGAGAGCAAGGAAATCCACAGCACTAGATTTTTACTTTCAAAAGGGAGTATGATAAAATGAGGAAAATGGTTAAGAAAAAACTAAATGGTGGAGATGCAAAGGATAAAGATTTACTTCAAGCATAGGCATTGTTTAAAAATATTATAGTGGAAGTCCAGACCACATATATTCCATGCTTTAAGAAAGGTGGAAGGAAGACCAAATGACTGCTATCATGGTTTAAATGTTTAGGTCAGAGATGCTGTTGGAGCCAAAAAAGCATCTTTCAGGAAATGGAAAAAAGGAGCCAAATGATGAAAACGGGATACAATATAAGCACTGGCAAGGCATTGATAAGGCAGGCAAAGAGAGAATGTGAAAAGAAGCTTGCTTTGGAAGCAAAAACACATAATAAAAACTTTTTCATGTCCATTTCTTGCAAAAAATCTGTGAGAGAGTCAGTTGGACCTAAGGACCATTAGATGATAGAGGAGCAAAAGCGATGCTAAGGGAGGACAAGACCATAGCGGAGAGACTGAATTAATTCTTTGCTTCAGCCTTTACTGAAGAAGTTGTATAGAAGTTATGTATGCCTGAAATGGTATTTAAAGGTGATGTATCAGAAGAATTAAAACCAATCTCAATAAATTGGGAAGATGTATTACAACTATTTGATAAACTAAAGAGGAACAAAGCACCTGGACCAGATGGTATACATCCCAGGATGCTGAAAGAACTGTAATATGAGATTGCAGACCTACTCATTAAAATTATCCATAATACCTGAAGATTGGAGAATGGACAATGTAACACCAATTTTAAAAAGGGTGCCAAGGGTAATCTGGTGAGCCTGACATCAGTACTGGTCAAAATGGTAGAAGCCATTATAAAGAATAAAATTACTGAACATGTATATAGTCATGGTTTAATGGAAAAAAGCCAACATGAATTTAACCAAGGAAGCCTTGTTTTAGTAATCTGTTATATTTTTTGAAGGATTTAGGCATCATTGTGGATAATATGTTGAAACCCTCTGACAAGTGTGCAACCAGAGCCAAGAAAGCAAATAGAATGCTAGGAATCATATGGAAAGGAATAGAGACTAAAACCAAGGATCCTATAATGCCTCTGTATCGTTCCATGGTGCGACAACACCTTTAATATTGTGTGCAGCTCTGGTCTCTATATCTTATAAAGGATATAGTAGAATTAGAAAAGATACAGAGAAAAGCCACCAAAATGATAAAGTGGATGGCCACTATGAGGAAAGGCTTAAAAGGTTAGGGATCTTCAACTTGGAAAAGAGACAGCTGAGGGGAGATATGATAGAGGTCTATAAATTAATGAATGGAGTACAACGGGTAAATGTAGATAAGTTGTTTACTCCATCAAAAAGTAGAAAATCTAGGGGCCATGCAATGAAACTAGAATGTAACCCATTTAAGAGTAATTAGAGAAAATATTTTTTCACTCAACAAGTAATCATAGTAACATAGTAACATAGTAAATGATGGCAGATAAAGACCAGTATGGTCCATCTAGTCTGCCCAGTAAGATGGCAAGAATAGGTGCACCTGCCGCTCTGTGCAGGCCACCCCTCCCCATGTCTTTTTTTAGGGGTGAACCCCCACTCCGTGTAGGACACCCCTGTTTGCTGAGAAATTAGATAGTTAAGTTTATTTTGATTTTATCCTGTTGCTGTAAAGGGATCCACTGTGTCTGTCCCATGCCATTTTGAATTCTGTCACTTTATTTGCCTCCACCACTTCCATCAGGAGGGCATTCCAAGCATCCACCACCCTTTCAGTGAAAAAGTATTTCCTCATCAACCAAACGAAAAAAGAATACCACACAAACATTATACTCAAATCCTACAACAAACCGAGAGAGCTCTTCGAAATTGTGAAAACTCTTACCAACGAACAAAATACCGAAAGCGAAGTGCAAATAGACCCACAAGCCTTCGCAGACCACCTCCAAGAAAAATTCCATATCTCACCTCAACCAACAACAAGCACAACCACTAAACCAACCACCTCCTTAAAAACCTGGGATAAATTCAGCACTCCATCCACAGAGCAGCTCTCATACATCATCACCGCATTCAACACAAGCACTGCACCAACAGACCCATGCCCAGTGACATGGATTAAAACAACAAAGGCAAACTTCATCCACACCATACACAACATGGTTTATAGTTCACTGACCCAAGGACTCATGCCAAACTGGCTAAAGCTAGCTACAATAAGACCATTACTGAAGAAATCCCCACTGGACAAGAGCAACCCAGCTGCTTACAGACCCATCTCAAGCATACCCATACTGGCAAAAATTGTAGAAAAAGTGGTACAGCATCAGCTCCAAGACCACATTGACAACCATGCACCACTGGACATCAACCAACACAGTTTCTGCCCCAACCATGGAGTCGAAACACTCCTATTATTCCTCTTTAACAACATAATCCAACTCATAGACAACTGCAAGAATAGAATACTTATGATCTTCATAGACATCTCATCAGCGTTCGACACAGTGGACCACAGAACTCTACTAGCACGACTACAGATCATTGGACTACACGGATCCACCCTGAGGTGGTTCAACTCATATTTAACTGATAGACAGATACAGGTCAAGATTGGCCCCAACACCTCCCGACTCATAAAAATCAAGCAAGACATCCCACAAGGATCCGCCCTATCGGTGCTATTATTTAATCTCTACATTCAACCGATCTGCAACATCATGAAAGAACGCAAGATACAATACACAATCTATGCCGACGACATCATGATATGCACACCAGTCACCCTTGACAACCCAGACTACAGCAAAATAACAGACTGTCTTAGGCATATGACCAACTGGTTTCAAGACAACAACCTGACCATAAACTACAGCAAGAATGAGGCGCTAATCATCACCCGAAACACCAGCTTCGTCCCTCCACCCACCATCAAGATCAACAACACAACAATACCCATAAAACTGGAAGTGAAATACCTCAGAGTTACTCTCGACAAAGAACTAAACCTACAAACACACATCAGCAAAGCCACCAAAAATGCAAAGCACAAAATGAGACTACTCTGATGCCTCAAGCCCCTCCTCTCTCAGGAGCACTTCCGCGAAGTCTGTCAGGCACTAATAACTCCAATCTTAGACTTCTGCAACCCAATCTATCTTGGCCTAACAAAGCAGTCACTCCAGCCACTGCAAATGGCTCAAAACACAGCAGCATGCATAATATCTGCCTCATCAAGACAAGATGACATCACTCCCATTCTAAAAAATATGCACTGGCTCCTAATCAGCTCCCACATCAGATATAAGACAGTCATAAACATATTCAAAATCAAACAACAGACCTCAGCACTCAGCCTACAACCACTCATACAACCCGACAGCAGGACAAGACCAACGAGGAGAGGCACCTCCGACCTCATCAATACACCAAAAGACTTCACCAAGGTATGCAAGGACACCGCAAAAAGAGCTCTATCGCTGGCAGCACCTGTAATATGGAACACCCTCCCTGATGACCTACGATCGACGATAGACATCAAGGACTTTCGGAAACATCTCAAGACGACCCTCTTCATTGAGCACTACGGTGATGTCACATAATCTGCCTGCCAGCCCGGACTACAGACCAACCCCCCCCCCCTCCCCTTCTCATTCATGTACATAGTATTGTAAAGTAGCGCACGCTGTAAATAGCCCACCACGAATCAGCACCAACTTATACACACACGCATTCACTGTATAACACTGCATGCACACACAAATGTCATGATACTTCAATTGTTTGCAATGTATATAAATCCTTTTAAATAAAATAAATAAATAACATTTCCTGACATTGCCTTTCAATTTACCCCCTTGATGCTTCATGTTATGCCCTCTAGTTTTACAGCTTCCCCATCTTTGGAAGAGGTTTGTTTGTTCATTAATACTCTTTTAGTATTTAAAGGTCTGAATCATATCTCCCCTATCCCTCCTCTCCCCCAGAGAGTAGATATTTAGGTCTTCAAGTCTCTTCTCATAAAGCTTCTGACACAGGCTCCAAATCATTTTGGTCGCCTTCCTCTGAACAGTTTCCAGTTTTTTTACATCCTTTGCAAGATATGGTCTCCAAAACTGAACACAGTATTCCAAGTGAGGCCTCACCAGTGACTTATACAGTGGCATTAGTACCTCTTCCTTTCTGCTGGTAATTCCTCTTTGTATGCAACCCAACATCCTCCTGGCTATTGTCACTGCCTTGTCGCACTGTTTTGCCACCTTGAGATCCTCAGAAATAATCACACAAAGGTCCTTCTCCTGGTCTGTGCACACCAACTTCTCGCCCCCTATCGCGTACATTTCCCTTGGATTTCTGCTTCCCAAGTGCATGAAACTGCACTTCTTCACATTAATCTTAACTATCAAGCATTAGACCATTCTTTCAGCTTTTGTAGATCTTTCCTCATGTTATCCACTCCCTCAGGGGAGACCACTCTGTTGCAAATTTTCGTGTCATCTGCAAAAAGACAGACTTTTCCATTCAGTTCTTCAGCAATATCACTCACAAATACATTGAACAGTGCCGGGCCCAGGAGTGAATCCGGGGCACCCCGCTAATCACCCTCCTTTCATCCGAGTGAGCTCCATTTACCATCACCTTCTGTCATCTGTCAGTCAACCAATTTCTGATCCAGTTCACCACCTTGGGACCCATTCCCAAACTACTGAGTTTATTGATAAGCCTCCTATGAGGAACAGTATCAAAGGCTTTACTGAAATCCAGGTAGATAACATCCATCGCATGCCCCTGATCTAGTTCTCTGGTCACCCAGTCAAAGAACTCAATCAGATTTATTTGGCAAGATCGTCCTTTGGTAAAACCATGTTGCCTTGGATCATGCAACCTGTTGGTTTTGAGAAGGTCCACTATTCGCTCTTTCAGGATCGCCTCCATTACTTTTCCCGACACTGAGGTAAGGCTTATGGGCCTGTAGTTTGTCATTTCTTCCCTGTCACCACTTTTGTGAAGAGGTACCACATCAGCCCTTCTCCAATCCTGAGGAACTTCTCCTATTTCCAAGGATCTGTTGAAAATATCCTTTAACGGCCCTGCAAGAACCTCTCTGAGCTCTTTCAGTATCCTGGGATGTATCTCATCCAGTCCCATGGCCTTGTTCAATTTCAGTTTTGCAAGTTGTTCTAACACAGAGGTACTCAAATCCAGTCCTGGAGGGCCGAAAACCAGTCAGGTTTTCACGATATCCCTAATGAATATGCATGAGATAGATTCAACTACAATGGAGGCAGTGCATGCAAATATATCTCATGCATATTCATTAGGGATATCCCAAAAACCTGACTGGTTTGCAGCCCTCCAGGACTGGATTTGAGTACCTCTGTTCTAACACATCATCTTCTGTGAATGGTGTGGTATCTATTTCATTCCCATTTTTATATTTGGGAGTCACAGGTGGTCCTTCTCCAGGATTTTCTTTAGTAAAAACAGAGTAGAAGTATTTGTTTAGCAATTTCACTTTTTCAATGTCACATTCCACGAGTCCGTTCCCGGCACGTTTGAGTCCTGCAATTCCATCTCTGATTTTCCTCCTTTCCCGAATAGACCTGAAGAAACTCTGGAATTCATTATCAGAGGATGTAGTAAAAGCTGTTAGCGTAGCTGGGTTTAAAAAAGGTTTAGACAAGTTCCCGGAGGAAAGGCCCATAAACCAATATTAAAAGGGACCCAGGATATCACTGCTTGACCCAATACAAGCATTGTGGAACCTGTGTCTTTTGGGGAAACTACTAGGTATTTGTGACCTAGATTGGCCACTGTTGGAAACAGGATACTGGGCCTGATGACCTTGGTCCGATCCAGTATGGCATTTCTGATGTTCTTATGTTAAGGTGTGAATAAACAGTTAAATAAAGGTGAGCCAGTCGATATAGTGTATTTGGATTTTCAGAAAGCCTTTGACAAGGTCCCTCATGAGAGTCTCTTGTGGGTATGTTTGCTAAGCAGCAGTAGCATCCTCCATGTAATATTGGAGCCATGGCCCCATTGAATTAAAAGGGGCCGCGGCTCCGATATCACACTGAGGCTGCTTTATAAACATACCCCTTGAAATTAAAAAGCCATGGGATAAGAGGCAGTGTACCATTGTGGATCAGTAATTTAGTTAAAACACAGAAAGCAGATGGGCAATTTTCTCAATGGAGAAAGATGAAAAGTAGCCCAGGGATCTGTGCTGGGTCTGCTGCTTTTTAACATACTCATAAATGACCTGTAAATGGAAATAACAAGTGAGGTGATCAAATTTGGAGATTACACAAAATTATTCAAAACTGTTAAAACACAAAAGAATTGTGACAAATTGCAAGGGGATCTTGCTAAATTGGAAGACTGGACATCCAAATAGCAGATGGAATTTAGTGTGGACAAGTGCAAAGTTATGCACCTAGGAAAGAACAACCCAAACTACGGTTACACGATGCAAGGTGCCACATTAGGAACCACCACCCAGGAAAAGGATTTAGGCATCATCATTGACAATACATTGAAACCCTCTGCCCAGTGTGCAGGGGTAACCAAAAAAGGAAATAAAATGCTAGGAATCATAAGGAAAAACTAGTCTTTGCACAGCTTACTCACCACCTTGACTCCATCCACTTTCTTCACCCCCGACAGTCAGGATTTCGTACCGGTCATAGTGTAGAAACCACCTTACTTGCCTTCACCAATGCACTGCACGTTGCCCATGAGCACGGGGATATCTCAGTGGCTGTAGCACTCGATCTATCTGCTGCATTTGACTTAGTGGACCACTCCCTTCTTCTTCTTCGCCTACGGGAAGCAGGTCTCTGTAGTGTTGTCCACCGCTGGTTTCATTCTTTTCTTTCCTCCCGGTCTTGCACTGTTCTCTCCTCTTCTCCTTCAACCCCCTCCTCTGACCCATTTCCGCTCACTTGTGGTGTTCCCCAAGGTTCAGTCTTAGCACCTCTGCTTTTCAACCTTTTCCTGGCCCCCCTTGCTCTGCTGATTCAGCAATCCGGAATATCGGCATTCTACTATGCCGATGACATTGTCCTCCTTCACCATACTTCCCCCTCCTGTCCAGATCTCTCCCCATTGAACTCCTGCCTCACTACAGTAGCCTCCTGGTTGACACAAAACTGCCTTCACCTTAATCTCACCAAAACTATCGCAATTTGGTTCTCTTACGGTAATTCACCTCCCTCACTAGCGCCTTCTTTCTCCGGCACCCCCGTTCCCCTAGTCTCTACCTTCCGGTATCTTGGAGTCCACTTCGACTCAGATCTCTCTTTTAAAGCCCACGTCTCTCACATTACTAAAACTTCCTTCTTTTACCTCCGCCAAATTCGAGCAATACGTCCTTTCCTTTCCCCAGCAGCCCTTACTACTTTACTTCTGTCACTGGTCATGTCACGGGTGGATTTCTCTAACTCGGTTCTCATAGGCCTCTCCAAATCCCAACTTGCCCGCCTCCAGAGGATCCAAAATACCGCTGCCCGTCTTCTTACTTACTCCTCTTCCCGGGACCACATCACACCTTTACTCCTTCACCTCCACTGGCTACCCGTTCCCTTCCGCTCTCAATACAAATTGCTCTCCCTAGTGCACAACATCCTCCACACTAATACTCCACAGTACCTAGCTGACCTCATATCTTTCCACTCCCCCAGGCATACACCCCGTTCTTTCCATCTCAATCGCCTCACTCTCCCTTCACCTTCCCTTGCCCACCTACAATTTACACGATCCTCTGCCTTCTTTTTCATAGGACCTGCCTTGTGGAATTCACTTCCCTCATCCCTCCGTCTTGAACCTAACCATAGCACCTTCAAGAAGGACCTAAAAACTCACCTCTTCTCTACAGCATTCGGTCTTCCCTCCCCCTTGTGTGACTTCTCCTAGACTTTATCCCCTTTTGTATGCATCCTCTTCTGTCTTGTCCTGTGTTTTCTCTCTCTGTTTCTTTTCTCCTGAAACCATTGTAACTTCTTTTCCGTTTCTATGGCCTCGAGCCGTCCTCTTTAATTTTGTATCTTGTACACCGCTTTGCTTGTTTCAGAAAGGCGGTTTATCAAATAAAATTACCATAACCATTACCATTACCACAAGGAATAGAGAATAAAACAAAGGATATTATAATGCCTCTTTATCGTTCCATGGTGTGCAATTCTAGTCATCGTATCTTAAAAAAGATTTAGCAGAATTAGAAAAGGTACAGAGAAGAGCCACCAAAATGGTAAAGGGGATAAAAGATAACACTATGAGGAAAAGCTTAAAAGGCTAGGGCTCTTCAACTTGGAAAAAAGACAGCTGAGGGGAGATATGACTAATCTTCTCCAGCTCCACATCCCTCACTCCCTTCAGTCTCTCATGCTCATCTAGGACAAACATAAAGCTCTGCCTTTTTCTTCCTGGGTCCTGCTTTGTGGAATTCCCTACCCGCTACCCTGCTCTCAGAACTCATAACTGCCGAGGTTTAAAACTATGCTGAAAACTCACTTCTTTCGCCAGATATTTGATCTCCCACTTCCGCAATCATAACTAATTGTCACTACTAGCTTCTTGCTCTGCCTCTTCTCTCACTCTCATACTGTCCTGTCTGAATTATAGCGTTCTTTTCCTTTTTTTCTATACATCCTTTTTGTAATTGTAAACTGCTCTGATGCCAAGTAGCCTAGGGCAGTATATCAAAAGCTAATACAGATAAAGATATGATAGAAGTCTATAAAATAGTGAATGGAGTGGAACAGGTAAACATAGATCATTTGTTTACTCCTTTAAAAAGTAGAAAGTCTAAGGGACACGCAATGAAGCTGCAATGTAGCCCATTTAAGACTAATAGGAGAAAATATTTTTTCACTCTACGCATAATCAAATTTTTAAATTCATTACTGGAGGATGTAGTAAAAGCTGTTAGTGTAGCTGGGTTTAAAAAAGGTTTGGACAAGTCCTGGAGGAAAAGTCCATAAACCATTATTAAAGAGGACCAGGGAAATCCACTGCTTGCCCCAAGATAAAAAATATGGAATCTGTGAACATTTTTGGGAACCTGCCAGGTACTAGTGACCTGGCTTGGCCACTTTTAGAAACGAGACACTGGGCTTGATGGACCTTGGTCTGACCTAGTATGGCATATCTTATGTTCTTAACCTGAAACATCAATAATGAGCTTTTCCCAATCTGGACTTGAAAGTGATAGTGGACTATACAAAAGAAATAAATGATAGGTGCCTCTAAATGAACCCTAACTAGAAAAGACTTTATATATAAGGGAGATCAGTAGTTCAGATTTCTGTAACATGAAATAAGTTTTTTGCAAAATAATGTAATCCTGCCTCCCAGCTCTCTCAAGGTGATGCTTAAAAAGAAGAAAAAGGTGGTGGAACTGCATTGAGCTAATAAACACTCTTCCCCTGGTTTTAACAAGGTTTCACAGACCCCAAATATAGAAAACCGGCAATCCCGATTTAGATCATGCCATCTTTTTTTAAGGGATCTAGTATTCAAGAGGCCAATTTTAATTCCTTTGACACGACCCACACTTAACTGTGCAGGAATTGAAGGGGCTATTGTAAAAGAGCAGGAATGCAAAACATCAGGATTCTTACCTGCACAACCTGGATGTGATGAAGAGTGATCCTGCCCATCAGAACAGATGATATTTCAGAAACAGGAGAAAAGCAACCTAGGAATCAGGCTAGAACTGAAAAATATTCTAAAGCAGTGGCTCCCCAAGTGGGATCACATAATCAGTGGATGGGGGTCACAGAAAGAGAGCTGTTTCCCCTCTATTGACATGCTCAATAATGGCAGTCAACACTGAGCTGGTGAGTCAGTGAACATTCACAGACCTTGCCACCTCCTTCTGGGTGGACTTCCTGTTTGACTGGAAACCCATTCAGAATACTGGGGTATGTGAGAGCAAATTGGCACATAGGGCCTGTGCCAACTGCTGCTACTATCACCCTCCCCCTGCTGCTATGTTCTTGATGCTTTTGATAAGTGTTGGGGGGAAGAATTTAGAGGTCACTATTTTGTTTTCATGATCATCTGGGGTCGCTTGAATTTTTAGTGTTAAAATGGGGTAAAGGTTTGGGAAGCCCTGTTCTGAAGCCATAATGGGAGTAATGGATGCCCCGTACAGACATCCCAGAGAGCACTGAATCTAGAATCCAATAGATTGCAAGTAGCAGGGTTTTTACCAGAGGGAGATAGTGACAAACAGATTTGATCTGTTCTTTGACTAGATTTCTAGAGAACTGGATCAAGAGCATATGCTGGTTGCGGTTTATTTGGGTTTCAGAAAAGCATTTGATTCTGTAAACATAGCCTGCAAATAAACTTAACAGTCTGAGGATGGGTTGGAATGATGTGGATTGGATTAGAAACTGATTGAGTAATAGACAACAAAGGGTAATAGTAAATGGAATTCATTCTGAGGTACTTAAGAATATAAGAAAAAACGTACTGGATTAGACCAAATGTTTATCAAGTTTCAACATCATATTTCCAAAAGTCGCCAATTCAGGATTTGCCATAATGTGCACAGGTCACAGCTAGCCAGCAGGATTCCAAAAAGTAGATTGATTCTTTCTTGCATACACTCTAGGAAAAGTAGTGACTTTCCTAAGTCTAGGAAGGAACTTGTCCTCCGGGAACCTGTCTAAACCCCTTTTAAACCCAGTTATGTTAGTTGCTTCCACAACACCTTCTGGCAACAAATTCCATGGCTTTATTATGCGCTAAGTGAAAAAATATTTCCTTCCATTAGTTCTAAAGGTGCAACCTATTAGCTTCATGGAGTGTTGCCAAATCCTTCACCACATTTTCTGATAACAAATTCCACAGCTGTGCAGATTATTGGTGGTAAGGTACTGTTTGGCCTACACTAGCTTTGGTAACAATCCAGATTGTTACTAAGCACAATGGGAACACATGGTGCTGCTGGGGGCTGTATTAAGGGGGATATTGTATGGCCATTATTATAACTAGAAGTTCTAGCTGAAATGCAGGTGCTCACATTGCTATCTGGGGTCCTGGAATGTGGTAGTTAGGCAGCAGCAGCAGTAGCCTGGAATGAAAGAATTCAGCTAGCAGCTGCCTCTGTCTGGCAGACTCCAAGTACATGGATAACTAGAAGTCCTAAGGGTAACATAAGTGCTCACATAGCCTGGTCTATCCAGAATGCTATGCAGGAGAGTCTGGATTTTTGACCAAGGACCAAAATTTAATATTTAATTTAATATAAATGTAACATTTATAATATTTATAAGTGTGATGTTGGATTTTTGAGGGAAAGGTGGTATTTCGAAGCTCATGAAGATTCACCAAGGGTGCCCACAACCTTTGCACCAGCCCTGTATGAGCATACTTTATATAATGTGGCCAAACTCACTTAAGATAGGCAAAGTGTCACCGCCTCCCTTGCCCAGGCGGTTGCCTAAGGCTTGGGAACGGGCAGTCAATATATTTATTTGTTCTAAGTGCCCATTTCTTGTAGTTGTGTAATAATCCAACCGAGATGGTAATTATAGGCACACAGGATTTTTATTATTTTCAGCCAAAGGAACTTTAAAGATTCCCATTATCAGGATAAGGTAAGGATATTTTCCAACAGCATCAAACAAAGGCAAACTTGCTTCTCTTCAGCTTTGGCACTTAAATGAAAACACAGTATTTCCTCATACTATAAACAAACACAGCACTGAAACTCCGGTGCAAAAAGAATTAGAAAAAAAACCATCTTCTTTCATAGCTTCAAAACAAACAGAAGTTGTTATATTTCCAAGCAGGCAAACTTCTGTTACACATTGGGTTTTCTTTCCTTTCACCAGGTAATTCCTTCAGGTTGTTGTATCTCAGGCTTTCCACTTTCTAGCATACAAATGCTCACACACTCAGCTACGGCTTAAAACTTCAAGAACCTTATTTGCATATTTCCCAGCCATGCTCTCTTGAAGGAGCAGCTACCAGGTTTAAAGCTTCTGCAAATGTTCTGGCCTTTCTCAATGCCTAGAGGCTACCGAACATTCCATTTCCTCATCAGAATTCTCCTCTATTAAACCAGGCATCTCTATTTCCATACTCTCCAGGTCAGAGTCTGCTTGAGAGGCACAGGATTCAGACTCAAAACTATCTGGCTTTAATCCCTTCAGGATTTCTAAATCTTTAGTCAAGGCAGTGTCCTTCCTTCTCTGAGGAATAGTATAGCAGTTAGAAAGTCTCTTAGCCTTTAAGGAGTTAATAGAAGGCTTTAGGCTGCTCACCTTATCTTTTGGAATCAAGCACTTAACAGGCTTTACTGCTGAAGGCTCATGCTCCATGCATACTTCGGGGGAAGGGCTTCTGCTGCCAACATGGCTGACCAACTCCCTTGGGTAAGCTTTCCTTCTAGAAGTATATCTCCTGTCTCCCTTACAGGGTCCTGGGTTAGCTCCAAATCCTCTGGCTGGCTCTGCCCTTCTCACAGAGGTTTCCAATGAAGCTCCCTTGACTCCCCGGGTACCTTCTTTGCGTGGTTCTCCAGAGCTTCTAGGACCTCCTCCCCTCCTGGGACGTTCTGACCTATTCCAAGCTGCACTGGAACCAGAACTAGGAATCCTCGTCAAGCGTTTCCCTTCACGGTTCTCAGACCTCTCTCTGAGTTCAGGCTTCCCTCTGAGTTCAGACTCCTCTCTGTCCTCCTCTGCTGCTTCTTCTCCCCTAAGTTCACTCTCTGGCAGTTTATATGAGTGCTTTCCCCTTCGGCTTCCTGGCCCCAACCCCCAGCTGTCCCTCGTGAGCAGGGTTGGTAACCATGGAGCTGGGGTGTGTCTCCTTGCTACCTGCTTTCTGTGGAGAGTTTTTTTCTAGTTCAGAAGTTTTAACCCTTAAACTTCTGGTTCTTTTCCTACTATCTGGGGAAAATGCCTGTTTTTTCCCTCTTTCTTTATTCTCCCTGCTTTCCGCGCCATCACAAAAGTCATTTACGCCAGCTCTAGAGATGGTACAAGCAACTGTGATTTTATTTTAAGTACATTAACTGCTATTCTATAAAGTCAATGCAATTGCATCTCCTCATAATACAAAGAGAGCATGACATCACAATCATATGCCCTGGTATTCTACAGACCTGAAAAAACTTAAACATGAGCTCAGTAAAGTGGAGCATAAATGGAGACATACCCATGAAGATCAAGTCAAGACCAATTACCTACACACTCTACAATCATATCAGATTTAAGCCAATAAAGAAAAAACAGAGTACCATACAAAAATGATAATGAAATCACTAAACAAACCTAGAAAGCTATATGACATTGTTAAGTCTTTGGTAAATGAGAACAAACAAACATCATCTCTAAATATCCCTGGACCACAAGCACTTGTTTCACACTTCCAATCCAAACTCCTTAATTCTCCTCCAATCATAATTAAAAATAACATTCAAGCCTGTACTTCCAACCTTCTTCTATCATTCAGCCCAGTTACACCTGAATATCTTGAAGACATAATAAGTAATCTCAACACCACCACATTCCCTCTGGACCCATACCCGGTAAATTGGCTAAAACTGGCAAGAGTGGAGCTAGCCCCAACTCTATGTAGAATGATACACCTGTCATTCTCTCAAGGATATCTACATTCCAGCCTTAAGACAGCATCCATCCATCCTATTCTAAAAAAACCCTAAGCTGGATCCATCAGAGCCAAGTTCATACAGACCAATATCTAGCATACCCTTCCTGGCAAAAATAATGGAAAAGATCGTCCAAATCCAATTGCAGGATCACATCAACTCAAATGCACCCCTCGACCTACAGCAAGATGGATTCCAACCTGGCCATGGAGTTGAAACTCTGCTAATCAGTAATGGACAGACTGCTAGAAACTGCTAGGTACATATGACCTAGATTGGCCACTGTTGGAAACAGAATACTGGGCTTGATGGACCTTGGTCTGACCCAGTATGGCATATCTTATGTTCTTATGACTGATAAAAGGCATAGAAAAACCTAAGCAGGGTTTCATTCTCATATTTCTGGAGCTGCAGCATTCAACACAATATGCCATGACATACTTATACAATGATTACAGTGCATTGGCATCCATAACCTAGCCCTTACACGGCTTTGCTCCCACCTTTCTGGCTGTCAACAAATAGTTCAGTCAGGAACCAATACCTCTGATCCTTACACTCAAAAACAAGGTGTACCCCAAGGCTCAGCATTTCAGTCCTAGTGTTCAACATTTATATCCAGCCAACTTGCAACCTCATCCATTCTCATGATGTCTCCTACCATCATGATCATAGGATCGTGCTTCAAGCAATGATTACTCCACATTTTGACTTCTGTAATGCTATACTACAGGGTCTTAATAAACAAGTACTCCATCAACTCCAAATAGCTCAAAATACCGTAACACATGTACTCCTTAAGCTCCAAAAATCTGAACATGTGGATAAGGTCTTAGATAGTGCTGGGGAGGAGTCTGCTGTCTTGGTACATGTCGGTACCAATGACATAGGAAAATGTGGTAGGGAGGTTCTGGAGGCAAAATTTAGGCTTTTAGGTAGGAAGTTGAAATCCAGAACTTCCAGGGTAGCATTCTCCGAAATGCTTCCTGTTCCACGCGCAGGACCCAAAAGGCAGGCAGAGCTCCGGAGTCTCAATGCGTGGATGAGACAATGGTGCAGAGATGAGGGTTTTGTATTTGTTAGGAACTGGGGAACATTCTGGGGAAAGGAGGGGTTCTTCCGAAGGGATGGGCTTCACCTTAACCGGGATGGAACCAGGCTGCTGGCATTAACCTTTAAAAAGGAGATAGAGCAGCTTTTAAACTAGATATTAGGGGAAAGCCGACAGTCGCCCAAGAGCGGATGGTTCAGAAGAATGTATCCTTGAAGGATACTACCAAAAGCAGAGAGGTTCCACAAAAGAGTAAAGTAGCCCAAATGCCCTCAAGTATGGAGCAGACAGAGCTTAAAGATCCCAATTTACCCATGTCTAACAATAGCCAAATTAACATGAATAAAATACATTCTCTAAAATGCTTGTATGCAAATGCTAGAAGTCTAAAGAATAAGATGGGAGAGTTAGAATATATAGCAGTAAATGAAAGGTTAGATATGATTGGAATATCAGAGACATGGTGGAAGGAAGACAACCAGTGGGACACTGTGATACCTGGGTACAAACTATATCGTAATGACAGCTGATCAAATTGGTGGAGGGGTTGCGCTCTATGTTAGAGAGGGCATTGACTCAGAAAGGATTAAAGTTTTGCAGGAAACAAAATCTGCTGTAGAATCTATATGGATTGAAATTCCATATAAAAGGGGGAAGGCGATGGCAGTGGGGGTGTACTATCGAGCACCTGGCCAGAATGACCAAATGGATGATGAAATGCTCAAAGAAATCAAAGAAGCTAACAAAAGTTACAGCGCAGTAATAATAATGGGTGATTTCAATTACCCCGGTATCGACTGGGTCAGTGTCACGTCAGGACATGCTAGGGAGATAAAGTTCCTAGATGAAATAAATGACTGCTTCTTGGAGCAGCTGGTTCATGAACCGACCAGAGGGGAAGCCATATTAGACCTAGTCCTTAGTGGAACACCAGATCTAGTGCAAGAGATAAGGGTGTTGGGGCCACTTGGCAATAGTGATCATAGCATGATTGCCTTTGATTTAATTAGTGGAGGAGGGATACTAAGGAAATCCACAGTACTACCTTTTAACTTTTGAAAGGGAGACTATTATAAAATGAGGAAAACAGTTAAGAAAAAACTAAAAGGAGCAGTTGTGAAGGTTAAAGACGTACATCAAACTTGGGTGTTGTTGAAAAATACTATCTTGGAAGCCCAGACCAGCTGTATTCCACGCTTTAAAAAAAGTGGAAGGAAGTCCAAAAAACTGCCAGCATGGTTTAAAGGTGAGGTCAGAGAGGCTGTTGTTGCCAAAAAAGCATCTTTCAGGAAATGGAAAAAAGAGACAAACGACGAAACCTGGAAACAGCACAAGCACTGGCAAGTCAAATGCAAGGCATTGATAAGGCAGGCAAAGAGAATTTGAGAAGAAGCTTGCTGCGGAAGCAAAAACGCAAAATAAAGACCTTTTCAAGTACATTCGTAGAAAAAAACCTGTGAGAGAGTTAGTTGGTCCATTAGATGATAAAGGGGTTAAAGGAGCACTAAGAGGCGACAAGGCGATAGTGGAGAGACTGAATGAATTCTTTGCTTCGGTCTTTACTGAGGAAGATGTAGGGATGTTACCCATGACTGAAGTAGTATTTAAAGGTGCAGAAGAATTGAAGGAAATATCGATACATCGGGAACATGTCTTACAACTATTAGATAAACTGAAGAGTAGCAAATCACCTGGGCCGGATGGTATACATCCAAGGGTGTTGAAAGAACTGAAATATGAGATTGCAGACCTGCTATCAGTAATCAGTGAACTATCATTAAAATCATCTCTAATACCTGAAGATTGGAGGATCGCCAATGTAACACCAATTTTTAAAAAGGGTTCCAGGGGTGATCCGGGAAACTACAGACCGGTGAGCCTGACGTCAGTACCGGGAAAAATGGTAGAAACCATCATAAAGAATAAAATTACTCAGCATGTAGATAGTCACGACCTAATGGGAGACAGCCAACATGGCTTTAGACAAGGAAGATCTTGTCTTACTAATCTGTTATGTTTTTTTGAAGGAGTGAATAAACAGGTGGACAAAGGTGAGTCGGTTGATATTGTGTATCTGGATTTTCAGAAAGCCTTTGACAAGGTCCCTCATCAGAGACCTTTGGCAAAACTAAAGAGTCATGGGATAGGAGGCAGTGTACTATTGTGGATCAGGAACTGGTTAAAAGATAGAAAGCAGAGGGTAGGGCTAAATGGCCAATTTTCCCAATGGAGAAAGTTGAATAGTGGTGTACCCCAGGGATCTGTGCTGGGTCCGCTGCTTTTTGACATATTCATAAATGACCTGGAAAGTGGAATAACGAGTGAGGTTATCAAATTTGCAGATGACACAAAACTATTTAAAGTAGTTAAAACCCAAGAGGATTGTGAAAAATTGCAAGAGGATCTTGATAAATTGGAAGACTGGGCATCAAAATGGCAGATGAAATTTAATGTGGACAAGTGCAAGGTTATGCACCTAGGGAAGAACAACCCAAACTATGGTTACATGATGCAAGGTTCCACATTAGGAACCACCACCCAGGAAAAAGATTTAGGCGTCATTGTGGATACCATGTTAAAACCCTCGGCCCAGTGTGCAGCGGCGGCCAAGAGAGCAAATAGAATGCTAGGTATGATAAGGAAAGGAATGGAAAATAAAACAAAAGATATTATAATGCCTCTATATCGTTCCATGGTGAGACCGCACCTTGAATATTGTGTGCAATTCTGGTCGCCGTATCTTAAAAAGGATATAGCGATTTTAGAAAAGGTACAGAGAAGAGCCACCAAAATGGCAAAGGGGATGGAAGGATACTCCTATGAAGAGAGGCTAAAATGGTTAAGGCTCTTTAACCTGGAAAAGAGACAGCTGAGGGGAGATATGATAGAAGTCTATAAATTAATGAACGGAGTGGAACAGGTAAACGTAGATCGATTGTTTACCTTATCAGAATATAGAAAGACCAGGGGACATGCAATGAAGCTACAGGGTAAACTATTTAAGACTAATAAAAGAAAATATTTTTTCACTCAACGTGTAATCAAACTCTGGAATTTGTTACCGGAGGATGTGGAAGAGGCTGTTAGTGTAGCTGGGTTTAAAAAAGGTTTGGACAAGTTCCTAGAGGAAAGGTCCATAAACCATTATTAAGAAGTGACCGAAGATATCAATGCTTGATCCAGTACAAGCATTATGGAACTTGTGTCTCTTGGGGAAACTGCTAGGTACATATGACCTAGATTGGCCACTGTTGGAAACAGAATACTGGGCTTGATGGACCTTGGTCTGACCCAGTATGGCATATCTTATGTTCTTATGTTCACATTCTGATCCGGACATCCAACCCCTTGTCCGGGTGCCCAGAATCGGGATGTGCACTGGCTGCATCCAATTCTGATCCCACAGGGGCTAGACATGCCCACGGGATCAGAATCAGGAACAGGCCAGGATGTCCAGGCCGTGCCCCGATTCTGGATGTCTGGAATGCAAAACGGACTCCCCAGAGAGCCCAGCCAGGTTCCTGTATGGAGCTGCAATGCCATGGCGTCCCATCACCATGGCACCATGGCTCCATTCAGGAGCCATAATCCCCAGCCACTGACCAAAGTCCCCTTTCCCTGCAGCTCAACTGCCAATCTGGTCTTCCATTGCCAGGGTCGGGTTGGGAGGAACTCCCTGTACCTCCTCACCTCCTCCCGGTTCAGCTGTCCCCTGACGTCTAGGGGGACTTATTCCACCTCTGAGGTGGAATAAGTCCCCCATCCATTTTGCAGACCCCGGATGTACTGGACCAACCTCAGAATCGGCCCTATACGTCTGGGGTCAGTCGCCACCCACTGCCTGCCCTCACTCCTCCCCTGACCCACCCCCCTCCCACCCATAAACAGAGCTTCCTACACAGATCAGGTGAACTTGTGGGGAGCTCTGTTTCCTCTGGTGCCGGCCAGATGAATAGCGGGTCTGGACGTCCAGATCGGATGTCCAGACCTACTATTCTGGTCTCAGAATAAACCCCATAAACCCCATACTATACCAACTAAACTGGCTACCTGTAGAGAGCAGAATAAAGTATAAATCCCTAATGGTAATATTCAAAGCATTACATAACTTATACTCTGCACACCTCAGTTCATTAATAAGCATTACACCCAATAATAGACAAAGAAGGAGAGAGACCCAAAACACACTTGTCGTTCCCACAGAGTTCAGAAAAATGAATCAGAAAACAAGTAACAGATTATTTACATTCTATGCACCAACACTCTGGAACTCACTTCCAAATAAACCAAGGAACATAGACGACATATACACATTCAGAAAGCAGCTAAAGACATATTTGTTCACCGAGTACTTTGGACACTTAACTGTGGAATCAAACGCTGATCCTACATAAGCTAAAAAATCAATTTGTCCCTCTGCTGTCCCTATCACTAACCTCCCCATATGAACAGTGGGTCTGTATGGAGAGGCCTAGATGAGGGCAGGCGGGGCATTCTGGAGGCAGAGTAAGGGCGTGACATGGGTGGCCCTTGACTTTGGACATACAGGACCGATTCTGAGGTCGGCCTTGTATGTCCAGGGCCTTCAGGCTAGATGGGGGACTTATTCCACCTCGAAGATGGAACAAGTCCCCCTGGATGGCAGGGGACCGCAGTGCGGGACATGGGCAGGTAGGTGAGGGGGTTCAGGGGGTTCCCCGCAGCCCAACCCAGGCATTGGAAGGCCAGATCAGGGTCGGGCTGTGGGGAATGGGAGTCATTGCGTGGCAGCCAGCAATCGCGGCTCATGAATGGAGCCGCGGTGCCATGATGATGGGACACCATGGCGCTGTGGCTCCATTCAAGAGCCCAGCTGAGTCACCGAGACATACAGCCAGGCAGAATTGTGTCCTGGCCTGCACGTCCAGGCGCTAGACCCAATTCTGACCCCGCAGGGGCCGTGGGATCAGAATCGGGTCTAACTTTGCATGGTCCGACTCTGCCCTGCCGTACAGGGGCTGACCACCCTATTGTGAATAGGCCTCATAGTTTTTACATTGTATTTGTTCCGAATACATTATTTACATCGTAGGTTGCATTTGTAGCAGCATTTTATCTTTTAGATTAGAAGAGGATTATTTGTCATGTTTAGTCTAGTCAGTGGTTGAATTGTTCTTAGATTAGGTCTGCCAGGGTGTTTTGGTAATTGTTTATGTGATTGGATTTTCAAAGTGTCACTTGAATAACCATGTTTTTAGATGTTTACAGAAGTCTTTATGGTCTTTTGTGGATCTTATTGTCTTTGGGAGAGAGTTCCAGAGACCTGGTGCATAGAGAAAGAAGGATCTCTTTGATGTGGATGAGTTATTTTTGGTGAATTCTGCCGGGGTGGTAAGTGAATTTTTTGCATTTACTCTTCTTTCCCTATTTGCTGGGGTAGTCTGCAGGAGTGTTCTTAAGTAGGTGGGTGTTTCAGTCTATAGTGTCTTGAAATAGTGTGTATGTTTTTGTATTTTATCCTGCTGTTTATTGGGAGCCAATGTAGTTTTTCCAATTTGGGGTGATGAGTTCTCTTATCGGCATTTGTGTGATGGTTCGGGCAGCAGTTTCTGCGCTAATTGGAGGCGTCGTATGCTTTGTTTTGGTAGGCCAGTGAGTATACTATTACTGAAGTCCAACTGAGGGAGCACCATTGCTTAAAGTACTGTGTATAAGTCATCAGTGGACAGTAGAGGTCGTAGGTGATACACTGTCTTTATTTTTGTGTAGATTGCTCTTGTGGTATTGCTGTTGTGGCTTGTCATGTTTAGGTGGCTTTCAATTGTGATGCCTAGGTATTTGACCTCTTTTTTGACCTCTAGGATTGCATCTTTTACTTGCGGGGTTTTAGGTGGGGTGAATGTATCATCTCTTGATATATAAAGAACCTATTTTTTTTGTAATTTATATTCAGGTTGTGTTTGGATAGCCATGAAGCTATTTCATCAAAGCATATGGTTATTTTAGTCTGATCGGGACTGTTAGTGTCAACTGGGGAATATAAGAATGTCATCTGCGTATATGTGGTAGTATATATTATGCTTTTAGATTATTTCTCAGATGGGCTGTAAGTAGAGGTTAAAAGGTAATGCTGATAGGGTGGAGCCTTGAGGGATTCCTTGTAGTTGAGGATAAGGCTTTGATGAGTTGTGTTGAATTTTTATTTGTTGTTTCCTGTCAGTTATGAATGATGTGATGTTAAGTAGTAGGTGATGACATATGGAATCACATGAAGATTCTATATCTAGAAAGATCATTATGAAGGCTGTTTTCCGTCTATCAATCCCTCTTATTATTCTATCCATTTGTGCTATTAGTAGGGTCTCTACTCCATAGTTATTCCAGAAGCTGTGTTGTTGCATGTCAAGTGGTGAGTGTGTTTCAATGTATTCTTGTAATTGGTTTATTACTATCTATTCCATTATTTTAGTAGGGGAAGGCTCGAAATAAGTCTGTATGAGCTAGGGTCAGATTTGTTCAATGTTGTGTTTTTTAGAATAAGCCGTATTGATGCAGTTTTTAGATCTTTAGGCACATAACCTGTTTCCAGAGATAGCTGTACAATGTTGGGTATTACAGGGGAAAGTTCCTCACGTGATATGTTCACCCAACTTACCAGGCAAGTTATTAGCTGATGTGGTTGTATTTAGATCAGCTATTTTTTTGTAGTTGGTTTGAAGATATTGTTGTGAATGTCATCCATTTAGTGTTGATTTTGAGATTGTTGTTAGTTGTAAAGGCCGATACGGGTATCTTTCCCATTTAGTACTGTACAATTACTTCTGGTGAAAGTGTTCGTTCATCTTGTATCTGAGGTTTGATTAGTGATTTGATAATGCTGAAGAGTTCTCTCAGTTTGTTTAGTGAGAACCTAATGAGTTTTGAGTGCTATTTTTTCTTATTTCTATTGATGGAATCATGGCACTCTTCTAGTCTTTTCATATAGTTTATTTGAGTTTCATGTTGCTTTGTTCTTCTCCAGGTCCTTTCCAGTTTTCTCAGGTGCTTTTTCTGAGTTCTGAGGTCTTGCATGTACCATACTGCACTCCTTTTATTTCTCTTAGGTATTTGTGGGATGCCTTTGTCAATTGCTGTATTTCTTATAGTTACGTTTCAGGTTTCTATGAGTGTGAAAATATCTATGGAGTCTGACATAAGTTGCGGTGTAATTTCCTCCAGGAATAAATTCTTGTCAAATCTGCAGTATCTTCTAGGTGCAGCGGTAGTGTGCTTGATATTTATGTTCGATGTTTGGTATTCTATGTCAAAGTTAATTGTGAGTGGTCCAAACAGGGAACAGGCTGGATTTGTACTAATTGACATGTCTGTTTGTTGGGAGTCTCTCTAGATAAAAAGATGAGATCTAGGGTGTTTCCTTTTGTGTGTGTGAGCTTCTGCATGATTTGTTCATATCTTAATGAGTCCATTGCATCTAGGAATGTTTGTGAGGTCCCTTTAGATGCTGTTGTTAGGTTTAGGTCACCCAGTAGAATGATTTGATTGTCGGGAGTATTGTCTGGGCAGAGTGTTTAGAGTATGATTGATAGTTCTTTAGGATTTGTAAAGGGGGGGGGGGGGGGTCTGTATATTAGAAGGTATGCAATGTGGCTGTTTTCAATTATGAGAATGTGAATGCCCGCTGTATTCACTGCTGCTGTTGTTCAGAACCTCAGGTCTCTTTTTGCTATGATACATTCTCCTCCTCCCTTTCTTTCCTTTCTTTGGCAGTTGAATATGTTATAATTATTAGGTTTTAGTTAAGGCAATAGGACTGTATCTTTGGAAGATAGCCAGGATTCTGTCAAGAACATGAGGTCAAGGCTATTGTTGATGTAGTCCGTTAGAATAGGGATCTTGTTCCTGGCAGAGCGTGGATTGATGAGAGTGCGTTTCCATTGTTGTATGTCTGGAATATACATGTTGCACATTTGTTCAGGATTGTGAGTTTGGATTGTTACAAGGCTGCATGTTGTATGATATTTATAGAACCATGTGTTGTCCTTTGAAGGAGCAGTTCTATGTTGAAAGGGTGTGCAAATGATTGGTATATGGTAAGTTTGTTGTGCATATGCTCCTAATGGGATGTGAAGGTTAGTATTCCGATCATAATTATGGTTATGATGAATGCCCTGAGAGCCATTGCTCTTTGTGTTACTATTGCTATGGGTGAGTGTCAGCTGCAGATGCTCAGGTTGGAGAGGTCGAAGTTGACTGTGTCTAGCAGGATCTGTGTGTGCTCTGACAGTCAACTTTAAGGCCTATTTTGTGAAAAGATGAGTGTTTAATCCAGGTGACTAGGTAATGTTTGTTTGGGTTTGGAAGATTTGTATTTGTGTTCAGAGCTTTAACTTTGCATTGTGTGTTAATCTTGTTACCATTATGCCCGGTTTGATAAAATAAAGCTCCTTGATAAGTGTGATAGTCAAGGTCTTGTCATCACATGCAAATGTTGGCAGGAAGCTGAGGTGTTTAGTTTAGTGTGGAGGCAAACTTTGAAAGCTAAGACATATTACACATTAAAGGACATGTTATACGTATAAGGCTGTTCTAATTCTATGATGTTACATTAAATGAATCTGTTTTTCTCACCTATGCTGTACAGTTTTCCCTCTTCTTCTTCAGTTTGTTGTCCTGGCCTAAGGGCCTTGCCAAAAGACCCTCTGGTGAGGCCCTCAAGCACGGGCCACCAGGTGCAGGCATGCCCGATGGCACTGCCTCTTAAATGTACTTAAAAGTGTCCTGCTCTTCCTCCTCGGTCTGATTGGCCTTGGTAGTGGGCGGTAGGGAGGAGCATGCTTTCCCGCTCCTTATCCCGATGACAATCGGGGCTTAAGGCTGGCCGCTACTGTTCCCGCGCCCAATGGTGCTGTGTTTTAAATGTATTTAAAAGTGTCCTGCTCTTCCTCCTCAGCCCAATTGGCCTTTGTGGGTGGAGAGCAGGGAGGGACTTGCCTTCCCGCTCCTTACTCTGATGCCAATCGGGACTCAAGGCTGTAACCTCTTCACCCCAATTCATTGCGCCTCTCTCAGTTGCATTTAATGTTACATGCATGCTGTTCTCTTCCATTATAAACTGCTTTGATTTTTTGATAAGGCAGTACATAAAACACCCAAATAAATAAATAAATAAAATCTCTATGCAGACGACATCATGATTTATGCTCCCTTCTCAACCACTAATGCAAACTTCACACCATAACAAACTGCTTCAATGCAATTAACCATTGGCTCTCTGAACACCGATTCATAATTAACTACAATAAAACCAAGGTCCTCTTTAGAACCAGAGATAAACACTTCTCCTCACCGATTACATTAAGAGTTGACAATGCAGATCTGTTGGTTAAACCCAGTCATATACCTTGGAGTAATCATTGACTAGATTCTCATATTACAATCTCACATAAATAAAGCAACAAAAATCATATACAATAAAATTCGGACTCTCCAACATCTGTGACCCCTTCTTGAGACTAAGGATTTCAGAACTGTCTTCCAGGCTATGATACTCCCCCACATAGATTACTGTAATGCAGTCCTCCATGGTATATCTAAAAGTCATTTACATCCACTGCAACAGACACATCACCCCCATTCTGAAGGAACTTCACTGGCTACCCCTGTTAGCAGAATAAAATTAGGGAGTAGCCTAATGGTTGGGGCAAGGTACTTCAGGCCAGAAGGTTGGAGGTTCAAATCCCACCAGAGGACAGCAACCTTGTGCCGGAAGGACTGGGGTTTCTAGTCCCACAGATGCTCCTTGTGGTCTTGGACAAGCCACTTAACCCTCCATAGCCCATGTTCCTGTAAGTATTAGTGTATGTGTCTCATATCCCCATGTGTTAAATGTATCCCCCAATTGTGTTGTGACTGCTTTGATTGAAGGATAAGGCAGTATACAAACCTGTCTAAATAAATAAAATACAAAAGCATACTGTAATGAACATTTTCAAAATCTATCATGAATTATCCTCGCATTACTTGCAATCTAGTATAGCAAGAACACCAAATAATCAGCATAGAAGCCCTGCACAACATCTACTAGCACTCCCTTCAGACTTTACCATATTCAGCCAGACAACCAGTTCACATGCATTCTCCTTATATGCGCCCAGCCTTTGGAACTACATAACTGGACACATAAGAGCTACCAGTGATACTATAACTTTCCAGAAGTTATTAAGAACTTCTTCTTTACAGAATATTTTGGAGACATATCTTAGACACTCTCCCAGCCATGAACTTCATGAGTGGTTAATTCTGGTCTACCCACTAGTTGCACCCTGACCACTTGATTCCTAGATAACTTTATTCCCTAAATCCACATCTCCTTGTCATTCTAAGTTGTTTGAACGTTAAATGTTAAATGTTTGATGTAAATTCTAAGACTATGTCAAGTTGATAGTTACCTATAAGAACATGTTCCCTGTAATGTTACATTTTACATAAACTTCCTTGATCATAGGAAATGCGGTATATAAACCTATTAAATAAATAAATCAGAGTGGATTTGACTTCATAGAATAGGGGTGATTAACACACATCAAAACGCATCTTAATCCAGCCATCCTTTTCAAAATTGCCCTCCATGTGCCTCACTTTGCACTTGTCACCGGTAAGTTTCATCTGCTATTTAGATGTCTAGTCCCTCTGCGTTTAAAAACAGTTTGGATAAATTTATGGAGCACAGGTCAACCAGCACTCATTAGTCAGGCAGGAATTAATTTGCCCCTCCATCATCTAGGAAGAAACAACAGGAAGGGATCCTCTGTGTACTTCCAACTAACCTGAATAGACCACAGTCAGAAAAAGGATGCCGACCACCATCAACCATTGATCTGACACGGTATGACATTTGTGTTCTTTGCATTTACATAGCATGGTATCAGCCTTAAATCCAAGTAAGACACTAGCAGTAATTTGTTACACTTTATTATATCTACCCTTTAACCCTCCAGAAGTTTAAGTTGGCACATCGCTAATATTCCATGGTTACATTGTTTCTTATAGAAATAAAGGATGGATTATGTTGGAGGAAATAGGTTAAATGTTTCAGCCTAGGCAAGGGATACAGTACAAATCATTCTGTCAGATGGTAAGATTCAATAGATGATTGTTCGTTTCAAAGAGATCTTGTCCTGATTTTGTATGGAGAAGGTGAAGTGTGTTTCTGCACTTTCAGGACAAATGAAGCTTTCCTTTCATGATTGCTATTCCCTGCACACAGAGAAATCCCGATGGTCTTGAAGGATAAGAGCCACCTGCAATACAATTATGGCAAAACTATGTTCTAATGATTAAACAAGCAAAACCCCAGACACGTCACAAAAGACTTTTGCTTAAAAAAATAAAGCAATAATAGCTTTTCGTCGGTTTTAAATTGTAATCTTCATGCCTGTTATGGTGACATATGAGTTGCCTTTGGTGGATTGCTGTGATAGACTGCAAAGCTCTGATCCATTCTTTAGATTTTATTTATATTCTGGGAATGTTATAGAATGTTTTCTACATTTTAAAAGGCTCTGATCCCAGTTTAATTTATATACTAGAAAGAAACAAGAGTTGAGTGTTTTATATCGCATATTGTTTATTAAAAACTAATTTAATATAATGGAGCTGATTCACTGATTCACATAAAGTTCACACGAACAAAACATTATCATGAATGTGCCATCACTAAAACAGTGATCAAATTTTTAAGCTTTCACACCAAAAGTTTATTGTTCATCCTAGCAGAAAATGAGGTAACTCATGCGCACAATGAATCTTTAGCACCTGGATGTTATGTAGCACATACACAGTGCATTTATCAATCGACAGCTCCCCTCTGACAAAAAAAGACACATCTAAAGTGAAGGCAAGCACAAACTAGCTATGAGTGCTGTAGGAACAGAAGGGAGAGCAACTGTTCTCTGTGGACAAGCAGGACAATGTCCTCAGGTATGGGTGACATCATCGGAGCCCTGCACAGGAACCACTAGAAACCTTGGAGCCAGCCCTGCGCACATGCACACCACTTCCTGCCTGCCACCACTGCACAGGAACTCCCCAGTCTTCATTTTTCTGATGGATATGCATGTCCGGTGGTGAAGGCTAATTATTCCTGATTTCTTTTCATCTCTGCCTTGGTGGGTTTCTCACTTTTTTTCTCCATCACCTGCTGCCACAGCTGCCTGAGTGTTTTCATCCTTGCAGCTCCCTTGGAGATTTTAGCTGATTTCTAAGTTTCCTTGTGGATGATATTCAGCGGTGACAGCTAGGTGCTTTTAAAGTGCCTGGCTGCCGCCATTTTAAATAAACCTGGATATTCAGCAGCGTAACTTATCCGATGTCTGGCCCTGAATATCAAGATGCCAGACAATGGCATAGCTGTCTGTCCAGTTACTGGTGATATGCAGTTATTGAGATGACCAAACATTAACCGGTTTAGCTGTCCAATTAGTGACTGAATATTCCCACTAACCAGATAGCAACTGACACCACTCCAAATCCACCCACAGATCACCCCAGTTTTGACCAGGTGCTTTTTACGCAGTCTATGGTGATATTCAGTAACACTATCTGGATAGTGCTACTGAATATTGCGATTGCAGGTCTACTAAATGGCTAAAATGATTTGAATATTCTCCCCTTATTTTTACCACATCATCACATTTAGGCCTCACACACCTCGGCCGCATTTAAATTTAAATTTTTTACCATCAAGTCATTTGATTGAGCTGCAGCTATTTTTCTGAAAGATGTGTCTCAGAAACTCCCCAATAGTTTATGAAGTGCTCCAGAGGTAACATAACCATATCTGTTACAGATACCCATAATTGGTTCCAGCAGTACCTGGGACCTGACGATGATCCCGTTCATTGCCTCTTGTGTTTATAGATAAAAATGAGAGGACTCTGGGTTAAGATTAGCAGTGGAAAAGCAGCGCAAGAGCAAAGATAAGTCCAGTCCATCAACTTTAGTATCAACCTCATTGGTGTCCATGGCCCAGGGAGCTGCATGGATTGCTGACAGTATATCAACATCAAGGAGTCATTGAGCTCATTTGGCATCAAGCATCAATAGGGTGTTCCAAGAGCAGTCATCCACTGATTACTGCCCAAAGAAGAGGAAGGATTTGTCCTCAACTTCATTGACATCAAGGACTTGAGACACTATGAACCACATGGAGGTTGAGGTGCATTGGCATCGCAGGTCATTGGCGCATAATGTCATAAGCACTGAGGCATCAAACAAGCCTATACCCTCAAAGTGGCCTGATGTGAGGAATGCTCATCTTCCTTGGTGACAGAGCGGCCATGACATCTCTGAGGGGCCAAGATCTGCCTGCTGAAACTTCCCACCAGACTCCACAGACATCAACCAAATCTGCTGTATCCCTTCCACCTTTGCCAATGGAGGCTCTTGAGAAGCTCCTTCTGAAGATCTTTGAGGAACAGATGGAGGTCTTCTTTGAACAGCCCAAAGCTGATGCTTTGATGGCATCAAGGCTGGTGCATCCAGGCATCAAACCAATATTCTAGACTCACCGATTTACTGCAGGTGATTCACTGACATCAAAACCTCAAAGGGCCTCAGGACTGGTGATTGCCTAGCCAGTGTCCATTTCCAATATATTGGGGGATGATTTTCTTCTGAGGTAACGAAGGACATCAGTGTCCCAATGCCCTAGAGTTGTATTTTTCAAGCACATGCATAAATTATAGTATTAGGAACTCACTTAGAATTTCAGATGAACAGCATTTTTTTTTAATGAATAATAAATAAAATACTACTAAATCAAATTTTATAATCTACCTACATACTTGTGCATTCCACCCACACTCCACCCAAACTCTGTCCATGTGCACACCCACACGCAAAGGATATGTCTTTGATGCCAATGCTCATACTTCTATGCAGATATTTTATAGATTATTTATGCATGAGAATGACTTTATAAGATTATTTATTTATTTATCTACCTCCTTAGTGCCTAATTTTGATTGAAATTCTGTTAGACACTTAGGGGCTTGTTTACAAAGCCACAGTAGCGGTTTCTGATCGCTATCGGAGCCACGGCCCCATTGATTTCAATAGGGCCACGGCTCCAATAACAATCGGAAACCGCTACCGCGGCTTTTTAAACAAGCCCCTTAGATTTAGCTAAATATTCCCATAAAGATATCAGCTAAATTTAGCTTGTTATCTTGCCCATTAATCAGGTTATTGAATAGCTAGCTGATAGTGTCCAGCAGAGGACCTTCAGTCACATACTTTTCACCTTCACCCAGATGACCTCCAGTCTTTGGTATGTGCCATAACATATTACAAAAATGAAGCATAACACAACAAGCTAAATTATAATGAACTGCAATTCTTTTTACTCATATAGTGATACCTCTGCTTAACAAAATAACATGAAGGCACATTTTACAAATGACGTCCAAGTACCATCTGGGACATCCAAGCCAGAATATCTGAAAAAAAAAAACTAAGAATCTCCAAGTTCAGGCATGATTTCATAAACATGAACATGTTTGACATGGACGTCTGTGTGAGCGTCTACATAGATATCCTCGGAATAGTACTCCTGAATGTGAATGTCTAAGAATAACTTAATGGTTCAAGTAGCAAGTTAAGACCAGGTAAGAAAGGGTTCAAATCCCACTGCTATTGTCATTGTGATGGTGCAGAGGCCTGGGGATGATAGAGCGTCATCTTCTCTACACCCTTTGGATGTTTTAGGGCCAATACTAGCACTTTCCCGATACCTATTTGTGCCTGGAGTAGGTCTGAATTTGGATGGAGTTGTAGACATCCACAATGTTTCTGAAATAAAACAGGGAGATCTACGTCCATTGCACCACCCCAGAAATGTCTCTGACATTTCTTACTGCTTACTTGGACATCCCCACACTGGAGACATCTTTAAAAGCAATTTGTAAAATGGATCCAGGAACGTCTCTGCAATTTGGATGTGTGCATGCATGTTTTGGATGTCCAAATCACAACTAATGGGCATGTTTACTAAACTGCGGTAAACGTGACTAACGCGCGTTATACGACATTAACGACCGTAAGTGCCGTATAACGCGCATACCGACGCGCTAACGACCGTTAACGCCATACTACGCGCGTTAACCGTACGTAACGATCGTAAAGCTCCGTGGCGCGTTAAAACAGCGCAGAAGGTGGAGAGTGGGCGGAGAGAAGGGGTCAATGGGCGGAGAGTGGGCGTGGAGAGGCTCCCCTCACACTAACGCGCTGAAAAGCAGAGCCCAATTCCTACGCGAATGAAAACCTGCCGTTAAAGGGAGAGAAACCATTTAGCTGTCAGCAATGTACAGCAAAACCTGGGAAACCAACAAAACGTGAGCAGTGTGATACATGTGCACAGAACAAACTCTCAAATAAAACCACAAAATGACCACAAGAAACAGTGTAAAACGTATAATTAAGCTGGGAAACTGTGATAGCAATGGGCAACAATACAAACACTCCCAGGAAAGCTCCAAAAAGAAGGAATGATGTTTGGAAGGGTCCACGCTCCGTACACCCTCACAAAAAGCATATCATATCATCGGAGCTTTCCTGGGAGTGGTTTTTAATGTTGCCCAATGATACCATTGCTGCCCAGCTCGGGTATGGGTGTGTGCCCCCTTTCTCTGAGGCCCTTTCTGAGGGTTACGTGCACCTTTGTCCCCATACAAGGTAAATGAGGCCATAGGAAAATTGTGCAGAGCAGGGTTTCTGACTCGTCAGGCCAGGTTTTCTATCTCCAGGGACTGCACTGTCTCTGTGGCCACAGTGTGGTGCAACGGACACAGCCAGTGCCTGTAAGACAGAGGGTCACAGGTTCAAATCCCAGCTGGGGCCCCTACCCATAGTCCCCATAGATTTACCCACCACTAAACAGTGATAGTAAAGACACCCCAATATTGCAGAGAACATACGAATGGTCACAATGCCTATATTTTACCACACCAAACACAGACACCAGAAGCAGAGTCTCGCAAATGCAGTCCTGGAGGGCCTCACACCATTCAGGTTCCATGCTGCTGCTACTAAAGATGCCAGTGCTACATATCCATGCAACACCCCCATGGTATGCAGATGTAGCTCATGCATATTTATGAGGGACAGCATGAAAACCCGGACAGTGTTTGGAACACCAGGAGTGGAGTTGGGGAACTCTGCCGTAAAGCAGCAGCCAACAGGCCAGACACACCCACACACCCACCCACAGGCCCTATTGGCCAATGCCTCCTGGAGAGGCAGGACATTGGGCCCTGCCTGTACCCCCCAATACTAGCACTTGCATACCTTAGCAATGCTACCCTACACCTGGGTATATGGTACACAGCTATCAAATGTTTCCTATGATAACTGGCAGATATCAATTCCTACGTTAAGCACACTTTTCTCAATGAGCTCCACCATGATGTCTGCGGTGTGCGCTGCAGTTCTGGTCCCTGACAGTGTTTACCACCCTGGGGAATGACCCCCAAGAGTATTGCGTACCATATCCATGCATGTACCGTGCCCATGACTGGTGTGGTGGGTATGGCTGCAGAACCCCTCTATAGTATCACAATACTGGCATAGGTGTGGGGGTGGCTGTCTGTCTATCCATTTTGTGGTGGCTGCAAACACCTTCCACAGCCAACACTGCCAGCACTGTTGCCAGTATTGGGCTGAGAGGGGGCAGGGAGAGGATCCCCCTCACTAATGCGCTGTAATTCTGAGCCCAATTCCAACGCGAATGAACACCTGTCGCTAAAGGCATATTAAAGGGAAGAGAAACCATTTCCGTCAGCAATGTACAGCAAAACTGGGGAAACCTACAAAACGTGAGCAGTGTGATACATGTGCACAGGACAAAACCTCAAATACAACCATAAAATGACCACAAGAAAAATTGTACAAATCATAATTCAGTTGGGCAACAGTGATAGCACTGGGCAACAATAAAAAAAACACTGCCAGCAAAGCACCAAAAAAAAGATATGATATTTGTAAGGGCCTACTCTCCGTAGACCCTTTCAAAACTCATATTGTTTTAATGGAGCTGACCTGGGAGTGTTTGGTATTGTGTCCCGATGATATCATTGTTGCCCAGCTTGGTTATGGGTGTTTGCCCCTTTCTGCAAGGTCAATTGTGAGGTTACGTGCACCTTTGTCTCCATACAAGGTATATGGGCACACAGTAAAATGTTGCAAAGCAGGGTTTCCGACTCGTCAGGCCAGGTGTCCTATCTCCAGGGACTGCACTGTCTCCGTGCCCACAGTGTGGTGCAACAAACACAGCCAGTGCCTCTAAGACCAGAGGGTCACAGGTTCAAATCCAAGCTGGGGCTACTGCCAATCCAGTCCACATATTTTTCCCACAACTAAACCGTGCTACTATGGACAAACCTTTATTGCTGAGAAAATACGCATGGTTAAGACGCCTATATTTTACCACACCAAACACACACACCATAAACAGGCGCATTACCTAGAGCTGAGTCTCCCAAATGCAGTCCTCGAGGGCCCCACACCATTCAGGTTCCATGCTGCCTCTAATAAAAATGCCTGTGCTGCATATCTATGCACCGCCCCCATGGTATGCAGATGTAGCTCATGCATATGTATGAGGGACAGCATGAAAACCCGAACAGTGTTAGGAACACCAGGACTGTATTTTGGAAACTCTGCTGTAAAGCAGCAGCCAACAGGGCCAGACACACACCCACAGGCCCCATTGGCCAGAGCCTCCTGGAGAGGCAGGACAATGGGCCCTGCCTGTATCCCCCAATACTAGCAGTTGCATACCTTCGCAATGCCACCCTACACCTGGGTATATGGTACACAGCTATCAAACGTTTCCTATGATAACTGGCAGATAACAATTCCTACGTTAAGCACGTTTTGCTCATTGACCTCCACCATAACAATCATTCCGATGTCTGCGGTGTGTGCTGTAGGTCTGGTCTCTGATAGTGTTTACCACCCTGGGGAGTGACCCCCAACAGCATTGCGTACCATATCCATGCCTGTGCTGTGCCCAGGACGGGTGTGGTGGGCATGGCTGCTGAACACCTCTATAGTAGCACAATACTGGCATAGGTGTGTGGGGGGGGGGGCTGTCAGTCTATCCAGTGTGTGCTGGCTGCAAACCCCTTCCACAGCCCACACTGCCAGCAATGTTGCCAGTATTGGGCTGCCAATGTGCATAATGAGGAGCAAGGTACCATGGGTATAGGCCGGACAGGGTGGCCTGGTCAGGGTGCATCTGCACAGAGCATAGGGCACTGACTGGGAAATATTAGTGCCCGGCCCACCACCTACACTGACAGGTGACTGCTGTATGTCCTGCAGGGACATCAATCTCACCCTGACTGTGCGGTGACCACAGCATGGCTAGGCATCCCCATAGTGCTATATGGTATTTCCCTCATGTGATAGATATGGGTTTCCTGTTGGGGCCCAGCCACTGATGTATCTGCTGGCTGTGTATGCTGGCATCCCAGTTAGGGGTGCATGCACCTCCCCTGGGCACATGCACCATGGCCTAACTAGCAGACTGTCTGCAGCTGGTATGTGCCCTGATGGAGTGCCTTGCAGGGTGCAGCAGCTGAAGGCCTGCTGCAGGAGAATGTCAGATGGTGGTGGGGTGTAGCTCACCCTGTCCATGCCTAAGGTCTGTCTGCTATTGTGGTATGGATGTGTAAAGAGCTGCAGTGACAGCCCCCTGGGGTGTCTGCTCCTCAGCAGGACCGGGTTGATGTTCTCCACCCCCCTCCTCCCTCCCCTCCCCCCCTCCTCCCCTCCCCTCCCCTCCCCCCCTCCTCCCCTCCCCTCCCCTCCCCCCTCCTCCCCTCCCCTCCCCTCCCCTCCCCCCCTCCTCCCCTCCCCTCCCCCCCCTCCTCCCCTCCTCCCCTCCCCTCCCCCCCCTCCTCCCCTCCTCCCCTCCCCTCCCCCCCTCCTCCCCTCCCCTCCCCTCCCCCCCCTCCTCCCCTCCCCCCCCCTCCCCCCCCTCCTCCCCTCCCCCCCTCCCTTCCCCTCCCCTCCCTCCCCCCCCTCCCTCCCCCCCCTCCTCCTCCCCTCCCCTCCCCCCCCCTCCCCCCCCCCCCCCCCTCCTCCCCCTCCTCTCCCCCCCTCCTCCCCTCCCCCCCTCCCCTCCCCCCCTCCCCCTCCCCCCTCCCCTCCCCCCCCTCCTCCCCCCCCCTCCCCCCCCTCTCCCCCCCCCTCCCCCCCTCCTCCCCTCCCCCCCCTCCCCCCCTCCTCCCCTCCCCCCCCTCCTCCCCTCCCCTCCTCCCCCCCCCCCCCCCTCCTCCCCTCCCCTCCCCCCCCTCCTCCCCTCCCCTCCCCTCCCCCCCCTCCTCCCCCCCTCCTCCCCCCCCCCCCCCCTCCCCTCCCCCCCCCCCCGCACCTCCCCCCCCCTCCTCCCCTCCCCCCCCTCCCCTCCCCCCCCTCCTCCCCCCTCCCCTCCCCCCCCCCTCCCCTCCCCTCCCCCCCCCCCCCTCCTCCCCTCCCCCTCCCCCCCCCCTCCTCCCCTCCCTCCCCCCCCCCCTCCTCCCCTCCCCCCCCTCCTCCCCTCCCCTCCCCTCCCCCCCCTCCCCCCTCCCCCTCCCTCCCTCCCCCCTCCCCCCCCCTCCCCCCCTCCCCCTCCCTCCCCCTCCCTCCCTCCTCCCTCCCTCCCTCCCCCCCTCCCCTCCCCCTCCCTCCCCCCCCCCCCCCCCCCTCCCTCCCTCCCCCCCTCCCTCCCCCCCCCCTCCCTCCCCCCCCCCCCTCCCTCCCCCCTCCCTCCCCCCCCCCTCCCTCCTCCCACCCCCCCCCCCCCTCCCCCCCCCCCCCCCCCCCCCCCCCCCTCCCCCCCCCCCCCTCCCCTCCTCCCCCCCCCCCCCCCCCCCCCCCGCCCCACCCCCCCCCGCCACCCCCCCCCCTCCCTCCCTCCCCCCCCACCCCCTCCCCCCCCCCCCCCCTCCCCCCGCCCCCCCCACCCCCTCCCCCCTCCCCCCCCCCCTTCCCCCCCCCCTCCTCCCTCCCCCCCCTCCCCCCCCCCCCTCCCCTCCCCCCCCCCGCCTCCCCCCCCCCCCCCCCGCTCCCCCCTCCCCCCCCCTCCCCCCCCCCCCTCCCCCCCTCCCCCCCCCCCTCCCTCCCTCCCCCCCCTCCCCTCCCTCCCCCCCCCCCTCCCCCCCCCCCTCCCCCCCCCCTCCCCCCCCCCCCTCCCCCCCCCTCCCCCCCCCCCCCCTCCCCCTCCCCCCTCCCCCCCCTCCCTTCCCCGCCCCCCCCCACCCGCCCCCCACGCCCCCCCCCCCCCCCCCCCCCCCCCCCCACCCCCCCCCCCCCCTCCCCTCTCCACCTCACCCCCACCCCCCCTCGCCCCCCCACCCCCCCCCTCCCCCCCCCCTCCCCCCCCTCCCCCCTCCCCCCCTCCCCCCCCTCCCCCCCCCCCTCCCCCTCCCTCCCTCCCTCCCCCCCCTCCCTCCTCCCCCCCTCCCCCCCCCCCCCCCTCCCCCCCCCGCCACCCCCCCCCTCCCCCCCCCCCCCCCCTCCCCCCCCCCTCCTCCCCCCTCCCCTCCCTCCTCCCCCTCCTCCCCTCCCCCCCTCCTCCCTCCCCCCCTCCCCCTCCCTCCCCTCCCTCCCCCCCTCCCCCCCCTCCCTCCCTCCCCCTCCCCCTCCCCCTCCCTCCCCCTCCTCCCTCCCCCCCCTCCCCCCCTCCCCCCCCTCCCCCCTCCCCCCCCCTCCCCCCTCCCCCTCCTCCCCCTCCCCTCCCCCTCCCCCTCCCCCCTCCCCCTCCCCCCCTCCCCCTCCCCCCCTCCCCCTCCCCTCCCCCTCCCCCCCCTCCCCCCCCCCTCCCCCCTCCCTCCCTCCCACTACACTGCATCCTCGGGGGACATGCTGGGTGCGGTCAGGTTGTGGGTGATGATGGCCCTGGCTGGGGTGTGCGTCTGCACACAGAGGTGCTGTGGGGGGCCTCAGGGGGCGGACCACAAGGGGCACCTGCATGGGGAGTGCACAAACATAGTAGGGTGCTACTACAGCCATGGCTCAGACACACGTGGATCAGTAACCCCAGGGTGTAGTCCATGGGTTGGCGGAGCAGGAGGGGGATGGGGCGTGTGCAGGGAGGGGCCAGCAGGGTGGGCCATGTGCCCATCCACAAGGGTTGTCACAGGGCAACGGGGGCGCCAGCCACCTGGACCAGGGTGAGGGCGATGCGCTGCGCCTGGACCTGGACATGGCACACATAGCCGCTGAGATGCGTGCTGTGGATGCAGCCACACAGACACGGGGAGACCTGTGTCTGTGTGGCTGCATGTGCGGCCTGCGTGTGGCAGCGGCTATGCGTGCGCATGCACGTGCCCAGAGTCAGCACGCGCTCATCATGGGGCAGGTTCTGGCAACCCTGACCATGGTGGCTGACCGGCTGCGCTCGCTGGAGGAGCGCGTGGGAGGGGGTGCGCCGGAACAGCCACCATGTGACAGGGGTCCCCGGGGTGTGTAGCGCGTGGATACGCAATGCACACCTGCCCTGTGACAGCCCATGTACAGGCCAAACCCACCCTGTGCTCTGTAGGGTGGTATATAGGCATATACGGCATGTTACTGCTATCTGCAAAAGGGTTTCCGACATTGTTCGATACCATGGTTTAGTACAGGTGAATATATGGGGACATGGCCTGCAGGAGCCACAGCAGGGGCTATAATCTGTGACCCTCTGCCCTTGTACACAGTGGCTGGTTGAACTGCACCGAACCGTTGCCACAGAGGCAGGTCAGTCCCTGGGGATAACCCCACTGTTCATTTGACTGTTAAAATAAATATTATATGTTTTTCATAACACCCTGCTGTCCATATCTCATTCTTTGCGATGGGTCTGTGTTGTGTGTGCAACACACGTGGGCACACACATGTCTGTAGGTGTACGATAGGAAGGGTGTGCGCCAGGGCCGGATCCACCCTGCGTGAGGCCTTATGCCAACAAACATTGTGGGCCCCCAGCAGGGGCGGGCCAAGAGGGGGGCGTGGCCTCATATGCATAAGGGGCCTCATTTGCATATATATTTGCATAATGGTCCCATATACAAACGTTCAGTAAACGTGCCTCTTAATGGGTGCATGGATAAGGAAAGACTAAAAGATATCTACATTACCATAATCCTGCGCCAACTGCCAGACACATTAGGAACTACTACGAACACTGCCCATTTAGAACCCATAGTAAACCCGCCGTATCCTAACAGCACTACCCGGACTCACAAAGAACCATACACTACCAATCAAAAGGCAACAATACAAATAGTACACCACTACATTTCAGAGAACAACAATACATGACCTACTGGGGAAAGAGAACAAGTGGCAATGTCACATAGGGATTATATAAACAGAACACCACAGCTCAGTTACACATGCCGAACATGGACCATCACCAAGCAAGTAATCACAATTTACAAACAGGACGACAATACTCAAACTGGTAATCCCAAAAGGCAAACATGGAATGTCCAACACTGTAGAAATGATACCATACATTAATTTGCTCTTGTCCTACACAAAGCGCAGACGTTAATGATGCACATTTACCAGAGCTGACATATTCCAATTATTAAATCCAGGATAAAGATAGCTGTTCTACCTTTTGTGCAGTTTTCTCAGCTGCAATTGCACCAGCCACTGTCTGCTGGATTTGCCGTGTCGACTGCTAACTCTCCATCGTCTGCTGTCCATTTGTCCTGTCTTCTCTCTTCTAGATCTTACCCCATTCTCTCTCTACATCTGCTTTAACATACTGATCTTTCTCCTTTCTCCTTTTGCTCTCTCATCATTCCTATTTCATCCACTCATATTTTACCCCTCCATCCTCATCCCCACGTACCCTCCCAATACCCGGCCTATTGTAGATTTTGTTTCCCTACCACACAAACTATTCATCCCCCCTCCATGTTACTCGTCCAGCCCCATCCCATTCTAATCCACCCCCAACGTCAGCTCCCTTCTAGTTCCAGCCTCAACCAACATCCATTCCCTTACAGTCCATGCATCAGCCCATTTCCAGTCCTATCCACCCATCAGCCCATTTCCAGTCCCAGCAACCCCCCAACCCAATACCAGTCCTAGCCCCCCATCAATCCACCTACAGTCCTAACCCACATCACCCCATCCTCAGTTTATGCCCCCCCTATGACCCATTACCAGTCCTAACCCCCATCAGCCCACCTCCAGTCCTAAACCCCATCAACCCATTTCCAGTCAGCCCCCCTAGCCCACTGCCAGCCCTAACCCCCCAACAGCCCACAGTCCATTACCAGTCCTAACCCATCAGCCCACCTCTAGCCTCATCCCCCCCCAGCCCAATCCCAGCCCCAGCCCCAGCCCCAGCCCCCCCATAGCCCATTACCAGTCCTACTCCACCCCCATAGCCCATCACCGGTCCTACCCCCCCCCCGGCCGCAGGTAACAGCTAATTTGAAAAACAAACCTGCTGGCTGCCGCAGCGGGGCCCCCTCTGCTGCCACGGCAGCACAGACTGACCTGCGGGGGGCCCCCTCTGCAAGCTGCCTCCGTCGGCCCGTAGATCCCTCCCTCCCTCCGTGCACGCTGTGAGAGGCGCGGAGGGAGAGGTCACCCTCGCGTCTCTGTTAAGCCCGCCGGGGCTGATGGGAAAAATCCCATCAGCCCCTGCGGGCTAACAGCGACGCAAGGAGACACTCTCCATTCCCGTCTCTCACAGCCTGCAGCCTGCACCCTGCACGGAGGGAGGGAGGGAGGGAGGGAGGAAGGGACGAACCGACGGCCTCAGCTTGCCGAGGGGGCCCCCGCGGATCAGTCGGTGCTGCTGCGGCAGTAGAGGGGGCCCCGCGGTGGCAGACAGCAGGTTGTATTTCTTTACCTATATTCAACCAAATAAATGCCCTGTTCCTCTTGTGTGGGCCCCTGCCAGCTGTGTGCCCTACGCCATGGTGTACTGGTATATCCGGCCCTGGTATGCGCAGGTTACTGCATACGTGTCAGGCAGCTAGCATAACTACGGACAGTACATGTGGCCATGCCACACATGTCCCAGGGAACACACATGTGACAGTGCCCAGGGACCAGCAGTGGTGGGATATGCAGGCTATGTGCAACATCTGTGCTTGGTGCAGGCCAGGGTGGGGTATGGCATGGGGAACACAGGTGGCCTAATGGTCACTGAGCGTTGATGTGCACAGAGCTATGGGTGGATAGAGTGGGCATGGCCCTAGGGTGGCATGGGCTGTGCCACATGTTGTGCTCCGTGATCGTGTGTGTCATGGCGTGGGGGGACATATTGCAAGTGCTGCACATGGGGGCTCCCCCGCAGAAGCTGTGACACGTGACATTAGTCTATATATGGTAGGTGGTATGGCACACGACACAGGTATGCAGCACGGACAGTGCCCTTGCAACCACATGGCCTGTCCCTCCACACATATGCCTGTGGGGCATCCCAGGTGGGTCTGGGAAGTATGCTATGTGCACGATGGTAGTGGCCCGGGGGGTGGTGGGGTGGGGATGTGAATGTCATGCCAAAAAGTAGACAGGAAGCACATGTCACCATCATTGTTCAGCTGTGTGTGTCTTTATTTAGACCTCCCCCTGCCACCTTTCGGGCGTCGCCGCCCACCCCGTGGCGCTTGCCGCCCCCTTGCTGCTGTTCCTGCTGCAGGTGGTGTTGTCCCCTGTGGCTGCTGGACAAGAGGGCATCCTGCCCCCATCCCTGCTGCCATGCGCGCATGTGCGGCAGCCATCGCTTCACATGCCGCGGCAATGCGGCCTTCATGTCCCACGAGGGCCATCAGGGTACGCTGTAGGCGCCGCAGCACTCGCTGTTGGCGCCGTTGTGTCCGTGACACCGTGCGCAAGGCATGCCGTAGACCTGGGGGGAGAGGACATAGCACAATATGAGATGTGTTACACAGCGACACCTGCTCGAGTCCATATATACCATGGCAGCATAGGGCACTCACCCTCAGCATCTCTGTGGGCTGCGTCAGTGTTGGCCTGCATCTGTGCGATAACCTCCACCACAGCAGCGAGTGCCTCATTCCGGTGTTGCCCACACACATCCGCAGGCACATCCCCAGTGCCCTCTGTGTTGATTGGTGCGTCCACATCCGGGATGTCTGGAACCTCCAGCTCCCTATCACCAAGGGGTGCATCCTGGCCCTCCGCACACACATTGCCTGCCTCCGCACCAGTGTCAACGGGGCTTGGTGGTGCCACGTCTGCCACCGCCTGTGGCTCCTCCTCCTGGTCGATGGCGCGTGGATCACCTGGGTGCCACAGGGATACATACGTTAGAGGGTGCTCTTTGCTGTTTGACATCCCCATCACATACCCCCTCAGGCACACGTGGGTTACTGATCCACGTGTGTCTGAGCCATGGCTGTAGTAGCACCCTACTATGTTTGTGCACTCCCCATGCAGGTGCCACCTGTGGTCCGCCCCCTGAGGCCCCCCACAGCAACTCTGTGTGCAGACGCACACCCCAGCCAGGGCCATCATCACCCACAACCTGCCCGCACCCAGCATGTCCCCCGAGGATGCAGTGTATCGTCGCGTAGGACACCCCCTTACACGTGTGGCCCTAGTGGTCCCGCCAGCTGTGCGCCCGTTTTTCACCGACTAGACCGCAACCTAATAATACGACTATGTACCTGCAATGATCAGAACCAAAATATCAGTACAGGTGCAATGACAGTCTCTGTTTATTAGATAACTGATGATCAGATACAGGTGGGAAATTGGGGGAAACGAGTTCTATCGGGCACTGGGCACCTCATGGCAGCATACCCCCCCAAATATGAGCTGCATACTATATAAAGATATGTCACCTGCTTCCGTTTCTTTCTACATGCAGTCCTCAGAACTAGTCCTGTGTGTCCTCTCCCCCCTCCCTCTTATTTCCTATTATTTCCTATTTTGTACCCCTTCTTTCATGTTGTACAATCCCTCGTGGCCCCCCTCCCATACTCACCAACTATGGTGCAGCTATCTACGTTTCTGCAGAGCCCAGGCCTAGCATACATGTTGGTAACTTGTGGATTCCTGTGTATGTTTTCCTGTGCACATAGACCTTACAGGCCCTTATCTGATATCCCCTTGTCGGCCCATGTCTAGACTCTCCAGGCCACACTGGCACCTTACAAGGCCCATGATATCCCCTTACATGGGTATATCTGGTGCTGGATCTCCTCTTGCTAAGGCCTGTATTCTGGCCCACATGTTTGGCCGCGTGGCTGTTACCAAACTATTCTGTGAGATTCAGGGCAACCACTAAGTGATTATGGACCTGGAACATTAGTAACCCTTAGCACCTACAACTCTGAGGCAAATCTATACTACATAACCCCAACGCAGTCATACGAAACCTCTACCAGTACGTCAACCCTACACAGCCCATCCATGTGTGGCATGCAACATGTGGTCAGCCTCTGCTGTCGTTGTGTGGCGGTCACCCATGCACAGTATCACATTCACTGCATGTTGCCACCAACTGCCACCCATACACAGGCCCCCCACCACCCATCATTGCTCCTGAATGGGTGGTCACACCGTGTCTCATTTGTCCCGCTCGCCCTGGACATCCACTTACTGGCCCCCCTCTTTCTAGTCTCGCACCATGTGACCATGCTACATCCCCACCTTGGTCTGCGTTCCCCCCTTACCTGCTTGTGGGTGGGCCGTGTCCAATGCTGCAGGCAGTCCGTGGACATACATTGTCCCGAGCCTATCAGCCAGGCGTCTCTCCAGCTCGCTGAGGTTGGCCGCATATGCTGGTCCCCCTCCAGTGCCTTGGGCCCCACGTCGCTCACGTACGAGCTCAGCCCTCACCTGCCTCTTGATGTCACAGTATCTTTTCCTTAGATTTTCTATATCGCGGTGTGGTCCCCCAGCTGCTGCAACCGCTGACTGTACCTCTGACCACGCCCGTGCCCGCATGGCAATGGTGAGTGTGGCACTCTGGCGCCCAAAAAGGAGGTCGTAGCGCTCAAGTACGTTGGACAGCAGGTGCTCATTCTCCTGCTGGCTGAAACGTATGGCTCTGCGCCTTGTTTCATCAGGGACAGGGATCCTTGCCTGGCGTGGCCTGCCACCCTGTATGCACACCTGCAGCCTGCTGAATCCCAGATGGTCCAGCAACGGCCTCCTGTGGAGATGTGGCTGGTGCTGCTGGATGTGGGGGCTGGTCCTGGGGTTGGTCCTGGTCCTGGGTCTGTCGATGATCCATAATGTCCATTATGTATCTGCACGGGGGTTCGGCACACAGTGGCAAGCCTATATATAGGCTGTCATGGGGTGTGGCTCGTGGGGCATGGGGTACACGGCCACGTGTGCCGTGACGCGTTCTGTTGCGCCTCGCTGCGCGCCTCGATACGCGTTCCGCTGCGCGCCTCGATACGCGTTCCGCTGCGCGCCTCGATACGCGTTCCGCTGCACGCCGGATGTGACATCATACATGTGAGTGTCGGTAGTACCGGCCGTATCACCGATCCCCCCTACCCATCCCTTCTGGGGCAGTTTGTTTTGTATAGTGGTGGTGCACATGTATGCTCCTTTCTTAGGGCTATGTTTATCTGTGCCGTAGTGGAAGCATAGGCTAATGCACCACTACGTGATACGTACGCGACCACACTCTGACGTTGCACGCGTTGTAAGGCGCGTCGCAATGCGACTTCCGTCGCTTGCACATGGGCACATGCATTTTACGTCATCCCTGCATTGGTATCTGGGTGTGTGATATTTTTGTGCTACGCAGTTTATACATACCCTACAGCATCACTCGGACTCACCTACAGCAGTGTGATACATGGATGAATCCCCTCAGCTGCATTATGTGGACGCGCGTAACATCGCGCGCTGCACTTTTCCTACCGGTAAAGAGTTTGATTACTGGAATCTGGAACATTCTGTCTCCCCAGGTGAGTGGCAATCATGTGGTGTCCATCCCCACCCACACCACTATTTCTAGCCCTGCTACCCTCCTAACTGTGTCTATCATGGCTCACACATCACATGCAGGTGGTGCAGTGTTTGCATTGGTTGGGCTGGCAGACCTGCTTGGCCAGGAGGAGGGGGATGTTGTTCCTGGGGCCGCTGCCCTGGGCATCGGTGCACTGCCACTGCAACTCAGGCCTGCAGCTGTGGGGCCTGCACAGGAGGGTGTTGTTGACCAACGGCGCCATAGGCGTGCTGAGGTACAACAACGCCTGTGGCGTCTCTACAGGCCCAGGGTCTTGCTCCAGGACCTGCGAGAGGGCCAGGTACTCTCCCTCTACCGGCTGGACACAGGAGCCATTAGGGAGCTCTATCAGGACCTCAGACCTGACCTTGAGCCCCTGAATGCCCGGTCACATGCTATACCGGGTATGACCAAGCTCCTGGCTGCCCTACATTTCTTTGCCTCTGGCTGTTTCCAATCCTCGGTGGCAGCAGTGGGTGGCATGAGTAGGCCCACCTTCTCCCGCTGTCTCCATCAGGTACTGCGTGCCATGGTCAGCCGGGTTGGGAATTACATAGCAATTCCCAATGGTAGGCAACAGTGGGCGGCCCTGGCACTGGCATTCCATAGGTTTGCTGGAATCCCACACGTGATGGGCGCTATAGATTGCACACATGTTGCCCTTGTCCCACCACGCGACAGGGAGGTTGTGTACTGGAACCGGAAACACTTCCATTCCCTCAATGTGCAGGTTGTCTGTGATGCAGGTATGCGTATCCTGAATGTGGTTCCGCGGTTCCCAGGGTCGGCCCATGACTCCTATATCCTGCAGAACTCGGCAGTGTTTGACCAGTTTGAGACTGGGCAGTTTGGTGACTACGTCCTGCTGGGTGGGTATTCCGCGTATCTGACATGCGCCCACTGTAGGGGGGTGTATCTGCTGCATTGTCAGCAGTCTCCACAGTTTGACTGACATTGCAGCGTTAGTTCTGGGAGTGCACTGTTGGGTGTGGCTCATAGCCTCATGCCGTGTCACTGGTGTCCTGGTCTTAGACATATGTTTCGCCACAGCCATCTCTCTGTCTCGGATGTGTGTTGGTTTGCTCGCACATGTGTGTCCCAGAGGGCCAGTGTGGTGTCTGTTTCTCCGTGCCCATGCCCTCGTTTTCCAGATGAACTGTGTCCATGTGCGACAGGGCAGAATATGCTGTGTCCCCCCCATGCCTGTGGGCTACACATGTATCCAGGCCATCGCCTCCACACCCGCACCACGGGCATACAGCGCTGGCAGTTGTACCCATGTCTCCCAGTGGTGTCAGTCACTTGGCTAGCCCATCCTTTGCATGGATTTCGGTGAGGCCGCCTGGTGGGGGGGGGGCCTGGGCCCACCCTCATGGGGCTCATTCTGTGTGCGCGGACCAATCTTTCTGGCCCTGTTTTTTGCTCGACAGGAGATGTGCTGGTGACCATGTGACTATCACACGTGTCTGCTGCATGTCTGGGCACCATGTTCGGGGTCCACCTCACCACCGCCGTTTGCTTCACCCCCAACACCCATGATATGTATCCCAGTGGCTGGTGCTGTGTATGCAGAGGATCGTGCCAGCCACCCACTTGCACAACTGTGCCACCCTGCACCCCCGGTTGCTATTTGACAATGTCCAGCACCTTGCCTCACAGCTCACGCAGATGTATTTGCTGAACCAGTTCTTGCACATGTCACATGTCACGGTTACATGGGTGTGCACTGCCACTCTCAGCATGTCATGGTCGTTTCCCACTGGCCTCAACAGCCTCTGCTGTGCTACCACTGTGTGCACATCATTTGCCTCATATGTGTGTGCATGGCCTCTCGGCTGTCCAGTTCTGAATTGGTATGTCTGTCGTTCCATTATTGTCTCAGCACGCATGTGAATTTGCACCATTTCTCCCTGCAGGGGATGCAGGATATGGGTGTCGCACCTGGCTGCTCACCCCTGTGCGTCTCCCCCGGACAGGTGCAGAGCTACGGTACAATGAGGCCCATGCCTCCAGTCGCTCAGTGATTGAGCGCACCTTTGGCGTCCTCAAAAGTCGCTTCAGGTGTCTGGATAGGACTGGCGGGGCCTTACAGTACAAACCACTGACTGTGGCAAAGATCATCATAGCCTGTTGCATCCTCCACAACATTGCTCTCAGGCACAATGTTCCAGTCGACATTAATGAGGATCTGGGCCCGGATCCTATGTGCCCTCCTGCACCTGGCCATGGTGACACACGTGCAGGCATGGCAGCCAGGCAGCATCTAATCGAGAGGATCTTCACCTGTAAGTTATGGGTGTGCTGGGGACGTGTCTCTGGGTTTGCCATGTGTTAGGTGGTGTGAGGATTGTGCAGCACTGCCATCTGATGCCTCCATATCTCTGTCCTGTTCTTGGCTCCACAGGATGAGCATCTGTGTTCCAGGCCCACCCGGACTGCCTTGTAATGCTGCATGTGGCCGTGCTGCATGGGGGGGGGGGAGGGTGTTCATATATGCAGCCTTCATGTTGGCTTGGGTGAGTTGCAGGGTAGTGGGGATTGCATGTCATCCGTCACGTCTGGTCACATATATGTTGTTTTCTCTCCACTGCTCCTATGGTGCTGCACATTTATTTGGACCACTGCTCCTTCCCCCTTCGCCTCCATGGGTCACAGAGGTGGCCCTTACTTGTTCACATATTGGGGTTCTGCATGTTCTATCTTGCACACATCTTGAGCGGCTGTGTGTGTACCCTTGCACAGGTCAGTGTATACTGGTTTGCTAGGTTGATCAGCCACTGGCAATGGGTCATTTGGCAGATATGTGCCACTCATGCATGTGCTGTGCTGTGTGTCTCCATTTGACGTTCATTTTTGGGGGGCAGGACATCTTGGCTTTCTGCATGTGTACTTTATCACACTGTGTATGTTCATGATTGTTAGTGACCTTTCCACCTGGCCATTCCTCATGCGCCACCCTGCCTATGTGTGTTGTAGGGATGTATTTTGCGCCCTCTCCGATTATGTTCCCTCATCCATTTGTTACCTTCCACTGGTGGGCAACTGTACATTGTGCACAGGTGTCAAATATGTTCCTCAGATGGGTCACAGTTCCGATGGTGATGCAATGTACATCAACATTGTGTTTCCGCAGGACACACTGCACCGTGGACATGTTGCTCTCTCAGCTACCCATGCAGACGTCGTGCTGTCCGCCATCCATCGGGCTCTGGATCCGCTATTGTGTCTCTGTGTGCTTTTGGCTGACAATCACTGTTCCCTCTGAGCTGTGCGCATGTGTCTGCGCACACACCTCGCCAGGGGAGCGCACATACTTTGTAGCTCTGATTCCACTAGGGAGCGACACAGACATCTTACACCTTTACAGTCAGGGTTGTAATTACTAGACATTTCCTGCTTTATTTATTAATCGTCTGTGTTCAGTTAATTTGATTTAACTCAATGTGGTGTACATACTATATTCTGACGTGTAGTCAACATAAAAAATTGTTATAACTCTGCCTGTCATTATGTTGCGCACAGACATGTCACCTTCCTTCCAAAGCTGCACTGAGCTGATATTTTACGCGCACACAGCCTACAGACGATTGGGGGGAACATTGCTGACAGTAACATTCACATCCAGGACACTGGTGTACCTTTCAGGTGGCCCTCACCTTCCATACTCTGTGACATACACCGCCTGCTTATTCTGCTTTTTGCCTATTGCTCTCAGCCTGTCGTTATTTGTTCTCTGGGTATGCCACCGCTGCTGCACATGCTCTTGTCCCCTGCGGTGTATGCGTCTCATGTGCAGGTTCTTGATGATATTGGGATGGTGCCGTAGTCTTCACTGTCATCTACGTCTGTGGTGCATGTGCAGTGTGCTCAGTGTTGTGGACACATCATGTGTTGCTATCTATTCATTCTGTGTGTGGCTGGTTTTATGTGTGTGTCTCCTTTCTGTCCTGCAGGTGTCATGGGGGTGTGTGTCCGTCCCTTACCTGATATCTGCTTCTTTTCACACAGGACACAGGCAACACTGTTGGTCTGGTTGGTGATTGGCATGTCCCTCTTTTGGTCCGGTGGCCCTTTCCACAGCCGATCCAAATGGGCCTCCATTGGGCTATCCAATTACACCCCTCATGTGTCACTTCCCTGATCACTTGCATGTTGTTTACAGTACATTATATCTCCTGCTGTGGGTGTGGGTGTGGGTGTGTGCCTCTTAATTTGTGTGTTCCATCCCACCTGTCGACTGTGTTGTGGGCTGTGGACCCCTCCTCCACATGTGTACTGCATTTTGCCTACGCTCTGTGCTTCTATCACCTGGCACGCAGCTGTGGTCTTTGCTGTTGGCATGATGTGGTCCTGTCTGCATCCATTTCTGTGTGCCTCTGTGTTTATTTTAGGTCATCTATGTTCTGCAGTGCTTTCCATCAGAGTGGTCAGAGCTTTGCGCTCTTTCTGTTCCTCTTTTCCTCGGCCTTTCCCACGCTGATGCTTATTGTCGCTGTAACAGTGGTCTCCGGGCGTCTGCTACCTGTCTGGTCATATTAGCGTTGTCACATTAGCTGTCCGTCCTTTGGTCCATGTATTTGCATCATGGTGTGGTGAGGTGTCATGTATGCTGCTGTGGACTCTTGCCCCGTACCCTACCCTGCTGCCATTGTCTACTGAGCATCTCCTTTTGCTTGTTTGTCCTGTGCCTGCTTGGCGTGTCCTGCTCACCTCTCGGGCGACCTCACCCTCCACTGGGGGGCAACTATTCCCCTCAGCTGCCACACACCTTCTTTCCAGTACACCAGGGTGCCAGGAACCTTTGCTGTGATGCTGTTGCTCCCAGCATGTTTGTCTGTGCTGCTGCCATACACGTGTGCTGCTGTCATGTGTGAGGGTCCGTGAACTCCATGCTTGCCCTCCAACAGTCACCTGTTCATTGCCGTTACTGTGGGCTCTAGGTGGTGTTTGTGCTACATCTATCTCTGTTCCACACAGGTCCTGCCGACCCTCCAGGCACACCTTGTGGCCTCTAGGGCACACTGACCTTTGCAAACATACCATTAGTGATGCACCATGCCATATTGTTCAATGGGCCACAGGTCTGTCAGCACTCTCCTATACCGCTTAGCCGCATATTTGGGTTCAGTTTGCACACCTGTCTTCACACTGTGCTGGTACACCTTTCCTGCTTGTTCTTGGCCACACTGTTGGCCTACTGTCGTTTGGTGCTCTATGGCAGGGGCGCACATATTCTTATCTCCCTTCCGGCCCAGGCGCTGTGGGGGCGCCTACCCCCTCCTATGGTCATCTCTGGACTGCTGCTGGGCATCTGCAGTGCACCATGGGTACTGTTGCATACTCCCATATCCTTGGCAGCCCAGCAGGCACCTTGGGTGACGACATGGCGCCCCTCGGTCCACAGTCAGGGGATTTGGTTTCAGGTGTTACGGACATCTTCATTTTCCTGCGCACAATCACCATAGTGTGTTTCTCCCTGCTTTTGCTCTTGCCAGTGACTTTCCATGTTGCAAAGCGGTCTGTGATGTTATTGGGCCTTCTATATTTGGTAATGATCATGACCTTGGTCTTGATTGTGTTTGCCATATGCCCTTGTTTGCTGAGACCTTGCTTTGTTTCTTAGTCAGGCATCCCTTGCATGTACATGGTGCGTCTTCTGTGGGTTTGTTTCGGGGGCTTGGGTCATCTGGCAGTTCTGCTCCAAGGGCTGCCCACCTCATTATTGTGACTTTGTTATGTGCACTGGCAATATGGGCATGGGGTTGCTTCCATGCTTGTGGGTGGGGCCCTGGGTCATGGGTTTGAACACACAGTGGGTCATTGTGAGCACCTTGGGGGGCGTATTCCTATCTTGCTTTACATTGGTGCTAACAACAGCAGCGCCCTCACACTGCAGACTCCGCACAGTGACTCCTCATGGGCCCTGTCACATGCCCTATGGGGTGCTTTGTGAAAAGCCCTGTCGGGTGCTGTGGAGACAGTGCACAGTAGCCTTAGTTCTCTGGTGTGGCTTTCATGGGGTTATCCTATGTGACACCTTCCAGGTACATCCCTGTGGGTGGGTGTTTGCCAGCACAACTTGTGGGACATACAAACCAGACCTCCTATGATATTACTGGTGTGGTGTGGGAGTCATGCCGCACACCCATCCACAGATATGCCAGCCTTGCAGGGACACAACCACTTGGTACACGGCCCATAGTTGTGTCACACATAGCATGTCCTGGTGCTGTTTGATGCTGCATTCCAATGGCAAGGCAATTGTGTTGTCCCCTGCATTGTTTCTGGTACAGTCTGACGTGGTATTTCCTTTATTATATGGGTTGTGTATATCTTCACCTTTGTACATTTCAAGCACCCGGTTCTGGCTGCAGATTCACACTGTTTTCTACCTTTGGGTGCTGCACCTCTCGGGATTACACGGACACTCCCAGCAAGGGGTGGTGGGCATATATTCCTCCCTCTCATGTTCTTTGTGTACAACCAAACATTGGGGTTCTCATTGGTTTAGACAGGGGGCTGACTGGTTCATCATATGTGTGCCTACTGTTTGCGGAGGGTACTGTTGCAGGCAGCCTTGGTCTTTGGACACACAGGGGGGATTGAACTCACAGACCTTGCTCCACCAGGCCGCTTTTTACCCATTGTGCTTATGATCTGTCTGCCTTCACTGACACATTTTCTAGCTTCTTCTGGGGCACCCTGTTGGGATACTCTCTGTTGCTACTATGTCCAGTGACACACACAGTCATTTCACCATACCATACCAGGGGGCTATGTGGGTATGTAGCCCTTCTTGTGTTCATCTGTGGACTGCTGGTCTGCATGTGCAGTGTGCACCATGGGACTCCCTGCATTGTTACGGATCCGGGACACTACAGCGGACAGTTCGGTGGTGTCCTGCCGCACTTCAGTGGACAACCAGGGGATGGTTACCGGCTATGGGGCTGCAGGCCAGTGGGTCACTCATTGCCTGTGGAGCCCGTAGCCATGGGTTGTGACCCACAATGGACTCCTTTTATAGGGGTGTCTGCCGCATTATATGTTTTACACACGCAGGACTGCTACCGGCGACAGCCTCTGATGCGTCATATTACTGTACTGAGCGTCATTGGGTGCACCATGTGTCACCTTATCTGGCTACCTTAAGGTTCCCTTATGGACTGCTCAATGGGGGACATCTTGTTGTGCCTCAGTGGACACTCTACTTTTTAGTGTGGCCTCTGTTGTGCGTTATGGGGTGCGTTCTGCAGCAACTTTGGATACACCACTGTGTGGGTGTGTTTGCTAGCAACCTTACAGCACATACAAAACAATGTTCATGGCCCCTCACTCACTATATGATGTGTGGGTGTGTTTGCTAGCACCCCTACAGACTATCAGCAACATATACATGCCCCCTCACTCACTATCTGATGTGTGGGTGTGTTTGCTTGCACCCCTCCGGGACGTATAAAAATATATGCCCCCTCCCTCACTCACTGTATCATGTTCGGGATGCTGCATCAGCCAGCCTTCTGCATCTGGCAGCCTGGGGACTCGAAACCCATGCTGCCTGTATCAGTGGTCACTGCAGTAACCATTGTGCTACAGCTCTGTCTGGGTCAGGTTTGTATGGTAACAAGCATACAACACATACATAACATATACATGCCCCCACACTCACTATGTAATGTTTGGATGTGTTTACTTGAGCACCGAAAGGGGGGGGAGCATAGACATGCCCCCTCACTCACTATATACTGTGTGTGTGTGTTTACTTGCACCCCAAATGGTAGGGGAGCATAGACATGCCCCCTCACTCACTATATGATGTGTGGGTGTGTTTGCTTGCACCCCAGGGGAACAGAGCATATACATGCCCCCTTCACTCACTATCTGATGTGTGGGTGTGTTTGCTTGCACCCCTCCGAGACGTATAAAAATATATGCCCCCTCCCTCACTGTATCATGTTCGGGATGTTGCATCAGCCAGCCTTCTGCATCTGGCAGCCTGGGGACTCGAACCCATGCTGCCCGTATCAGTGGTCACTGCAGTAACCATTGTGCTACAGCTCCGTCTAGGTCAGGTTTGTATGGTAACAAGCATACAACACATACATAACATATACATGCCCCCACACTCACTATGTAATGTTTGGGTGTGTTTACTTGAGCACCGAAAGGGGGGGGAGCATAGACATGCCCCCTCACTCACTATATACTGTGTGTGTGTGTTTACTTGCACCCCAAATGGTAGGGGAGCATAGACATGCCCCCTCACTCACTATATGATGTGTGGGTGTGTTTGCTTGCACCCCAGGGGAACAGAGCATATACATGCCCCCTTCACTCACTATCTGATGTGTGGGTGTGTTTGCTTGCACCCCTCCGAGACGTATAAAAATATATGCCCCCTCCCTCACTCACTGTATCATGTTCGGGATGTTGCATCAGCCAGCCTTCTGCATCTGGCAGCCTGGGGACTCGAACCCATGCTGCCTGTATCAGTGGTCACTGCAGTAACCATTGTGCTACAGCTCTGTCTGGGTCAGGTATGTCTGCGTGGCTTCTTCTGCTTCATGCGCAGTAACGCGCGGCGACTTCCTCTAACGCGCCAGGTATCGCGCGTGAGCTCTGTTACGCGCGTTAGATCTTCTGTTGTCCCGCCCATCTCCTTATTTGGGGGTTTGTCTTCTTAACGCGAATACTAACGCGAACTGCACTAACGCGATTTAGTAAACATGCCCCTTAGTTTCAGTTAAGCACTGTGAATTGAAGCATTTACTTTTGAAAAAAAACAGCCTTTGCCTTGTTGAAGTAAGCAAGAGCAATTGATATCTTTGAGAAGTTTTCAAACCTATTATTTCTTGTGGAAAATCTGTACATGTGATATGCCAAGCTTCTGTTAGAAGTTCCTGTTATCAAGGGAGGCGAATAAAATTTCCTGTGTTGCTTTCAACCCTCGGCTCAGCACTTCATTACAACTACAATTAAATGCTTAAGGAACTACAACTCCCAGAGGCCTTTGCCCAGGAGTTCATAATTGAAAGGAACATTCGCCCCCTTTCCTCGTCAGGCAACCGCCTAGGCGGGGCAAGGGCGCGACAGTACATTAGATAGGTTAATACGTGCGGTAATTGTAAGATTGATTTTGCTTAGATATAGTAGAAATCTAGATCTATATGCCTAGAGGAAAATGGGGTTACATGTATTTCTAAATATTTGTTTGGCATGATTGTCCTTTGATAAAACCATGTTGCCTCGGATCATGCAGCCTATTGGTCTCTAGAAAGTCCTCTATTCGCTCTTTCAGGAGTGCCTCCATTACTTTTCCTGCCACCAAGTTAAGGCTTACTGGCCTATAGTTTGTCACCTCTTCCCTATTACCACTTTTATGAAGAGGTACCACATCAGCCCTTCTCCAGGACTATAGAACCTCTTCCATCTCCAAGGATCTACTAAACATCCTGTACAGGTCCTGCCAGAACCTCTCTGAGCTCTTTCAGTATCCTGGGATGTATCCCATCTGGTCCCATGGCCTTATCCACTTTCTGTTTTTCAAGCTGTTCAAACACATCACCTTCTGTGAATGGTGTGGTATCTACTCCGTTCCCATTTGAATATTTGTTAATCATATGTGGTCCTTCTCCAGGATTTTCTTTAGTGAATACAGAAGTATTTGTTTATCACTCGCTTTTTCAATGTTACTTTCCACACATCCATCTTCGGCACTTTTGAGTCTTGCAATTCCTCCTCTGATCTTCTTCTTCTTCCAAATATACCTGAAAAAAATTTTGTCTGAAATGAAGTGAAAAAAATCTTCAAAAACTGAGAAAAAGTCCAAAAGATACGAAAATCAGCCAAACCTTTTTGCACGTGCACATCCTTGATATTTGCCAGTATCTCGTGCTAGCACCTTTATTCCTTGCAACAGCCCCTGGGAAACGACATAAGAATATAAGGGTCCATCGAGCCCAGTATCTTGTTTCTAGGCATGGCCAATCTAGGTCACAAGTACCTGTGAGAGGGTGAAGCTGAAAATCCTGACATGGAGAATTAGAATCTTACATATGCATTCCCTATATGAACGGAGGAATACGTGGAGATTTTTGATCTGCCCAGACCACACTGTGACCATGCCCCTGACGTGCCCTTTTCAATTTCTTCCTATTATGGACAGCCACGTGTAAATTTTGCCCTTTATAAAATCATCTTCTGATGTGGAAGTATAAATGCCAGATTCTCCACATGGAACTTGCAAAGAAGTCTTCTAAAATATGCATATTATCTGGTTATAATGGCTCATTATACATTTAGTTTAGACCTGCCGAATAGCAGACCTATAACTAATCTGGATAGCGGTTTATCACCATTATCCAGATATTTCAAAGCCTTCCTTTGTCTACTTTCTCTCTGCCCTTTACTTTATAGATAATATCGGGCCATTCAGATCATCTTTTGGTCCAAAACTACAAATATTTGCTCCACTCAGACCATCTGTGATCCTGCCTAAATCTAAAATGTTTAATTTTAGTCACATAACAATTTATGCAGCCAAAGTATTAGCGTATGTGTCTCATATCCCCTCGTGTTAAATGTATCCCCCAATTGACCGCTTTGACCCGGTGAAAAGCGGGATATAAATACAGCTAAATAAATAAATAAAATAAATAAAGTTTACCATTCTGCAGCCAAGAAAAATGTTGCAAAACACTTATCGGGTCAGCACCTGCTGCTACCCACAAAATTCTTTTTCAAATTGGGCAGATCAATTATAGCTGAACTTTCTAATTTTCTTTCTCAGAAATGTTGGAGCCCCTTATCACAGCTGAGGTAGCTTAGTTGTGATGGGCTTTCTGGTATGCCTTCCCATCTTCTCTAGCTGTAGATTTGTCCTTACTGTTATGCAACAGACTACTAGACCTGTATCAGCTGGAAAAGCTATTTGCACTGTTTCCTTACAGCTCTTTTTCTGCCCTTTTCTTTTTGTCTTTGCCTGGGAGAGTTGGGGGCAGTTTCAGAGATACCTTCCATTATTCTAAGGCCCCCACTAGCAACTAGTAACTCACTGCTCTTGAGCAGATGACTTCACCCCCGATGTAGCAAATTGACCTTTTTTTGTCCTTCACATTGCCTCTACTTTGGAGTCCAATCCACCCATATGCAAATCTTACACTGGTTTACTATTTCAGATCTCAGGACGTTGGGAGTTACCCTGCAAGGTAGGCTCTGACTCACTGACTTTTCTCTTTATGCATTTCAGTTTGTGGTGCAATGAAAACATGGGTTTCCATCCCTCAGGAATGCGAAACCCCTGTCATAGTATGGCCAGTTGACTCAGGGGCTTGTTTACAAAGCTGCGGTAGCGGTTTCCGATCGCTATTGGAGCTGCAGCCCCAGTGACTTATACAGCGGCATTAGTACCCCTTCCTTTCTGCTGGTAATTCCTCTTCGAATGCAGCCCAACATCCTCCTGGCTTTTGCCACCGCCTTGTCGCACTGTTTTGCCACCTTGAGATCTACAGAAATAATCACACCGAGGTCTTTCTCCTGCTCCGTGCACACCAACCTCTCACCCCCTATCGCGTAGATTTCCCTTGGATTTCTGCTACCCAAATGCATGACACTGCACTTCTTCGCATTAAATCTTAATTGACAAGCATTAGACCATTCTTCCAGCTTTTGTAGAACTCTCCTCATGTTCTCCACTCCCTTGGGGGAGTCCACTCTTGCAAATTTTCGTGTCATCTGCAAAAAGACAGACCTTTCCATGCAGTCCTCCAGCAGTATCACTCTCAAATACATTGAACAGTGCCGGGCCCAGGACCAAACCCTGTGTCACCTTTTAGGGTATCATTGGGCAAGTTTAGATCCAAGGAGTATAATTTTATAAGGCGCATCCTAGATTTGGACACCAAGTAACATAGTAACATAGAATATGACAGCAGATAAAGACCAGTATGGTCCATCTAGTCTGCCCAGCCAGGCGGCAAGAGTAGCTGCACCTGCTGCTCCATGCAGGTCACCCCTCCCCATGCCTTTATTTAGGGGTGAACCCACTGCTCCGTGTAAGTGTCTGAATGTCGGTATTTTAGTTGTTTATGTGTGTTAGTGGCAAATTTTGCTTAAATGCTGAATAGCATGCTATGCGCATTCATTTCCTGGTGTGTACGTTCACTGCGGACTTGCGCAGAGATGGAAGTTGGGCAGTGTGAGAGCCCTAGGGCTGGCGTAAGTGATAGTGCTGTAAATTAAGATGCGTTCTCTGCCATTTACTCTAGTATTTTATAAAGTCAAGCACGTGTGTACTTGATTTTATAAAATAGCTATTAGATAGGCACCTGAAAATATTCATGACCAAGCGTACTTTTATATAATTCACCTGCAGGTGCCCAGCCCTTGCCACTTTTCATGGTTTGTAATCCACTACCTGGAGCTGTGCTCCATTCTGCAGCGGGCCTACGGTCAGCCCCACCATAGTCCGATGTGCTGGGTAGGAGTCAGGGCTACAGTCTGTGCTCCGAAATGCGCAGCCCCAGTTGTGCACTTTATAAATATGCACATATTCATGTGGAGGATAATTTTGCATAGGGCATGTACACAAGAAAACTGAATGCTCAGGTCTGTACATGCAAAACGGTGACAGCATTTTATAAAATGCTTCCTAAATGTGGAGCCTTGTGTAAACAATATATATAGGCTGTAAAAAATGCATATTTGGTGTGATGCACAGCGGCAGATGTCACTTTACGAAAAAGAACATTGCTTTGCATATGTATGTCGCGCTATTTACTCATATAAGCGGCAATTTTGGAAGCAATTCAGGGGTTACTCTCCGCAAATCTAAAATTTAGCAGTTCAAGGTGGTTTTGACTGCTACAGAGGTAAGGACAATTCCCCTCCCAAGCTCAGAACCAAACAAGATGTTAAGCCAACAGTTAAGCAATGACTTCAACCAGGTGTAAATGCCAACTGGAAGATGTTCCGGGATGCACTTGTACTGCTAAAAAAAGAACATACCGCCTTCACATCCCTGCCTGCTGCCAGCAAGTATATTTTTATAAATTTTTCCCACACATTGAACAAGGTCATACATGTGTAAAAGTCCATGGATTATGCACGTTAAAGTACATGCAGTACGGTGAGAACTTGTAGCATGTATTTTTACTCGACCCGATGCAGGCCCGGATTTAGGCATAGGTAATGGAGATAAATAACTCTTTCCGGCACCATACCTGGGTCTGTTACTTCTGCTCCATCTAGTCAGTGATGCTATCCCCAACGGCAGCAGCAAATCTGTTCATGAAATCAAGCCCAGGGCCTGCTCAGGCCTCTGCGGTGTCCTGTCCCCTCTTTTTTCCTGTGACAGGAGAGGGTGGGGCGCTGCAGGGCATGGGCAGCCCCGGGCTGAATTTCATTAGCAAATTTCCTGCTGCTGCTGCTGCTGCTGGAGGACTGGGTCAGACGAGAGCAGGACATCATGGCACAGCTGATTTAGGGAACAGAGACAGAGCCAATCAGGGGAGAGGCACAGCCACTTGGAAGAAGGGACGAAGGACTCGCCCCCATTGTTGCCTATAGGCGCCAACAATGCAAATCGAGTCCTGCCTGCAGGTAGGTGTTTTTGGGGACATAGTTTGGGCTGAGAATGGGTAGACTTACAAAGTACATGTTAGTGGGGGGGGGGGGGGGGAGACATATTCAAAGCAATTAACACAGTTAGTAGACCTGCTAACCACATTAATCCCGATGAGCAGGATATTCAGCGGCACGTACCCGGTTTATGCCACTGAATTTCCCCCTCTAATGCCACTAGATGCCCCAATGCTAACCGCCTAGCGTCAGGCTGGTGCCGAAGGTAACTAGTCAGCAGCAATATTCATCCGCTGGCCAGTTATCTTAAAGCAGCTAAAGTTAGGCAGAGAAAAGCCTGTCCTGACTTTAACACTTTAGCTGACTGCACAGCAACTGATTATTGCAGCTGCCTAGTTAGCGGTAGTGCATATGACTCCGGCATTGAATATCCAGGTCTTAGTTACAGCGGCGATGGCCAACTGTGTTAACAGAACTGGCTGCTGCCATTGAATTTCAGCCCTGTGAATTATAAATACAAGCCTTTTAGCTGCAATCATGCATATGTATCTTTATATAAAAGTAGGCCACGAATTGGCGCCTTCTTGCCCTTTCAACATAGGTGACTTCGTATAAAATTACCGTTTTCTATAATTGCTACTTATTCATGCATTTCCATTACCACTACTTATATGCGTATGCCAATTCACAGATGTAAATCAGTTTTTGACATGTGTAAATGGTGCCTCACCCTTCTAAAATTATTACCATTTATACCTTCCTTAGAGCAGGAATAAATTTGTGCACTATTAGGGATTGTTCTGAGTATCTATTTCATAAAGGCACACAGGAGCCTTTGTTGCCTGTATATATTAGGCACACAGCAATACATAACTTTAAACCACACAAATTTGTAAATAGCTGGGACTTATGCTCGTATTTCCAAGTATCCTCTTTGCTTGTTCCTGCACCCGGAAGAACCGGAAGTGACGCGGCCACGGTTCGTGCGCCTGCGCTCCTTCCCTAAGGGCCATCACACCCTATTTAAAGAACACTGGTGCTGGATCATACCTGCTGCTATTGTTGTCTCCCTGTTTGCCTGCTGAATCTGCTGCCATACTCCCCTGAAAGCTGAGCCTCATCAGTTTTCCTTTGTCTCTCTCTCACCTCTCCAGATACCTCTCTGTTTGTTCCTGCACCCGGAAGAACCGGAAGTGACGTGGCCGCGCTTTGTGCGCCCGCCCTCCTTCCCTGAGGGCCATCACATCCTATTTAAAGTGTGGGCCTCCGTGCTGCAGGTGCACGCTGAAGGAGCAGACCTGCTCCTTGGACGAGCTCCTTGGGGCGAGACCGGGGGCGAGACGCCGAAGACTGTACGGTCCTCACTGGGGTCACTTTTCACTTTGGCCCACCTTACACTCCCATTTGCTCATGCCCGGTGTTCCTACCACTGTAACCTTTCTGTGCACCTTAAGAGGTAAGTCTCACATCTGGTCTATATCTTTGCTATTCCTTTCTCTGGCGCTCCTTTTCACTTTATTTACCTTCTCATTATCCACCCCCATGGCCTCTATACCAGTCCACTTGGGCTGGCGCCCTGTCTCTTCTCCCTTTCTACCCTCGCCCTCAGGACATCTTACTCAGAATCTCTCTAACTTATTGTTCCACTCGGTCTCCTGCTCCTTCTCTTCCTCAATCCCTCCTGCTACTCCAACTTGCTCTCTTAAATTGCCGTTCCATTCACTCTAAAACAGTATTGGCTCACGATTTCATCTCACATCATTCTCTCGATATGTTCTTTCTGACCGAGACATGGCTAAGGGATGGTGAGGAGCCCCTCCTCAACCGCTGCCTGCCCCCGGGCTATACTGCCCTCTCCACCACCCGTTGGGGCGGGAGCGGCAGAGGTGTTGCAGTCCTCTACCGTACCTCCCTCTCGCTTCAGGAAATCTCATCCCCTGCTTTGCACTACTCGGAGTCTCTACTTCTTTGTCTAGATTCTTCTTCTCTTTCCTCCCTCTTTTCTTCCCCTCTTTACTTTCTGCTCGTCTATGCCCCTCCTTCTCTTTCTACTCAACTTTGGGACTCACTACTATCCACTATTACTGAGGTCTCTCTTCTCTATCCCCATCTCCTAATTCTAGGATATTTCAATGTACATGCCAATTCTCCCTCCTCCTCCCACGATTTGGCCTTCTTGTCACACTTGTCCGATCTTTCCCTTAGTCAGTTTGTCTCTTTTCCGACTCACTCTGCTAGACACTCTCTAGACCTTCTTATCTCCCATAAATCTTCCCCCAGTGCCCCTTCTTCCCTCTCAGTCCTACCCCTCCCTTGGACAGACCACTTTTGCATTCTTTTTCCCATCTCCCTACCTACTTCACCCCTTCCCACCACTTCCAATCCTAATCCTGTCCTTACCCGCCGTATTAATGCTAATGCCCTTCTTCAGTTTCTATCTTCCAATACTCTCTTTTTTTCGGACTTTCACTCCTTATCAACTGATTCCCAAATGCACGCCTGGAACTCGACTGTCTCCTCAACACTTGATATTCTTGCCCCTTTTCATGCTTCTTCTACTTCCACCCGTCACCCCTGGTATCACCCCGGTCTCTTTCTCCACCGTAGATATCTCCGTCGAGCAGAACGCCTCTGGCGTAAGCATCCCTACCCTTCTAATCTGTCCCATTTCCACCATTGCCATCGCCTCTACCGCTCTCTTCTTCACTCTGCTAAACAGGATTACTATACCAAGCTTATATCTTCTTTTGCTAACTCCTCCTGTGCACTACACTCTGTTCTTCGCTCCCTTTCGGCCCCTCATTCCTCTGCTACCCTCTCATCTTCCTCTCCTTCTCCTGATCCTGCTATTCTAGCCTCCCATTTCTCCTCCAAAGTCCTCTCTCTTCGTCTCTCCTTCCCCTCCTGTCCCTCCCCCCCCCGTTCCCAATTTCTGCCTCACCAGTCCCATCTTCTTTCTCTCCCCTTCCTCCTTCCCCACTTTCTGTCTTTCCTCCTCTTTCCCATCACTGGTCTACTTTTGAACCGATCACTGCATCAATGCTTTCTAAAGTCTTCACCTCTTCCCGGAAATCTACCTGCTCCTCTGACCCCATTCCCTCCTACTGGCTTTTGGAATTTTCTCTTGCTCTTTCTCCCTTTATTCTCTCTATTTTCAATTCTAGTCTGACCTCTGGTATCTTTCCCTCTCCGTGGAAGCACGCCCTGGTTCGTCCTATTCTAAAGAAAGCTTCCCTGGACCCCTCCTCTTCTTCAAATTGGCGTCCCATTTCTAACCTTCCCTTCTTATCTAAATTCTTGGAAAAACTGGTCTTCCTCCAACTCTCTTCACATCTTGAGGCCTCTCTTACCCTTCACCCCCGACAATCTGGTTTTCATCCTGGGCACAGTACTGAGTCTGTTCTTTCACTTCTAAACGAATTACATATTGCTCACGACCGTGGTTCTCTTTCTCTTGCTGTTTCACTGGATTTTTCTGCTGCTTTTGACTTAGTAGATCACCACACTCTCTTGCTTCGCCTTCAGGATGTCGGCCTCTCCGGTTTGGTCCTTCAATGGTTTCGTTCCTTCCTCTCATGTCGCTCTTTCTCTGTACTATCTTGCTCTGCTTCTTCTCCTTCCACTCCCCTTCCTTGTGGCGTACCCCAAGGTTCTGTCCTCTCCCCTATTCTTTTCAATATCTTTCTGGCTCCCCTTACTCTTAGTCCAACAGCATGGTGTCTCTGCCCACTATTAGGCTGTCCGGGTGTGTTTTGTTTTATAGCCCAAAGCACTGTGTGATTTGTAGTTCCTGTGGGGGCAGAACCATCTAGAAATGCCAGAAGAATTGGAAGATAAAAAGCCAAATGCTGGGAGAGGCAGAGGGGCATATATGAGGGTCGTTTTCAAAGGCAGCAGGGCTGCAGCAATGGGCGTTTAGTCACAGAATCTGAGCCAGGGATTCTCTAAAATGCCAGATAAGAGAATGTAAATAAATAAAAAAAGATAAAAATGAGAGCTAGGGGGGTGCTATAGATTACCAGAAAGGGGCTCTCTTCTGCTGTGTGCAGCTTAAAACCCTGTGAAAGAGGGTACAGATTAAACAGTCAGAGGACAATTGGCGGGCTGGGGAGGGGGAGAGTTGTCATCTTGGAAGACCAGCATAGAAAGTGTAGATGTGGGGTGCTGGAAACTAACAGGAAAAAAAAAAGCACTTTGGTTCTTGGGAGACTTTCTGCCTTCATGATGTTGAGTTATGCGTAAAGGATTTTAATTGCTTATAGATCAGTGATCGAGGGCCTTAGAAAAAAGGGTTGTGCTGCTGTTTAGCTATAGCCTTTAAAAATTAGATGTTTATGAAAAGCAGTTAGTTAAAAGGTATGCAGAAATGGATTTACCTATTCACAATTCATTGGAGGTTTTATTTTAGTTTTTTACATTATCTCTTTTTGGTGACTCCTGTGAAAATATTTACTAGTGTTTGTCAGGGTGTACATAACTTTCTGGGGTGGTGATTTTCTCTTATTTTGTTTATATTTATGCAATTAAAAAAAATACAAAGAGTATGTATGAGTCTCAAGGTTTTGCTGTACCTTAACTTTACAACTAAACCCCTTTGTCCCAGAACCCTAAGCAAAAACTTTTAACAATTTTTGTCAGAACTCTTGCCATGAGGTAACCCTCTGGAAGCAACTGTGTCTTTTGGGGAAAATGCTAGGTACGTATGACCTAGATTGGCCACTGTTGGAAACAGGATACTGGGCTTGATGGACCTTGGTCTGACCCAGTATGGCATATCTTATGTTCTTATGTTCTTATGCTGATGACATTTTTCTTCTTTACCACATTGACTCTTCTAATCCAGATATTACTCCCTTCAATAATTGTCTTTCCTCTGTTGCTTCCTGGATCTCCTCTAACTTCCTTCACATCAACCTTGCAAAACTTCAGCGATTTGGTTCACCTTTGGATGTCCCCCTCCTCCTCTCACGCCATTGCTGTCCTCTACACCCATCCCTATGGTCACCTCCCTTAGATATCTGGGTGTCACTCTCGACTCTGCTCTTACATTCAAGGATCATATTTCAACTATGGTTCTACGTTCTTTTTACTCCCTAAAGCAACTCTGCGCTGTCCGTCCTTTCCTTTCTTCTTCCTCCATGGCTACTCTACTTCTCTCCTTAGTTCTCTCACGTCTTGATTATTGTAATGTTTATCTGGCCGGTTTTCCCCAATCCCAGCTTTCTCGCATTCAGCGTGTTCAGAATACCGCTGTCCGCATCCTCACCCACGCATCCCGCTTTGATCATGCCACTCCCCTCCTTCTTCATCAGCACTGGCTACCCATCACATACCGTATACAATTTAAAATCCTTATTTTTGTACACAGAACTATTCATAATGGTATCCCTCTCTATCTCGCCGATCAGGTACGTCTGCACACCCCTCACCGTTCCCTTTGCTCCATTCACATTAATCGTATGTTTCTTCCCTCTCCGTCTCAGGCCCACCTAGAGTCCACTCGATCCTCCGCTTTTTTCTTCCTTGGACTTTGGCTTTGGAACTCTCTCCCCCCCTCCCCCCCGCCGCCCTCCAAATGGATTCTTCTCTCAAATCTTTTAAAGCCCAACTGAAAACTCACCTCTTTTGCACAGCTTTTGATCTTCCTCCCCCTCCCTCTCTCACCCCCCCCCAAGTAATTAAAAAGTAAATTAATAACCTCTCAGTTCCCTCTCCCACCCTTTCCTTCTCTGTTTTGTCCTTGTCACTATCTCTCTGTTCTTTCTTCTTTCCTGGTTCTGTTCTTTTCTTTCCTTTGAAATACAATTATTGGCGTTCACATTTCCTCTTCTTTTTCCTGCAGCATTTTATGTATAGCCTCTTTTTAATTTCTAATTTTTAAATTGTGTAAACCACCCTGACACTATGTAATGGGCGGTATATAAAGTTTTTAAATAAACATAAACATAAACCTTTGAAGATTTGTTTTTCTTTTAAATGTCTTCAAGTCAATGCTGACTACTGGCGACCCAGTGGATCCTGGGTTTTCTTGGCAGTGTGACCAGAAGTAGATTGCTGGGCCTTTCTTCCGAGGCAATGGAGGGTTAAGTGACTTGCCCAAATCCACAAGGAGTGCTAGTGGGAATGCACGCTGGTCTCTTGGTTACCAGGCCAGTGCTCTAACCATTACACTACTTCTCCACCCTACTCATAGATTTATCCTGTATTATATTTGTGGTCCTGCAGCCAAATCACTGCTCATAACATCTTTTCTATGAGATATCAACATGTAAATGGCATTAAATTTGGGCAACCAAAACTGGATAATTACTTGTTTTCTGGAATCTTGTAAATTCAAATGCTTGAGCTCAGTGACCTAAAAAAAAAATCAGTTTCTAAACCACCAGAACAAAGCTGAATGGTTTAATGCAGGAACAATTATTTTGAAAACCTTTATGGGCAAAAACGTTTTGTTTAGCTTTTATTATCTTTGAAAGCAAAAGAGTCTGGATATAAAGGGGCTATATCAAGATAAAAATGCGACCTGTGTGGCTCGCGAACCTGGTGCCCCGCCCCACCTCCCTCACACCCAGCTGCACATAGGAGCTCATTCCTGTCAGGCTTCCTGAAAGCCCAGTGATGACATTAGCACCCCTCCATACTTGTGCCCTATGTGGCCACACCGCTAGCACCGCCCTTGCTGTGGTTTTGCATCACAGTAGCAGGGCAAAGGTGGTATAGGGTCACTCCAGATCAATGGCGGCATGTAGAAAGGCATAAATAGGAAGAGCGTGGCCCCTATACTGCACATATTAAAGATGTCAACAGATATCATTGTCTTATTTATGCCTGTTTGGGTGTGGCGTGTTTGGGCACCTAAAAATTTAACATGAATGCAAATCACTTCTACTTGCATATCCCTACGCATTAACACAAAAGATTTGCACACTTAAAGTTCTACCGCACATACAATGTGCAAGAAAGGAGTGAATAGATGCAACAAACACAAGAAAATTTCCAAAAATCAGAAAAAGTTGTTTAAAATGAGCATGAACTAATTTAATGCCAAAGAATTCTTGAAATAAAAAGATACGGGCAAGATTCACTTTAAGAGGACCCCCACATATTACATATCTGACATGATGCTTTTGGAACATACAGAAATAAAAACAGATTGATGAGTAGTATATATGCAATACTGCCAGTTTCCCTGTTAAAAATATAGCTGTTCTGAATGGACATGGTAAAAGGGGCAGCTATTAGTATAGACTCGAATATCCTGTATGATCCTGCCCACGGCAGTACATCAGACAGTGCAAAGTCAGGCTAGACAAATACTAACTGAGAACTATAAAATGCAGTAGTTAGATCAGGACACAATTTACCAAAGTGCACTACCACATTAATGCGCCTGATTAGAAAATAAGTTCCATTGCATAAAACCGCACTTGCAGCAAATTAGCAAGGTTAATGCGTGTTAAGCTGGTAGCACACTTTGGTAAATCTGGCTCTCACTTTGAAATGTGTTTTAGTACTCCGACTCTCTCTTCTAGGAAGCCGCAGACATTCTGACATTTGCTTATAGAGGGAAATTTCTCCTTAATGGCTGGATCACGTTAAATCAATGGCTGACTCACCAGTCCCCCCTTCTTCAGTACTGCGAGCTGGGTTACAAATGGGGATTAGACCTGAGTTAGGGAGCTGATTTAGAGTGATAGTCCATCTCAGATTTCATCCTGTTTGTGATATGATTAATTTAAAGCACACCAGATTCTTCTACTTATTGCTAGTTTGAAAGCGCCTTGAACTAAATCTGAATAGGTATGGCCATCATCATTACTATACAGTATGCAGAATACTGGTAAATCCAGATATCTGTCCTGCTCTGAAAATAAGAGCAGCACATCTCTACAATTACAGAAATATCTTTCTTGCTACTAAATAGAAAGCCAGTGATTAAGATAAGTGCCTGATTTACTAAGGGGGATGTTTACTAAAAACCGGAAATGTGCGCGCCGCAAAAGAGCGCACGGAAACGCGGCACTGAAACGCTAATAAACGCATTTAAACGCCCCACACACGTGTGTGTCATCCCCGCAAAGGTGCGTGGCACACTAACGGGCCCCGTACAAGTGCGGGCCCGCAAATGTCCGATAGAGGCGTGGAACGGCTAAAGGAGGGCGGAGGAAGGCTCCGGAGGGGCGGAGGGACGGGGTCAATGGGTGGAGAGTGGGAGGGGAGAGGCTCCCCGCACAGTATCGGGCCCGAATTTGCATGTAAAAACTACCGCGAGGGAAACACTCGCGGTAGAAAGCATTTAAAGGGAAGAGAAACCATTTCCGTCAGCAATGTACAGGAAAACCGGGGAAACCAGCAAAACGTGAGCAGTGTGATACATGTGCACAGCACAAAAGTGCAAATTAAAATAGAAAATGACCACAACAGAACTATTAAAAATAGTTATTCAGCTGGGGAACAGTTATAGTGATGGGCAAATACAGAAAACACACCCAGCAAAGCTCCAGAAAAAAGAAATGAATTTTGGAAGGGTTTACAGAGCGGAGACTCTTCCAAAAAAACATTTCCTTTTGTGGAGCTTTCCTGGGAGTGTTTTGCTATGGTTGCCCATTAATATCACTGTTGCCCAGCATGGTGATATGTTGTCCCCCATTTCCCGTGGTCATTTCCGGGGTTTATGTGCACGTTTGTCACCAGACAGGGTGCATATGCCCACAGTAAATTTGCGTAGAGCAGGGTTTGTGACTCCATCCTGCCAGGCTTACTACCTCCAGGGGCTGCACTATCTATGTGGCCATAGTGTGGTGCAGCGGACAGAGTCAGTACCTCTAGGACCAGAGAGTCAGAGGTTCAAAGCCCAGCTGGGGCACTTGCCAGCCCAGTCCCTATATTTTACCCACCACTAAACACAGATAGCACAGACACCCCTTTATTGCAGGGGACATAAGCATGGGGAAAACACCCATATTTTACCCAACAACGCACACACACCACAACAATGGGCATTACCCACAGCCAAGTACCCCAAATGCAGTCCCGTACTGCCACATTCCAATCAGGCCACCTGCTTTTTATGGGAGAAGCTCATGCCAGCATGTTGGCGGATGAGTACATGTGGTGCAGGGGGCAGTGGCTGCTAGCGACAGAAGACAGAGGCCTAGCCATGTGCAGGCTGGCACAGTCCACAGCAACAGACAGGCCCTGCCGGATCCACAGTCATGGACTATCCAGGGAATTCAGCCAAGCTGTGGCTACATGGTGGTGCAGTGCACACAGATAGTGCATGCAAGAACAGAAGGTCACAGGTTCAAAGACCAGCTGGGGCTACCAGCAATCCTGCCCACATATTTTCCCCACAAATAAACAGTGACAGTAAGGACACACCTTTGGTGACAAGGACATATGCAATGGTAATACATCTATCTTTTACCCCACTGAGCACAGACACCATGAACAGGGGCAGAACCTACAGCAGAATCCCCCAAATGCAGTCCTGGTGGGCCACACACCAGTCAGGTTCCATGCTGCCACTCATACAAATGCCTGTGCTGTATATCTATGCACCACCCCCACGGCATGTAGATGTAGCTCATGCATATTCATGAGGGACAGCAGGAAGACCCAAACAGTGTGATGCAAAACTGGGCTGGAGTGGGGAAGCGCTGCCGTAAAGCAGCAGCCAACAGGGGCAGACACACCCACACCCACACCCACAGGCCCCATTGGCCAATGTCTCCTGTAGAGGCAGAACATTGGACCCTGCGTGCATCTCCCAATATCAGCACCTGCATACCTTAGCAATGTCACCCTACACCTGAGGTACACAGCTCTGAAATGTTTGCTAAGAGTACAGGCTGATAGATATCCCTACGTTACGCACATACTGCTAGTTGACCCCATCCGAACAATCTGTTTGGTGTCTGCGGTGCGTGCTCCAGGCCTGGCCTCTGACGGTGTTCACCACCCTGGGGAGTGACCCCCAGCAGTACTGCGTACCATATCCATGCCTGTGCCGTGCCCAGGACCGGTGTGGTGGCCAAGGCTAATCACCCCCTCAATAGTAGCACAATGCTGGCATAGGTGTGGGAGTGTGTGTCTGTCTGTTGGCTGCAAACACCTTCCCCAACCCACACTGCCAGCACTACTGCCAGTATTGGCCTGCCAATGTGCATAATGAGCAGCAATGTACCATGGGTATAGGTCAGACATGGTGGGCTGGCCAGGATGCATCTGCACAGGGCATAGGGCACTGGCTGTGACATTGTAGTGCCAGGCCACCACCTACACAGACAGGGTGACCTCTGTATGTGCTGCTGGGGAGCACTCTCACCATGATAGTGCAGTGATGACAGCATGGCTAGGCACCCCCATAGTGCTGTATTGTGTTTCTCTCTTGTGATATATATGGGTTTCCTGTTGGGGCCTCCTCACAGAACTCTCTGCTTGTGTGTGCTGCCACCCCAGTTTTGGGTGCATGCATTTCCATCAGGGCTAACCAGCAGACTGTTCACAGCTGGTATGTGTCTTGATGGAGTGCCTTGCAGGGTGCAGCGGCTGATGGCTTGCTGCAGGTGAATATCAGATGGTGCATCTTTGGATATCCAGGCCTAAAGTCTGCCTGATATTGTGTTATGGATGGGTGTGTGGAGCTGCTTGGACTGCCCTGTATGGTGTCTGTTTCCTAGCAGGACTGGGGTTTGATGGTCCACTTTGCTGCCAAGGGAAGGAAAGGATGGGGATCTGTTTGCCACCCTCGGGGGCGGGGTGGGTGGTGGTGGTTCTTTGACCACCTAGGGGTTCTTGGGGGTTTCCACTAACTGAGACAGACAGAGATATCCAACATGTTTCTGCAGCACCTTCCTATCTCACAGGTTAGTACTGTTTTGGAGCTCTGTAATGGCCTCATTCAGCCATGGCTGGTGTTGTGGACCTGGTCCTGGCCGCCACATCACACCCTCAGGGTGAGCACAGTACCCGCACAATGTGACGGTGTGTAGCTACTCTTTGCTGGTAGTCCACCCGCTCAGGACCCCCTACCAGGCCGAGGTGCTGTGTGGGTGCACATGGACAATTCCCCCTACCAGGCCGGGTAGCTGTTGGGGTGCATTCCCCATCTTGTGTGCATCTGTGGACAGCTGATTTGCATGTGCAGTGCATCATGGGTACGGGTGGCCTAACCCTATCCTGTCTACAACAGCAGACTGTCTGTGGGGTGACGTGCAGGCTCTCTGCAGCCAGCCAGGGGCTTGCTGTCAGCTATAGAGCCGTAGCCCAATGGTTATGTCACTCCCTGTACAGCCAGAGGTCATGGGTTCAAACCCACAGTGAGGCCCTTTGATAGGGCTGTCCACAGCTTTATTTTTATTTACTGTACATATGTCTATGCCGGCAAAACCACACACAGCTTACTATACCCATTAGGTGCCTCTGAGGGTGCTTTATAGGGCGCCCTATAGGCCACCTTATGGTTGCCATCCATATAGGGTGCACTATACATTATCCTGTGTCGCAACATACATGGTGCCCTATAGGGGACATTCTAGGGTGCCTTGGCGGACAGTGCACTGTAACATGTGCCTTACGGGCATCCGTATGTTAAAACACTGTGAGAGCGGGTTTACTAGTGGTGGGAAATAAAATATAAATGGAAGGCCTCCTACAGCACTCCTCACCATGATACATACTGCCCCAGCCAGCCTTGTTCACTGGGCACTGTGAGGTTGAACCCCTGGCCCCTGCACCATTGGTCAGTGTCCTAACCATTGTGCTGTGGCTCTGTTCCTGTGTTTGTGCATCTGCACGCAGCCTTGTAGCCATCAGCGCGCCATCTTGTGGCGCACTAAATTAACAGCGCGCCGCCTTATGCCGCACAACATGGATATGCCCCTAAAATAATGCCTCAGCCAGCTGTCTTCAATGGGCACTGTGGGGAATTGAACCCATGATCCCTGCATGAGTGGTCAGTGTCTTAACCATTGTGCTATGGCTCTGTTCCTGTTATTTGCATATCAGCGCGCCACTTCTCCCTCCCACTATTGGACTGCTCCCTCACACATCAGCGCGCCACCTTCTGCCCACCGGCTCGCCGCCTTCTGTTGCCCACATTTATCAGCGCACCGCCTTCTGCCACCCAAATTTACCAATGCGCCGCCATCTGCCGCCCACACTAAACAGTGCGCCGCCTCATGCTGTAATAAAAATAACAGTGCGCCGCCTTCTGCCGCCCAAAATTAATATACCTCCTAAGCACTTTTGCCCATAAATGTTGGTGCCTCAGCTGGTCTTTTTTGTTGAGCGCAATGGGGGTTTGAACCCCTGGCCCATGCACCATTAGTCGGTGTCTTCACTGTTGTACTACGGCTCTGTTGTTTGGTTTTGCAGCAGCGCCCCACTTAGCCTTCCCACGCGCTAATGTGGGCCCCGCACATTAGCGCGACGCACACACGTACGGTCCGGTTTTTTGCTTTTTTCTGCCTGGCCCGCCCACTCCTTATATGGCACCAGCACACTAACGGGGACCCGCACAGCAACGGAGTTTAGTAAACATACCCCTAAGTTATTTTCTCCCATAGACATAGAACGGGGGAAACCTGTAGCAAGGGCCAGATGTTCTAAAGGGCTTTTCCCTTTTGTGAGCGGCAGAGAAGAATTATGAATCTTCTGTGGATATTTTGTACCCGTGAATACTTTCCACTTTGAGGATTGCCGTGGGTTCAAAGGACTTGTAGACTTTTCACCTGCATTTTCTGAGGGAAAGCAATGCATGTAGATTTAAAATATAATTTATGTGAATTAGATTCCATTCCTACCCCTGAAAATGTCTCTGGAAAATGCCCCCCCCCCCAAATGTACCTAAAAGTATATATATTGTGGAACTGCATGCATGTAGTTTGCCATTTCGACGGCACAGTTTTCAGTCAGTTTACCTAAGTGAATGGTTTGGCAGCTTCCCCTCACAGAAAGCAAATTTGACAGCAGATTTGCTCAAGTAAAAGGCATTTTATGTGTAGAAATGAGCCCTTTCAAAACTGTCTACTCTCTATGCAGGAAAAACTAGGTGCATTCTTCTACAGTGCACATACTCGTGTCCAAAATGATAGGGGGTATTTCCAAAAGCATCTTTAGGGTAAAGGATAAAAATATTTAAGATTTTTCATGCAATAAAAAGCCAGGTGCAAATATAGGGGCTATTTTTCCACAGCAATAATCAAAGCAATATTACATATCATTTTGCTTCAATAACTGGGCAAACAGTATTGGTAAATGTATCTGTGGTATATGCATTAATAGGGGCACCTTGAGTATTTTATAAGAGCACACCTAGGCTGTAAAAGTAGAGTGATTCATATTGTGTTTGTTTTATAAAGGCAATCAAATGGTTTCCACCAAATACCAAGCAAAGAATCAACCAACAAATATACAAAAAATTCTGCTATTTCAGCAATAGGGAATGAAGAAGTGCAGTAAGAGCTGAAGTAATTCTGAGCCTGGCAAGGTGCAAGTTATTGACAACGTTTATTCTCTAAATCACCAGACTCATAAATAGCATTCAAATTATTCATTTCAGTTCAAAGAAAAATGAATAAAGTAAAAGGACTTGGGCAGAGGGTACATATGAATTCTTCATGCACCTTTAGCTCGATATGAGCTTGGCAAAAAAGCGTTTGCTTATTGGGTTTCTGACATAGGTACCAGTTTTCTGAAGGCAGCATATATTCTCCTATGTGCCTTTATGACCTAGCTTGCCTGAGAGCTCCTGCACAGTTACACCTTCTCCAAGACAGCAGTAACCTAGTGTACATATGTGCGGCAGGAATAACATGCGTGTGCGTTTTATAAAATAGATGCATAAGCACCGATTTTGCTCCCACTCTGCTCACTCTCCACTGTCAGGAACGCCTATGTGTATCCTGCATAAAACGGCACTCTATGAGGCATGTTTACTAAGGTGTGCACTAGTGGCATGTGATAGGGATGCTGAATTGGTGTGGAGACCCATGCTAATATTTAAAGGGATGTGCATCCGTCCCCTGCTGTTAGCAGATCACTAAGCAGCATCCGTTGTCACACAGGTGCATTTAATGCTATCCACTGAAGTAGCGTTAAGTGCAACGTTCACAGTTAGCACATGCTCAAAACACCCACGCTAGCCACAACACACCATCAACACCCACGTTACGCCCTCAACCCACCTGTTTCCTCCCATTCATGCACTAACCATTTATCACAGGATTTTTTTGTGCAGGATCCGATGCTAAATTTTAGCACAGCATACTCCACACGAGCTGAACCCCATGCTAGCAGTTAGTGCAGCTTAGCAAACATGCCCCTATGCATTCTGAGTGCCCCTTTTAATGTGCGTATGAACCCAAGCAATTTTATGAGCACCGACTTGCGTGTGTAAAATGCTGCTTCATGCAGAAGATACTTATAAAATCCACACAAAAGAGAGCAACATTCAGAAGCACATATACAACCAGCGAGAGCACTGACTACAGAAGTGCTTTAAAAAAAATTAGCAGCAGTTGTAGGTATAACTTTGGCTATTTTATTCACAAAGCGGGTCACTTCCTTAGGAGACTCCTGTTTTAAGCACGAAAGTAGGGGGCATGTTTACTAAACATTCTTATCGTGCGGGGCCGCGGTAGTGTACCTGTGCCATATAAGGAGTGGGCGGATCAGGCTGCCAAAAGAAAAAAACCGGGAGTAAGCAACCGGACGTGTGCGCATCACGGTAATGTGCGGGGTCGACATTAGCGTGCCAAAAGGCAAAGTGGCGCGCTGCTGGGTATAGAAAACAACCGAGCCGTAGTACAACGGTGAAGACACTGACCAATAGTGCAGGGGCCATGGGTTCAATCCCCCATTGTGCACAACGACAAAGGCCAGCTGAGACAGCAACTGTAATGATTAAAATTGTTTTAGGAGGCAAATTAATTTTGAACGGCATAAGGCGGTGCACAGTTCTTTTTCAGCGGCATAAGGAAGCGCACAGTTCTTTTTGGGCGGCCTAAGGCGGCGCACAGGTCCTCTTGTGCGGCAGAAGGCGGCGCACCGGTCGTCTTGGGCGGCAGAAGGCGTCGCGCTGATAGGCACAAGGCGGTGCGCCGATAGGCACAAGCACAGGAACGGAGCCACAGCACATTGGTTAAAACACTGACCAATGGTGCTGGGTGCAGGGGTTAAAACCCCCCCCCCCCCGTGCACACTGAAGGCAGTTGTCGGTGTTTGTTTTCTATTGGAGTCACAGAAATTATGGCCGCCAGAGGTGCGTGCGCTGCTGTACGTAAAGCGGCGCACTAATGGTATTGGAGGCCTCTGATGACTGGGAGGCATAAGTCGCGCAATGATGGGAAAGCAGAGGAACCGAGCAACAGCATGATGGTTAGAACACTGACCAATGGTGTAAGGAGCAAGGCTGTGAACACCCGCAGTGCACACTAAAGACAGCTGGCTGTGGTGCTGGTCAGAAGGGTGTGTGGCAATGTTTTTTGAGGAATAATAATTTGGGAGAGGTAAATGGTGTTGTGCTGATTTGCAAGCACCCAAACACAATCAGTGTGCAATGGTGCAGGGATCAGGGGTGCAATCCCACACAATGGCAAATGAACATGTCTGGCAGAGACAGCACCTGTAAGGGGTAAGATAGCCCCATTAGGGTGTTATCGCATATCTGTGGAATAAGTGGTTTCCAGCAAATGTACTCTCAGAGCACTGTAACATAACGTGCCCTTGAAGTCACCCCACAGGACACATCTCCAAATGCAGTGTCCACCACGCCACCCAACAATGTTGGTGAAATAGTGGCCGAGGGGGCGCCACATAGGGTGCCCTATGAGGCGGGGAAAGGTCACAGCACTCTTTCTGCTGTTAGCACTGTGCATTGTAACGTATGGAAAACATAAGTAGTTGTGCTGACACAGTTCGTGCATATGTGATTTATCAGTGAGGGACTGCAGACAGCCCCTGGTGTCTGATATCCACAGGGTGTCAGAGTTAATCTCATATTGCAATCCTCAGCCTGGGCCTGTCTGCAGCCCTTTGCTCCGAGATCAGCAATGGCAGACCTGGGTCAGTCATTAGTTACACACCAAGGAGGGGCTGCAGACAGTCCCAAGTGACGCATATCAACACAGAATCAAAGTCAATATCATCCATTAAACTGCCCCATTACCTCTGGAGATTGAAATCCACAGAGTAACACAGCTCCATGACAGCCAAGGTCTGATGAAAAAAACACACACGCCTATGTCATGTATGTAGAAAACTGGTGAATACAGCAATGATGTTGCAGGGGTCATGGTCTGCTCCAGTTAATTAATAAGGGTGGGTGAGGTATGTTCCCACTCTGTGATCAAGTGTACAGCAACCACTCCTGGCATAGTGAGACAATTACACCCTTGTGCCATATATTATTGCACCTTTTATGGTGCAGCAGATGTAACATCACAAACATACCCTGTCAGCAAAGGTGAACTGTAATCTATTTCCATAGGCCATGTTGAAAGGCTGTCCACTCCCAGGCCACTATCGTAGGCACATCATAAGCTGTGTCAATCAAAGGTGTGCCAGAAGATGCCATAAGGACGTATAGGTAAAAGCAGAAAGCTGAGCCAATAACAGTAACATCCCCCAAGCTGAATGCAAACAGAGGAATGTGCTAAACACACACATAACACAAACACTGCACAGAGCAGAGAAGACAGACAATATCAAATTAAATGAAGGACCTACATAAGTTGATGGGCTGCCGAAAGCAGCTGCAGGCCATGTGACACCCATAAAATGTGAAAAACATATCATGGGCAGCTATATCCATGCACAGATTGATGGTAATGTACCCTGCTACACTGACAGTGTGAGACAGAGGATGTGCAGATGTGTGTAGTAGGGGAGTCTGAAATGGAAGAATATGTGAAATATCAGGATGACGGTGGAGTACAAGTGCTAGGCAGAGCACACACAGGAGAGGCAAGCAGGTTGAGATGCAATGCACGAATGTGTGTTAGTCGATGACGTGGTTTAGCAGCATGCACATCAGGGTAGGATGGCACATAGCTGGCAGAGAAAGGATGGATGGAAGGATGTCGCACAACTCAGTTAATGGTACAATGTGGGCATGCCACTGATGTACACACATATGACTATCACACTAATGAAAAGCACATATGCAGGACAAGCAATAAAATACAACACTGCAGACAGGAACCACACAAACGACCAGTACTACAAATGTAGACGCCTAAAATGGTAACACACACCGCCCATGTGAGGCACAACAAAGTCTACATAACCAAAATAACGCATGCCAGTACACAAAACGCCTGCTGGCTGCCATGACAAACAAACACAAAAACAACTAATCTGTAGTAAATGCACATGCAGATACACCATGTACAGAAAGAATTTGCACTCTGTATCTTGCAACAACAACACCTGCACAAACACAATGAAATGTCCTGCACTGAATACAGCATGCAAAACAGGGATATAATTAAACACAACGCCATCAGAGGATGTTCCCTGGATCAGGTGAATAATCAGGAGAAGAACAGGAGACAGCTCAACATGCAATAAGGTGTAGCACACCAAACACCTGAATCTCATCAAAAAGAAAGGGCCACATGCAACAGGATGTAAAGACCCTAAAGTGTGAGGTCGTTATTACACAACAAATGTCATGGCTAGGCAACACACAGGATGCACCCTTTTCTACAGTGAAGACAGTAAAGGGTGTGTGTAGAGCTGAGGAACCTGTTGGTACCTCATGGCCGAGTGAGGCCATTAGAGATGTTAAAAACAAAACATGTGCGGAAAAAACATGCATACAGCACAAGTCAAACACATGACCATAGCCAATAACAAAAAGCAATCAATGAGCACACTCTAACACAAAGATCCCAAAGGGCGTGTGTGGATGTCAAGCGTACATAGACAGTGATGTGCCATGTGGCTGTCACTAACACAGCTGGCACTGTACAAGGATGTGAGCATAGGTGACCCATGTACATGTCCAGCAAACAAACACATAAAGGGGATGTATGTGCAAATACCGGAGGACTAACATAGTGAAGTGAAACATGGCTTGCACACCAAACAAACAGTGAACAATTCACAGAAGCACCCCATGTGGCCCATGGCAGGTCATGTAACCCACCATCACCTAGCAACAACAAAAACATCATCTACACCCTGTGACATTGAAAGGAAAATGATGGATCCATGGGCTCACAAGGAGTCATGACTGATACAAAGTCACACATTGAGCATGATGACAGACCTGAAATGCAAACACCACACGAAACAAATATTGGGTAAATACAGAACTTTATTTGGTTTGCACATCACAAATAGTGTAGACAGTGCCATCATAATATCAGGGCTGGCCGCATCACCTCGGAAAGTGCTCAAAACCTTTAGCATGTCACAAAGCCACCTCCTACAGAAAGGTAACTTGGTTGAAAAAAAATTATCCACACCAGATATAATGTGCATCAGGTGCATACTCTGCACCTGACACCAGACCCCAAGCGCCCCCTTGCTGCTGCATGTCGCAAATGTGTCACCCACATATGAGTGCATGTACAGATGAGATGATGCATGCTGAAGACCCAATACACCTCATCTGTCCCTCAGAAAATACCCAACTGTCAAAACAGGGGTCAGACTAACTCCAAAAAGATATTTGGTGCAAAGGATTTTAATGTTCAAAAACATGACAGAAAAGTAATGATGATACTCACATCCCAATACCCGATATGGGATTACAAGCTACACCACTATGGACACAAACAATCATGTAAATCACAATAAGCATCTGCTAACAAATACCACATGCACATGACCACAGACATAATACCAACTCAACAACCAGCAGAAATATGCACATATTACACCATCAAGGAGGTCAACATGCAGTGTTGGTTTGGGGAAACAGTGCATCGTCACATATACCCGGATACATGGAATTTCCCAGTAAACAAGTAGTATTGACACCCACACTGCCACACTGCAAACATAATGTGGCAATGTGAGTGTCGCTAACACAAGCCATAGTCATGACCGTGAAGACGGGAAATGCAAGGTGTGTACAGACATGCAGACTGTCATGTATGCACAGTACGCAAACACACGAAGCAGCATATAAATAAGGAAATAATGGACAAACATATCACCTAAATCCACACAGAAGCCATAGGTCCACATGTGGTGTCACAGAAACATAGTCAGTGAGATGCACAAGCACCAGCCACATGGCAACATGATACAGTGATGCCACACATGCATGTAAACACCCATGGGTCACTGAAAACATCATCCCAAGATGGTGTTGTGTTTGAAAACATTGTGGAGTTTAAATGGGGATCATGTCCAGGTGGCAAATAGGTTGACGTAGACAATAGGAGCACTCCATCGTTGGCCACATGACAAATACATGGGCTGTATGCTTGTGTTGTAAGAAAAACATTAGAATATCGTCGGTGCCATGTCACAGCCATGGTACAAAACATTAGACACCCAACTGTGACAAAATGTAACACCTACAATGTCCATGTCAGTTGCTGCTGCACAAGGGGGGATCATCGTAAAACGTCAGAATTGTATCTGAAATCCAAAAACTCATGTTAAAAGTGTCTTTGAGGCTCAAGACATGCATAGTCAGGTGTCTGTGATCAATATACCATAGTCCTTCGAAGTCCATGTGTGTCCCCCACAATGAGGAGCACGTCCTGCCAATCAATTGCATCAGCAGTGCTATCGACACCTCTGTCAGGGTGAAAGCAGTAGTCAAAAATCAATAATGTCTATCCCAGTCATGTGTTGCACTCTCAGAGGTAAAACATCCAATGGCAAAATGTCATAGCAAAGAGTTGCATGGTGGTCTGTCCTCAAACAGGTGGGTGTTGTTGACAACAGTTGCAGTGTAAGAGATGTGCCCGGTATGTCCACTGTCCTGTGTCAGGAGAGGAGAGGTATGTAATCGTCAGACACCTTTGAAAAGAAACACAAATGTCATAACGTCACAGCTGTGCAAATGCTGAAGAAAGGAATGCAAAGGCAAACAGGACATGATAGCAATATGAAACATAACCATGTGGCCAACATCATTATGCCTCAACACAGACATGGTTGTCACATGGATATGTTAATGTCCATGCGCCTGTCACACAGGTGTGTTGCAGCTACACACCATATGCAGCTGTTCATGTGAGTCTAGAGAAAATGTTACATGCCCATCAGAACAACATTATATCATCAACAGTGAAAGACAGATGTAATGAACCCCAAAAGAAACCAATACACATACCGTGTGTGTGCATCAGGTGTAGCTCATCAATCGCTTGAGCCACTACACAACAATATCAGGAACACCTGAAGGTAGACAATGTCAGCAAAAGCTCAAGATTCACCATGGCAAGCCAACGTTGATGACGGTCCAGATTATGTGCATATCTGTAAACACAAATGAAAACAGACCAGTGCTTAATGACAACAAAAGAAACATGTTTTCTCAATGCACACAACACATGTCCATAATGTTGACAACGTTTACACCACTATGTAAGAGGTAGCATAGTCACAACAGACACCCAGAGGCACACACCCCTAACAGCACATGATAATGTATGATGTCGGAGCAATGCAACATCACACAGGCAAACGAGAAATACACACACCCACAGTATGGAAATGTCAAATTGACATCTGTAACACATGGCCTGCATGTGCACAGGTGTAGATCTGTAGATATAACGGCCCAGTGACCATGCAATGATATCATGGTGTTGTCTGAGAGTACATTGTTTGGGGACAGAAAACGTGCAGCCAAACATCACAATACAACAACCTACACACACATGCAGGTCTGTTTCACATGTCACAGTGAAAGTGTGGTAGAGGACATGCTTAACCAAGACACAAGGGAATATGAGTGACACCAGCAAGAGATGGTTTACTGATGCTAAACCTAGAATATTGGAAAACAAATCATCTGTGCAATATGACAGATCAATAGGAACATATGATTTCAATTAGTGCGGTCACACACAATGTCTATGTACAACCACCTACCAAAACAAAATGATTAATTGCTGATGTAGAGACACATGGCAAAGCACCAGACCAACACCATCCAAACCACGTATGTCCTCTGCACATGGAGACACAAGATAAGCAAACAAATGTCATGTTATAGCCGTGAATCACACACTGCACCGTCATGTCCCCAGCTATCACACCCCACAAGAGCCCTCAATTAATGACTGCTCCCTATCACAATGTACAGATCACATACATGTCAGAGGCATCACGGAGATGTCTAACGAGATCCTGAGGTGTGTGTAGTGTCTCCGACCCCTCCCTTACCTCTCTGTCCGTGTACACACAGAGCAATTCAGGGGTATGCGCACACCATTCTGTTGTCTCAGTCGCAGAGTGCACTATAAACCTTTTATCACCATATTGTGACAAAAGACTCCTCTACCTGTTTAATGTTGTGCCAAAGTTGTATGTTAATCCACTTACAATAGGGAAAAAGCATTGGATATCTGCGCTCCCACCTCATGTATTCCCGTATCATAAACATATCCTGGTTTGTACATCTCATACCGTCTGTAATATTAACAGTTATGTTCTGATGATGTGCACAAATAACATGCATAATGTGTTGCATGTGTTAAAATGGACCACCCCATGTCTGCATGTGACAAACCCCTGAGGGCTGCATGCCATCCCAATGTGTGTTAGTCTGAACGTTGAAACATGCATACCCTACATGTGCACCTCTGATAAATAGCTGGCACCTACATCTGTGTATGTAAGTCAACATAATCATGCCTTGCTTGTGTCTGCAAGATATTTGCTCATATGGTCTGTGTTCACGTTACCTACACACATACACAGCCTGTAGCTAACGCATGATGGATGATGTTGCAAGAGCATCAGCAAGATATGCCATCCAATCCATTAAATACCTGCTATAACACAAGCAACACCCACATGCTGTGATCCAACTGGCTATTGTAAAACACCCTTTGCTGTATCTGGCTGATACATCTCACCATGTGTGTAGATACCCATCACTGCAGTGAAGGTAGACTCACCAAGTTAAAAGTGTTTTATCACAACCCCCTGGCTGCACAATGCAAAAGGTCCCCATCCCTAACCACATCCATGTCATGGCTACCTGATCAACAATACATTTTGACACACGTCATGTTTGACATCCACATACCACCCAAACTGTTTATATCATCTCCCCATACTAGCATTAACTATGTTTATTGTGCTTTATGTGACATGTTGCTACACACATGAAGAGCACACAAACATAGGTATGTCACAGGAGCCTAATACCAACATAAACATCACAAATGTGTCTAATCGTAGCGCTCCACAATGGACAACAGTCAACAAACAGGGAGTGACCGTCCAACATGAACATATCAACATATGGCTGACACTGTGTGGCACACATATCATGTAAGATAACACCTTCTGGTCTGACAACAGCTGTTTATATCAGAAGCATACACTACCTGTGAATTGCACCCTCCAAACAAACCACACAGATACCAACAAACCCCCACATCATCTGCCACCAACTGCTGTTGTGCAAATCCCACATTATTTGTGGCACACCCATGGACATATGTGATGTTGGCATTTAGAGTCAACTGGTACTGCAGTGTGTCATCCAGATTCCATGTTAACATTAACACATAACACAATAAACATTACACACATTGTATAGCACATGTGTGTCGTAAGCGACTTAATACGTACATGTGAACAGCTCTGCAATCAACCTCCGCCTGAACGCTGAGCCCTCCCGTGTGTCACCACTGGCACGTACAGGGGGGCACAATGGATCCTCCTCAAGATCCTCATTAATTTCTGCAGGGATATCGTGCCTGAGAGCAATGTTGTGCAGGATGCAACAGGCTATGATTATCTCGGCAACAATGCGTGGCTTATATTGTAAGGCCCCGCCTGTCCTATCCAGACACCTGAAGCGACTCTTCAAAACGCCAAAGGTGCGCTCTATGACAGAGCGGCTGGAGGCATGGGCCTCATTGTACCTCTGCTCTGCACGTGTCCGTGGCTGACGAACAGGAGTCAGCAGCCAGGGGCGACAACCATATCCTGCATCACCTGCAGAAAGAAATGTTGCATGTAAATGTAGGGGTCCATGTGACACAGTCCTGACAGCTGTGTCGACATGAGAAAGAAACCAACAAGACAGTGTGACAACAATATACAGCTGCAAACTATGCAGCTCTATCAGATATACATATGATGACATACAAGCTAAACATGGCTTATCCAGCCCGTAAACACATATCAAATATCACAAACGACCATAGTCACCCTTAAATAATGTGTGTGTGTGTGTGTGTGCTACATGCGTATGGTGATGCAGTTACTGTCCACATCTGCAAACCCACAATGGTGACACCACAATAGCAATCCAATGCTCCCATAATCACAGGGTATGTCTCATCAATAACCAAGGGAAAACACACAGCCATTTGCGTGTGGCACACATACACACCATGTATGCCATGGTGGTAGGTAAGAATGAAAAGCATATCACCTGTAGACATCCTGTTTATGAATGGCAACATATGATGTTTATTTTGTCAGGCAAAATAGACTGTGTATTGTTGCGCGCCAATGCCTGTCATAGCCATACTCTTCCCAGTCCCCATCCTGTACACATCCCTCTGAAGGTGCGGTCGTCCAACATGCACACTGTACCCGTCATTAGTTTGCCCCCAAAACATATGCATAGGCACATAACCGTCCGGTGTAGCTGGTTCCCATACCGCTGTGTATGCACCCACGTAGTCCCCTTGCTGTAACTGTACATTTTACACAATGTGATGTGAAATGAGAATGGCCAGACAAGATGACACAAACGTACCCTCAACTACAGTGTCAGAGGCTACTGTAAACACTACATATTGTTGCAAGTCTGCTGTGACATAGGCAATATGTCTGGCCAAATATATGCACATGTGTTTCCCCTGCTGGAAACCTCAACATCATCTATCAGATATTAATATACACCTACTCATGTCAGATATTGAGCCCTGGGTGACAACTCCATCACAGAGTGCGTGTGTCAAACTGACACGCACATGACATGTGTGTACTATTAGGGTTATCCAGAACCAGACATGTTAAATGACGGAGAAACATTATCCAGCAATTAAACATCATCACAGGTGTATGTGGTGGACAAAACCACCCCACCAACCACCCCATGTTTGCATATGCTACCAACATGCACTATGAGGTCATCATCAACAACATAGATGTCTGCACTGAGGTGGAAGCACATGTACAACATGTGCATATAACGGTCATAGACTGTGAGGATAATCATGATGTAGGGTTAATGTTTCTAGTCGTACCAGACGTACAAAAACATGTAATAATGTATACCAACACCAGTCCTGTGACTAACATCAATCATATGCAAAGTGCATGTGTCAAACTATATAAAACCTCTACTGTGATCACAAATAGAAACATGTATAATGACATACAGAAATAAAAGACCCTGACATACTCACCCAGCAAGATACATTCGCCAAAACGTCCCTCCTCAAATTGTGTGAATATTGCCGAGTGATGCAGGATATAGGAGTCATGGGTGGACCCTGCAAACCTAGGGACCACATTCAGAATATGCTGATTTGCATCACATACAACCTGAACATTCAGGGAATGGTAGTGTTTGCGGTTGCGGTACGCTACCTCCCTGTCTCTAGGCGGGACCAGGGCAACATGTGTGCAATCAATAGCTCCCATCACGTGTGGTATCCCGGCTAATGCCTCAAAGGCCTGGTTCAGGGTCCACCATTGTTGCCTAGTGTGGGGTATGGCTATGTAATCCCCCATCCGGCTGACCATGGCACGCAGTACCTGGTGGAGACATCGTGAGAAGGTGGGCCGGCTCATGCCACCCACTGCGGCCACAGATGTCTGAAAACAGCCGGAGGCAAAGAAATGTAAGGCAGCAAGGAGCTTGACTAAACCAGGTATGGCATTGGACCGATCAGTCAGGGGCTCGAGGTCAGGTCTAAGATCCTCATAGAGACCCCTAATAGCCCTTGTGCTCAGTCGGTAAAGGGAGATGACCTGGTCCTCTCGCATGTCATAGAGCTGGGGACGGGGCCTGTAGAGGCGTGGCTGCCGAGCCTGCACCTCGGCACGCCTCCTGCGCCGTGCACGAACAACACAGGCTTGGACCGCCACCACAGCTGCAGGTCTGAGTTGCTGCGGGACTATACCCATGCCCTGTGCCCCAGCCCCATCGACACCATCTCCCGTGTCCGGCAACCCAAGCATCTGCCCACTGCACAGGACACATGCAGCAGCATAGACATGCGCCATAAACTCCTCCCACCAAACTAAGAAACAAATAACTATGTCACACACAATAAACTATCTAAGCACTGTACAAACTACAAGACACACCAGACCATACACACACAAGACAATACAATCCTCAATACAAACACCAGCCAAACAATCTACACATACACCTGTTCGGACTCCCTTACTGTCTCTCACCAAACACACTTCTACTCTTCTCCGCCTACAACCCTCAACGTCGACAAGCTGTTCTCCCTCACCTATATTTCTTTTTCCTTGCCGTGACGTCCAATGCGCATGCGCATCTGCTCGCAGACGAAGGTCTAGAGTCACGCGCATGCGCGACTCTACGCATGGGTGTCGGCATGTGCGTGGTGACACGCAGATGCGCATCGCCTTGCGCATGCGCAAAAAGCACCCAGACGCCCATGCGGGACTCCACGTAATGCGTATGCGTGACCATACACATACGTACCACTATTTCCCTCGGCGCATGTGTGTGTTGACGCCTGCAAACGCCCATGCGTATGACGTCACACTCACGGCGCACGAGCGCGTCCCACCAAATACACGCCTGCACAAATGCGCATGTGCAGAAATCAAACGTGCAAATACCGTATAAATAGGCCTCAACACGTGGCACACGTTGAGGGATGTTAGAGGAGTTTCACAAACAGACACAGAGGTAAAGAGTGAGCCAGAGCCAGAGGATAGGTTAGAGGTAGTCCAGAGGAAGGAGTGAGACATAAAGGTACAGTGTGCAATAGGGAGTGAGGCTGTGGTGGCAAGAAGTCAGAGGAAGGCGGGATATAGAGATTGAAGCAGAGTCTGAGAGAGAGAGGCTGAGGTAGGGGTACGGCACAGGATAGAGGGAGAGGATAAATTAAAAAATCACTGTAGTATCTGTGTACATGTGCTCATTTACTTGACACAGCACCTGTGTTACAGTGTACTGTATTGTGTCCTCTATTGTAGTGTTATTGTTATCTGTTGTGTGTGCTGTGTCCTGCTGTGTGTTGGTGAACGGGGGTTGTTTGAGAGGTGCCTGTGTTCAAGGTGGAGATGGAGAGGGACAGTGACAGAGAGGGCCAGTGTGAGGAGGCGGAGGATGTGGGGCAGCCAGTTGGTGATGAGTCACCCAGGGCACAGACTGCACAGCCTAGCCACGAACAGGCAGGGCCATCTGCTGAGCGACAGCCGTCACATTACAGCCAAATGGCCAAAAGAAAAAGGGTCCCTGTGCCAGCAACACAAAGGAGGAGAGCTGTAAAGTTCAGTGACAGTGAAAACCATATATTACTCTCCCATGTCCTTGACAACTACGATGTATTATTTGGCAGAATGAGCACACGCACATCTGTTGCAAACAGAATGGCAGTGTGGGAGGATCTGCGTACTGCACTGTGTGGGGCAGGGGGCCCCACACGTGATGTAGACAGCTTAAAAAAGAGGTTTTCTGACATCAAGAGAGGTGTCCGTCAGCACATGGTTGCTGTAAGACAACATGCTATGGGCACAGGTGGCGGACCCCCCCTCACACCCACACTCTCGCCCCTGGAACAAGAACTTGCAGCACGGCTGGGAGACATCTACCTTCGTGGACTGCCAGAGGCCCTGGATAGCGCACATCCACATGCAGGTATGTACACTAACTAATCATTTCTTTCTCATGTACAATCTCCATATTCCGTACAGGGCAGTCCTATGCAAATACACTCCCATATGTGTCCACAAAATCCACATCATGTTGCCATCCTGTTGTGATATGTGTGTGCAATATCCTTACCTCACCATTTCTGTTGACATGTCTGGGGTTCACATTCAAACATACCTCCTCAACCCATCCCACGAGAATATGGCATAATGAAGCACACACACATGAGTCACCAGACACAAAACAACTGTGATTTCCATACACTGCATGACTGTGTTGGTCATTTCCAAGGCATGTTTGTATGACATGACAGCAATACAGTGCTGCATGTGCACCCCAGTGGGCCAAAGGTGATGCCTAGTTGCCATACGCTGCACTATGGGTCACTGCGAGTCACATGTAGCACTGAGAGAATCATATGACATACAAATATGACCCATACTCACAAACCAACACACACATGCAGTGATTTGCATAAAGTAGGTGTTAGGGTGGGGGCAGTAACACGCATGTGCGGAAATATGTTACAAAACAGAGGAATGGGATGCTATGGGCAAACATGTGCAATGTGACCATGAACAGGAGAAGGGGCGATCTGCCACCTGTGCATGGGCACAGCACACACATGTGTCCCTAACCCAGACACATGGTGGTGACACACACGTATGGGAGTATGTCCGGTGTCCGGTATGCAGCACACATGAACGGACGCAAAACATCCTGTCTGTGTGTTATGTATCACACATGTATACATATGTGGTTTGCTGAAACATATGTGTGCTCTCTCTGATTCCTCCCAATGCAGGTGACTACAGTCAAATGGGTGCGGAGGAAGAGGAGGAGGAGGGGGAAGAGGAGGAGCAGGAGCAGGATGAGGCGGTGGTGGAAGAGGAGGAGGGGGAGGTCTACATTGCAGCCCCTATGAGTCTGATGGAGGCAGAGGCTGCTGTCTCTGGGGGCAGCACAAGTGCTGGCGATGAGTCCCTGGAGCCACACGTGCGCGCCATGACACCATTGCGTGAAGCAGCAATAGAGACCAGCCAACCACCCATGCCAGCAGAACCAACACCTACACCTCTCCCGGAGTTGATGATGGCAGAGATGAGGGCCTATTGTGCATCATCACATCGTGCTGCTGAAGGTGGGTGACAATAGACTGTCACAACCACAACACACACACCAGTAGTCCACAGTTGGTGTGTGTGTGGTGGCTGTTCAAACATTACCTCCACACGTTACATGTTCTGCTTGATTACCTTAGATGTGTGATACCCAAAGGTTGTAGGGTACCTGAAATGATAGCATTCTACCCCCAATAGAATAGTGTATGTTCAGGTTGATACACATGGATGCAGACATATGAGGAATGTGTCTGACGGCCCAGCACTCTATGACAACATAAATTGATACAGACATTGGGAAAGCTACATCCTGCCGCTCTGCAGATACCCAAATGTCTTGTACACAGCAGGATGACAACTTAGCCATAGTCTGCTGTGTTAGTGAGCATATGTTAAGCTATATGACCATTCCTCAATGTCTGCATTTGCGGGTAGCGGGAAACATAGCCATGTCTTTGTAGAGCTCTGATGTCCCCCTCTGTTGCTTCCCTGCTCTGTCCAAACAGAAAAGCGTGTAAATGTACTACACAAAGGGCAATTTCCTTATCGGCCCCACTTATATAGAACTCTCTCCCTCCCGATGTGCGATCCATGGATGATTTAAAGGAGTTCAGAAAACAACTGACATTTGTACTCTTCACTGAGTACTATGGCACAGACATCTAACAGTCTCTATTATTATAGCCTGCATGTAACGTGTTTTACTGTAACAGTTCCTTGATGTTGTGTATCCCAATTTTACCTTCACTCTTAAGTTTAGTCAGTGTATGCCCCCCTGTCTCTGTTCTCCCCTCTTGTGTCTTGGTAACCGCTGTGATTTAAGGAAAAGGCGGTATAGAAAACCTGTAAAATAACTAAATAACTAAATAACTACACATTTGTTACATGGCCTACATTATCTGGACCAAGGACCCTCCTCTGTGTTACAGTGAGGGTGCACATGTATCACTCAGGAGTCACATATGTGCAGCAGAGGTGCACATGTACAGGTAAGGTGTGTCATCCCTGTGCCTACCAGACATCCCATTGCTTCATTAACAAACACATGTCCCTGTCAGAGAATGTGTTTTTCCCTCCACATGTGTCATCAATTGTGATGTCATATCTCGACCTTCCTGTGTTCATCTCCGTTGGTGTCCAGCTGATGTAGTTGTGGCTCGTGCATGCGCAAGCTCCCCTACACGATGGTTATGTGAGAGCTGTCATTGGCCAATCCTGTTGCCACAACTGTAGTATATGGGTGTTTCACCACAGCCTGTAAATCGTTGTGAGGGCATACCACATCTACGTCGTGTGATGTGCCCTGTGGGTTTGTCTGCCTGCCATATACTACTGTGGACATTATGTATATTGGCCCTCTCCATGTCTGTGATTGAGTCTGCCCTATCACATCACCAATCGTGTGGCATGTACATTAAATGTTTGTGTATGGCGTTGGAGTAGTGGAGATGTATGGAATATAACACGCTGTATCCCATGCACAGGCAGTCGACGTGTTCTGGAGCGGATACGCCTTGCAGTGGAGCAAAACACAAGGCAGGTGTGTGGTGAGATCCATCAATTACATGAGGCGGTCCAAAACATGCCCGTCACCCGGATATGTGAGGCCCTTGAGGGCATGCTGGATGTTATGCACCGACTTGCTCCTGCACCACCACCAGCACGGGTTCGAGAAGAGGGTCGTGGCCGGGGGAGGGGGGAGGGGGCCCGACGTGTCAGGCGTGGGCGACCACGTCGCCAATAATGAAACATGATATATGCAATAACATGGTATAATCCTAGTTTTTGTTGATCTTACAATGCTCAGTTAGAGCAATTATGTATCCAGTTCAACATGTTTTTGAGGTGTTTGTTATGTGTGTCATGTCAAAAGCTTACATATGCAGATCATATGTTGTGTGGGTGTCAGGTAACACTTAAATTTGTAACGCACACACATTAGAATATCCATGTGTATATGGAAAGCTAATTATGAGACTTACGCTGTGACAATAAACAGCTGTATTACTATACATACAGTGTGTGTGTCCAATGAGTGTCCATGTTGTCCCATGTGTATCAGGGAGGCGGGGGGTGTTTGTGAAAACCCTAAATGAGCTGCGCCCAGGTCATCTAGTGATGGGTACAGTAGATGACCCACACACAGGTTCCCTGCTGCAAATACCTCATCAGAGTCAGCTACGATTGTCATGCTGCACAGACATGTGATGTGTCACATGCACCTTGTTTCCCAACATCCTTGGGGATGCAGCGGCACAGTGTGCACAGACATCCATGTGGTCACAGGGGGACTATGTTCCCAATGGCGTGTTTACGTCACATACTCATCGCCGTGAGAAACCCATCATAGAACACTCATTGGTGGCATATATGTGGCTTTTTCCCTTGACCACATCAATAATCTCCTGCCTCCCAACACACCATAGGTACGTCTGTGACAGAGGCAGATATGGGTGGTCTGCCTATGTTTGGGACTCAGATATGTGAAGACCTTTGTTCCACATAGGACCATTCCTGTGCCATGTACATCAGTGAGACAGCTGCTACGTTGCAATGGTTACTGTAGACCCCTAATTATGAACATCTACACCTTATTTGGGGGGTGCTGTTGGTTTCACACACATGTTTGCACCACAGAAACATATGTGCACCCACACATATCACATGCTGACATCCGCACACTTTGCCTAGGTCAGACACGTGAGCATTACAGGTTTTTTCAAAAATATATTTTATGATGGAAAACAGAACTGGGATAAACTTTACAGACGTGGGAAGGGGGAAAATACCATCACCCTCCCCCCCTCCCCAAACATCCTCCCCTCCCCGCAAACGCCCACACGCAAATATAAAACACACACACACATAAAACAGACACACAGGTGACACCCACCCTCCCCCAGCATGCCCACTGATGGAAGACAGGGCAGCACAGGGCACATGTGGTGACATCACTAGCACAATCACTGACGCCAGTGACGCCATTGAGGGGGTGCTTGCCGACATGGCAGACGTACCACCTCGGCAACCACCCTCTCAATCACTCCCGCCAGCCACTGCTGAGAGTGACACATCTCATGTATGCGTTGCTCCATCCCATCCAAGGCCACAGACAGGTGGTCCACGCATATGCCACCACACACACACATTGTCAATGTTGTCTGTGTGGTGGCAACTGCATAGGGCCTGTCTGTGGCCCTGGATGGTGGAGGCAACTGCAGTGGCTGGGGGGAGGCCACAGTGCCCTGTGATGCCCTGTCTTCAACATCACTTTCCCAAACCCCTTCTGGGAAATCCTCCACCCCTGATCCCTCCCAAACATCCCCCCCCTCCACATCACCTGCAGCCGCCCTCAACCCTGCCTCCCCCACAGACACCCCTTCAGAATGTCCTTCTTGGCCCTCCTGTGTCCTTTCTTCAGGTGATCCAGGTATTTGCGCCTCCACCACCTCCACCTCATCATCCTCGTCCACCTCCTCCTCCTCCTCCACCTCCTCCTCCTCTGTGGTGTCCAGGACCACCACCTCTGCATCATGTGGTGTTGGTGTCCTTCGGAAGAGGTGTGCAGAGGTGGTGGCCTCATCCTCGGTGCCATCACCATCTGTGGAACATGACAGCCATCAGCACGTTTCTCTGTCAGAAATATAGCACATCTACATAGGCAGGTAACACAAAGGCATCTCTGATAATGGGACATAAGTTACAAATACGTGACATTCTCATTATTATACATCATCACCCTTTTGTGAGTTCTCACCCTGGAGGCGCTGAAGGTATGCAGCATGGTGGAGGCGCAGCTCCCTGCCCTTCTTCCGGAGATCCTCGATCTGTGGATATGCAAAGGAAAGGTGAGGGCATTAGTGACTGGTCACCTTCTGTTGGTTTGCCCACACACACACACGCACACATCACTGTGCACAGGGTCTTGCTGCTTCTGCGACAGTGCTGTGTGTGTGTGTGTCATGTACTGCATAGTTTGTCACCTGTCAGCAGGCAGTTCCATGGGCAACACGCATATCCTGGATTCTCTACAGGGAGAACTATTCAGGCAATTGGTAACAGACCCCACACGTGAAGGGGCCATACTGGACTTGGTGCTTACCAATGGTGAAAGTGTTTCTGATGTTGTAGTGGGAGATCATTTTGCATCCAGTGATCACCAGATGGTGTGGTTCAGTATTAGGACTAGGGCTGTTAGAATCCATTCCAAGGTGAGGATCTTAGACTTTAGGAAGACTAACTTTGCGAAGATGGGCCAATACCTCAGGGAGTCGTTAGTGGGATGGGAACAGCTGGGGGATGTAGAAAAACAGTGGGCAAAACTGAAAGGGGGTATTTTAAGGGCAACCAACCTTTTTGTTAAAATGGTAAATAAAGGCAAAAGGAACAGGAGACCGCTATGGTTTTCGAAGGAAGTAGCTGAAAAAGTGAAGAAAAAGAGGGAGGCCTTCATGAAATACAAGAGATCACAGAGAGCAGAAGACAGGCATCTGTATTTGGAAAAACTTAGAGAAGCTAGCAAAGTAGTCAAGAAGGCAAAGATTCAAAAGGAGGAGGAAATAGCCAATGCGATAAAATGGGGGGATAAGACATTTTTCAGATATATTAGTGAGAAGAGGAAGAGCAAAAGTGGTATTGTCAGACTCAAGGGTGCAGGGGGGGAATATGTAGAAGCTGATAAGGATAAAGCGGAATTGCTTAACAAATATTTTTGTTCTGTGTTCACAGATGAAGAACCAGGAGCAGGACCTCAGAAAACACCCACAAATAAGAACAGAAGCGAGGGACATCTTGAACTATTTTCAGAAGACTGTGTTCGTGAGAAACTAGCTCAACTTAAAGTAGACAAAGCGATGGGACCGGATGGGATACACCCTAGAATACTGAGGGAACTTGGGGACGTTCTAGCAGCTCCACTGACTGACCTTTTCAATGCCTCGTTGGAGTCGGGAGTGGTGCCAAAGGACTGGAGAGAGGCTCATGTGGTGCCTTTACACAAAAGCGGAAGTAAGGATGTGGTTGAAAACTACAGGCTGGTTAGTTTAACTTCGGTGGTGAGTAAATTATTGGAAACGCTGCTGAAAGAGAAAATAGTGAGGTTTCTGGAGTCCAGCGGATTACAGGATCCGAGGCAGCATGGATTCACCAGAGGCAGGTCTTGTCAGACAAATCTGATTGATTTTTTTGACTGGGTGACCAGGGAGTTGGACCAAGGGAGAGCTCTAGATGTGGTGTATTTAGATTTCCGTAAAGCCTTTGACACTGTTCCTCACAGGCGACTTATAAACAAACTGAGCACCCTAGGGATGGACCCTAAAGTTACTGCTTGGGTTAGAAGTTGGTTGGGTGGGAGGCGACAAAGAGTACAGGTAAATGGAGCTCACTCTGAGGAGAAGGATGTTGCCAGTGGTGTGCCCCAGGGATCTGTCCTTGGTCCGATTCTTTTTAACATCTTTGTTAGTGATATAGCGGAAGGGCTGTCGGGTAAGGTTTGCCTCTTTGCGGATGATACCAAAATCTGCAATAGAGTAGACACCCAGGAAGGGGTAGATAACATGAGGAGGGATCTAGCTAAGCTTGAAGAATGGTCTAGAATTTGGCAGCTGGGATTTAATGTTAAAAAATGTAAGGTCATGCATTTGGGCTGCAGCAATCCAAGGGAGCAATACAGTATAGGAGGTGAAGTACTTTTGTCCACTAAAGAAGAGCGGGACCTAGGCGTGGTTGTGTCTGATGATCTTAAAGTAGCTAAACAGGTGGAAAAGGCGACAGCAAAAGCTAGAAGGATGCTTGGGTGCATACGGAGAGGAATGGCTAGCAGAAAAAAGGAGGTGATAATGCCTCTGTATAAGTCTTTGGTGCGACCTCATTTGGAGTATGGTGTGCAATTCTGGAGACCGCACCTTCAAAAGGATGTGAACAGGATGGAGTCGGTGCAGAGGGTTGCTACCAAAATGATTAATGGGCTTCATTATAAAGCATATGAGGACAGACTTAAGGATCTTAATATGTACACCTTAGAGGAAAGGCGGGATAGAGGTGATATGATTGAGATGTTTAAATACCTCCGTGGCATAAATGTTCAGGGAGAGAGCCTCTTTCAATTGAAACAAGTTCTGCTACGAGGGGACATGGGATGAGGGTGAAGGGAGATAGATTCAGGAGTGATATGCGGAAATATTTCTTTACGGAAAGAGTAGTGGATCCGTGGAATAGTCTCCCAGTGGAGGTGGTAGAGATGAGGACAGTAACTGAATTCAAGAAAGCATGGGACCAACACAGAGGATCCCTAAAGGCAAAAAGTGGACTGTTGTAGTTGTTATGGAAGGACAGACTAGATAGGCCATGTGGTCTTTTTCTGTCGTCATATTTCTATGTTTCTATGTTTCTATATGTCATGCCATGGGTTCTCCGCTGGTGACAAGGGAGCCTGTGTGTCACAGCTGACCCTCATCCCTTGTGACGGTGTGTGTCAGCATCCCACAGTGTGAATGCACTGCCCCTCCCCTGTCCAACATGTCTCTCTCAGGTGAGGTATACAGCTTACACAGGGATCAACATTGAGAAAAACGTGTGAGAGTGACACGGACATGGAGTGGGGCCCCCCCCCGGGGATTGGGGGGGCTGTTATTTCCTCATGCTGCTGTTACGCCAGGTAAACTCTGACAGGGGTTTGGCTATGCTGTCACCAGATACACACATAACATGGTCTATCACCTGGCTGCAACGTATATGTACATGCTAGTTTGTTTTCACAGGTGTGCTGATGGACTGTGGCTGCCTTCTTATTCCCCACCTCTTTCTATAGCATCCTGTGTGAGTGTCAGATAAAAGTGGGTGACATCATTTGGGTGTGGCCCAGGGCAGTCAGCCCAAACGGGCCATGCCTGGAAGGGCCTTCAGGGAAGCTTACATGGTTCGTGGGGGGTGGCCAGCAAGGCGTCTTAAGTATTCATATTTCATTATGGCCTATTGGCAAACGGGGGAAACCTACAAAGTGACATACTCCTGTTATCTCATGGCTCACGTGTGTGTGGGGGGTTATGGAACCTCCATTTGTGTACATTGTGACATATAGGTCAGATGACACACAAAATAAACATACACTGCCACACGTGTTTCACTACAATAACTAGTGTCATGCAATGACAGACACAGTGACCTGCTTGATGTTTGGCAATCCATGACCTAGGAAGAGCCATATTGCACGGCCAACATCACAACACACATACACATTAGTTTGCTTATGATGTCATTTAAAATGGACACTGGGGTGTGTTCTCATGCATCCTGGGGTTTCATCAATATAGACACACATGGAAGGCCTACCTCCTTTTGTTCACAGAACATTCGGGGGTCACAGTACCACCTGCATTAGTTGCTTTGTCTGTGCACATGTGTGCAGTGACACCTGTGGCCAGTGTACATGGCTCCCTCAGCACATCCTGTACATACCCTATCGCACCCTTGCATGACCTTGTAGCAACATTGCACAGTTTGTTGCCAATGATGTTGTCCATGCTAGTCACAGTTACACTGCATGTGCTGTGTTACACACATCTATGTTGAGATTCTCTTTAGACATCCTGGTACTCAACCCCACTGGCAAACTGATATGCAACCAATCATTGGCGGAGTGTGGTGAGAGGAGTCATTGTGTGGGTGGCCCTATTGACTGTGACAGGGGACACTAACATAAACATTCACCTTTGACAGGGCCAACAATATCAATGCTTGCACCACTGGCTGCATTGTGGGAGGTGTGTCATATGGGCAAGCTGCTGGCTATGTGCAACCTACGTTGCACACAGTTGATGTCAGCGTAATGTAGGGGTAGGGGTGGGTATTGTTCCTGTATGGCCTAGGTTATGTTGTTATGTTCATATTCACTGGTTCAGCTGGGCTGACAGAAGGTGTTTTGTGGAAGCAATATCGACAGGGGCCAAACCAACATAACGGCTCTTTGCACCAGTGCTCATGTGTGGGTTTATGTATGTGTTATCCAGCAACATCAGTTGCATGTGTCACTGAAACACCATCAGTGATGTCCATGTGTCTGATGTTGTTGGATTTATCTTAGGTGTTAAGGTTTTGAACCACAATCTGCATGGCGGTATGGGGACATGTCTCTGCTACAGGTTTCTGATAACACATATAATGGCTAAGGGGGATGGGGTGCTGTTACACACATTAACCTCTGCAGCTAGCATATCATCTGGAGACATCACAGACATGTGTGATGAGATATTCACTTCACAAACTATGGTATAGGTCCAACCTACCTGCCATGAACATACACATTATCTTACTGACATACCCACCATAGCTATTGCTGATCTGTCCCCCTGTGGGCTGGTTGTCCTACCACAGATCATCAGCTGCACACACATTAGCAAAAGGGTGACTAACACGACGCATTGCGCAGCTCACAGGAATCCTGGGGATAGGGAGAATGCATATAACCTGTTAGGCACACACAAGCATATCACCATGGTGCCAGATTAGACACTGGGATGGTCTTCCTGGCCTCCAGGGGATAGGGAGCATAGAGCAAAACTGTTAGAGCACACACAACCATATCTCCATGGTGCCAGATGAGCCACTGTAGTGGCATACCTGGCCTCCAGGGCATAGGGAGCATACAGCAAAACTGTTAGAGCACACACAACCATATCTCCATGGTGCCAGATGAGCCCTTGCGATTGTCCACATGGAATCCAGGGGATAGGGTGTATGTGTTAACCTGCCCATGCACAGACAAGCATTTTCCATGGGTTTCTTAGAGCCTACTGGGATGAGCTCTATGGACCTCTGCAGTTAGGGGACGTGTTTGGGGCTCTGACAGCACACAGACCAATATCACAGGGCTGACAGCAAACACACTGTGATGGGCTCTCTGTCCTCCTTGTGATAGGGTGGATGCCTGAAATTGGATGGGCACGCACAAGCATTTCTCCAGGGTGATTGCTAGCCCACTGTGATGGGCGCTGTGGACCCATGCAGATAGGCGTGTGTATTGAACAACATGGCCAACACTGTCCATCTCATCTGGGTGTGTGACATACCATCAATGCTACGTTTCACTTATCCTTGTGCTTGTCCCAAGGTGCTTTGTTACAGGTACTGATCCCACCATATCCATATGTTGTTATTTCTATTTACATCTGCTGATCTAGGGTCTAGCATAATTACAGTATGTTGTGGCACAGCCATGGCAGCAGCTGACATGCCACAAGGGTAGCATGGACACCTCTATGACCATGTCCATCACCACCTGGGTGCAGGTCACCACACTCACAAATGACACAGATACATTTTGCTATGTCTTCTCATCTTGTGCACATTACTGACTCACAGTACCTCATAACAACAGCATGGACATTTGCAATTAGCACAGGCTACAGATCTCATTTTGAGGTACAGGCACCATACACTTACCTCACGTAGGTAGTCTGCTTCACTATTGAACCGTCTTTGTAGACGTTGCCATGCCCTTAGGACCTTGGAGCTGTCCCTGTGCCCGGTGGCCCCTGGGAAGAGCTTGTGCTGGCGTGGTGCGATCAGCCGGGACAGGTGCCTGAGCTCTCGGAGGTTGAAGGAGGGCTTCCTTACTCTGGGCGCCATTTTCAGATATTATCACCTGATTGGACGCAGCGTGCATCACGCACATGCATAGGGCACCTGACGTGCAAATTTACGTGCACCTGCGCCACGCATATGGTGCAGTTCAGAAACGTATGGCGTCCATGTGCGCACCGAATGCAGTACGTGCATGTGGCCTACGCAGCTGGCGCATGTTTGCAATATTTCACGTGCAACTGCGTCATGCAAATGCACACAGAAAAGTTTATCGCTAGAACCTGCGCGACACACATTACATATACACTGTTGTGTGTCATTTATCTTACGGAACTGAACACCATTTTCGAATGTTGATGTGTATACTGTCAGACGGCTGCCTAGGGTGAGAACTTACACAATCTTGACGATGCATATATTCATATGATTCTTGCAAGGTATTGTGGGTATTGTAGTTCATTCACTCCCAAACACAGCTGATGACAATAATTTGAGTTGTGAAACCAAGTGGTAAGATCAATAAAATACTTCTTTTATTGATGGGGTTTAATTCACCCAGCACATGTATGCTTGATAGCACTATAAATGAGGTTACTTGCTTGCAGTGTTTGAATGGATAACAAAAAGTCACAAAGTAAACCAGAAACAACCTTCAGCTTGTCAGGCAATTAGCTAATGTTTTCTTAGCAAATAATTACCAAATACAAAGGCACAAGGAAAACAATAAACTTTGCTGGTTAGGTTAACTTCTGCTTATTTTCCACGCAGATCTCAGCAGTGATTCTCCCTTGCTCACACACACAATCAGGTGCAGCCCTAATTACTATCAATGGACCAGCTGAAAGCCTTTAGCTGGCTGGCTGCAACTGTGTGAGCCCAAATCCTGCTTTAAGTGCTGTTTGCAGTGGAAATAAAGAACAAAGTTAGGTTTCTTTGTGATGGCTGATGTGTTTGCTCATAGAAAACTAGCAATAGCATTTAGATAAAGAACAGTCCATGTAAATAGTTTCATCTGCTGTATTTCCCCCTGCATCAACAATCATAGGGTCAATATCATACATTGGCACAGATGAGTCTTTCATTAAGGCACTATCATGAGAATGCTTATTCCCTTGCTGCCATTCTCTATTATAGATAGGGTCTGGATCAGTGTTCATACCTGAGCCTCTCCTGCTATCATTATTCCTCTCTGTATAGCCTGGCCAATATGTAATCCAATTCTGATGTCCAGCCTTCCAATCTTGATCCCTGGACGCTGGATCTTCTCTCACATACCTTCTGGCCTTGGTCTGAAAGTCCCTTCCACATGCAGTCTTCTCTCTTCCAGGTAGCCACTGGTGATTCCTATCTCTGCCACTCCATTCCTCTGGCTGAATCCAGTCCAATGGACTCTGCTGGCTTTTGGAATACCTCCCAGTATGAGTACTGCCTTGGAATCTCCCAGACCTTCCAATGGCCTTTCTTCTCTTCCTTCCAGAGAGTTTCCTTCTCTCTCTATCTGCTTGGCTTGGCTTCTGTTTCTCCAGGTGATACTGGTGCTTGTAGCCGTTGCTGTCTCTGTATCTCTTCCTCCCTCTGTAGCTGTTATCTGAAGAATAAGCTCTATTCTTATCCTGTTCTAATATGTGCTGCTCCCTAACACAGCGCAGCTGTGTTGAATCAGGCCCTGCCCTTTGAGATGAGTGCTTAGGGATTACCTCATAGCTCTCTTGATTGCACACACATTCTCTCACTTCAGCCCCTCTCATGGCTGCTGGAAACCTGGTGCATTCTGGGACTGGTAGTCTTTTATGTGAAAATTCTGTTTTCTCACTTCTACCAGAACTGACAAGTTGCTTGTTCAGAGTCACATCATCTTTTCTATAGCTCCTACCTGAGCTATGATAAGCTTCCTTATCACAATACACATTTGGGTCTTGAACCTATCAACACATACACAATGGTTCTTTGGCTTCTGTATGATGTGATGTGCTATGGCTTTCACATTGCAATGACTGCCAATAATAAGGGCGATGTTAATTAAAGAAGGTTGCTATGTGGGTACCCGTTAGTGTACTGGTGCCATATACGGAGTGGCCGTTTCAGGGCGGACATAGACAGACACCAGAGCAAACCTGTGCTTGTCGCAGTAATGTGCGGGGCCCACATTGGCGCGTGGGAAGGCTACGTGGGCCGCTGCTGCGTAAACATACAGCAGAGCCGTAGTACAATGGTGAAGACACTGACCCATGGTGCAGGGGCCATGGGTTCAACACCCCATTGTGCTCAATGGAAGAGGCCAGCTGCGGCATCAAATGTAGTGGGAAAAAGTGTTGTGGGAGGTATAGTAATTTTGGGCGGCAGAAGGCGGCGCACGGTTTATTTTTAACGGCATGAGTCGGCGCACCGTTCATTGGGGGCGGCAGGGGGCGGCGCACTGTTAGGTTTGGGGGGCAGAGGGCGGCGCGCTGATGTATGAGGGGGCAGTCCGATAGTGGGCGGCATAGGTGGCGCACTGATGTGCACAGCAAACAGTAACAGAGCCTTAGCACAATGGTTGGGATACTGACCAATGGTGCAGAGGTCAGGGGTTCAACCCCTCACAGTGCCCAGTGAGCAAGGTTGGCTGGGGCAGTAAGTATTATGGTGAGGTGTGCTGTAGGAGGCCTTATAGTTTTTTTTTATTACCCACTACCAGTATACCCGCTCTAACAGCGTGTTAATATATGGAGGCCCGTAAGGCACATGTTACAGTGCACAGTCCGCAAAGGCACCCTAGCAAGTCCCCTATAGGGCACCATGTATGCTGCGCCACAGGATAATGTATAGTGCACGCAATATGGATGGCAACCATAAGGTGGCCTATAGGGCGCCCTATAATGCACCCTCAGAGGCACCCTTATGGGTACAGTATGGCAAGGGTGTGTTTGATGCCATAAACATATGTCCAGTAAAAAAGTACAATGCTCTGGACAACCCTATCACAGAACCCCTCTGTGGACTTGAACCCATGACCTCCTGCTATAAAGGAAGTGACGGAACCATTGGGCTACGGCACTATAGCTCTGAGTAAGCGCCTGTGTGGCTGCAGAGAGCCTGCACGTCACCCCACAGACAGTCTGCTGCTGTAGACAGGACGGGGTAGGCCACCCGTACCCATGATGCAATGCACATGCAAATCAGCTGCCCACAGATGCACACAAGATGGGGACTGCACCCCAAAAGCTACACGGCATGGTAGGGGGAACTGTCCGTGTCCACCCACACAGAACCTCGGCCTGGTGGGGGGCCTGAGCGTGAGGACTGCCGGCGAGGGGTAGCTACACACCGTCACATTGTGCAGGTAATGTGCTCACCCTGAGGGTGGGTGGTGGCGCCCAGGACCAGGTCCACATCAACGGCCATGGCTGAATGAGGCCATGCCAGAGCTCAAAATCAGTATTAACCTGTGTGATAAGAAGGTGTTGCAAACTCATCATGGATACCCCTTCTGTCTTAGTTGGTGGTCCCCCCCCCCCCTCGACCCATAGGTGGGCAACGTACCTACCTCCCCCCCCCCCCATGACAAACAGGGTCTCCCATCAACAGATCCCCATCCTTCCCCCCCCCTGCACTAATGGCAGTAGAGTGAGCCATCAACCCCTGTCCTGCTGGGGGACAGACACCCTACAGGGCAGTCCAAGCAGCTCCACACACATCCAAAACACACTATCAGACAGACAGTAGGCCTGGATATTCAGGGGTGCACCCTGTACCCAGCACTATCTGATATTCTCCTGCAGCAGGCCATCAGCTGCTGCACCCTGCAAGGAGCTCCATCAGGACACATACCAGCTGTGCAGAGTCTGCTGGATAGTCCTGATGGGATTGCATGCACCCCAAACTGGGGTGGCAGCACACACAGGCAGATCAGTCCATGAAGAGGCCCCAACAGGACACCCATATATATCACAGGAAAGAAATGCTATACAGCACTATGGGGGTGCCTAGCCATGCTGTCATCACTGCACGCTCAGGGTGAGAGTGATCCACCAGCAGCACATACAGAGGTCACCCTGTCTATATAGGTGGTGGCTGGGCATTACAATGTCCCAGCCAGTGCCCCATGCCCTGTGCAGATGCATCCTGGCCAGCACACCCTGTCTGAGCTATACCCATGGTACCTTGCTGCTCATTATGCACATTGTCAGGCCAATACTGGCAACAGTGCTGGCAGTGTGGCCTGTGGAGGGTGTTTGTAGCCAACACACACTGTATAGACAGACACCCCCCCCCTCACCTATGCCAGCATTGTGCTACTATTGGGGGAGTCATTCGACGTGCCCACCACACCAGTCCTGGGAAGGGTACAGGCATGGATATGGTACACAGTACTGCTGCGTGTCACTCCCCAGGGTGGTAAATACTGTCAGGGGCCAGACCTGGGGCACGCACCACAGACAGCCGACAGCTTGTTCTGCTGCAGCACAAGGAGCAAACAGTGCTGAGCGTAGGACTGTCTACCTGCCAGTACCCACATCAAACGTTTGTGGTCTGTGTACCGTGTACCCAGGTATAGGGTGGCATTGCTAGGGTACGCAGGAGCTAGATCTGGGAGATGCCCCCCCAGGGGGCTTTTCCAATGTGGCCTGTGGGTGTGGGTGCGTCCCTACTCCAGTCCTGGTGTTCCAGACACTGTTCGGGCCTTCATGCTGTCCCCTATGAATATGCATGGGCTACAGTTGCATAGCATGGGGGTGGTGCAGACATCTGCAGCACAGGCATCTGTCTTAGGGGAAGCATGGAACCTGAATGGTGTTTGGCCCTCCAGGACTGCATTTGGGAGACTCTGCTGGAGATAATGTGCCTGTTTATGGTGTCTGTGTTTGGTGTGGTAAAAGATAGGCGTATTGACCATGCCTATGTTCTCAGCAATAAAGGTTTGTCCTTACTACCACGGTGTAGCTGTGGGGTGAATATGTGGACAGGGTTGGCGGTAGCTGCAGCTGGGCTCTGAACCTGTGACCCTCTGTTCTTGCACACACTGTCTGTGTGCACTGCACCACCGTGTAGCCACTGATTGGCTGCAATCCCTGGGTGGTCCATGACTGTACATCCGACAGGGCCTGTCTGTTGCAGTGGACGGTGCCAGCCTGCACATGGCCTGGCCACTGTCCTCTGTGGCTAGCAGCCACTGCCCCCTCCACCATCTGAACCCTTCCGCCAACATGCTGGCATGTCCTTATCCTTGCAAAGGGATATGACCTGATTGCGTAGTGGAACCCCAGGACTGTATTTGGCTCACATGGTATAGCGGTCTAGCTGTTGTTCTTTAGCAAGGTTTTTGTGGAACGTGGGCCACCCATTATGTGATCATGACCAGGGACACAATTGGCCCTTGGCACGTGGGGTGAAGGCATGTACAGGCACATCTGTCGTACTTAACCTCTACCTATGTGTCCTTAGCCCCTACAGTTGTGGCACTACAGGACTGCATTTGGGGGACGCGGCTGTTGGTGATGCACATTGTGCTGGTGTGTGTGTGGTGTAGGGTAAAATATGGGTGTTTGCAACATGCTTTTGTTCTGTGCAATAAAGGGGTGTCTCTGCTATCTGTGTTTAGTGGTGGGTTAAATATTGGGATTGTGCTGACATGTGCCACAGCTGGGATTTGAATGTGTGACCCTCTGGTCCTAGAGGTACCAGCTCTGTCCACTGCACCACACTGTGGCCACAGAGACAGTGCAGTCCCTGGAGATAGTAGACCTGGCAGGGTGGGGTTCCAAAACCTGCTCTGCACATTATTACTGTGAGCTCCTTCACCCTGTCTGGTGACAAACGTGCAAATATAACACGGGTATGACGTCCGAACAGAGGGGGATAGCATATTCCCATGCTGGGCAACAGTGCTATTGATGGACAACCATAGGTAACACTCCCAGGAGGGGTCCAATACACGGAGACGTTTTTGGAGGTGTCTCCGCTCCGTGCCCCTTTCCAAACAACTGTTATTTTATTTTTTTGGAGCTCTGCTGGGTGTGTTTTTAACTTTTGCGCATTACTATACCTGTTCCCCAGCTGATTTACTATTTTAATGCTTTTGTTGTGGTAATTTCCTCTTTTTCATTGCAGTTTTGTGCTGTGCACATGTATCACACTGCTGACGTTTTGCATGTTTCCCCGGTTTTGCTGTACATTGCTGACGGAAATGGTTTCTCTTCCCTTTATATGCCCTCTACCGCGAGTGTTTCACTCGCGCTATTTTTTACATGTAAATTCGGGCCCGATACTGTGCGGGGAGCCTCTCCCCTCCCACTCTCCACCCATTGACCCCGTCCCTCCGCCCCTCCGGAGCCTTCCTCCGCCCTCCTTTAGCCGTTCCACGCCTCTATCGGACATTTGCGGGCCCGCACTTGTACGGGGCCCGTTACTGAACCGCGTACCTGTGCGGGGGTGACAAGCACGTGTGCGGGGTGTTTAAACGTGTTTCTGCGCGTTTCAATGCCGCGTTGCCGTGCGCTATTTTGCGCCGCGCAGATTTGCGGACTTTAGTAAACATGCCCCTAGGTGTCTATGTGGTGCTAATGTGTAGAAAAATAAGCATCTACATGTCTTCATAAAATACTAGCATAAGGGGCAGAAATTACCCCTTAAGTTAAGGTGTGGACATTTACACATGCTCTAGGACTGAGGGTAAAGGGCCACACCTATATTTTGCAAGTGGGCACATAAATTATAGTACTTTATAATCGATGGGGGGATATTCAAAGCCATTTAGGCAGTTTAAAAACCTGAAAACTCCCTAAATGGCGCTCACCAGGATCTTCGGCGACACTATGTGCACCCTCCACCCACACCCATTTTCCACTGGCTACCCCCACCACTCTCCCCCCACCTTCCTTTAAACTAGGCCTCCTAAATTGCCGATCTTTAAGATCTAAGACTCTTCTTATCCGGGATCTTATCATCCGTGAATCACTCGACCTCATCCTTCTTACAGAAACCTGGTTAAAGGACGGGGAGGATGCTCTCCTTGCCCATTGCCTCCCTCCTGACTTTTCGGCTATCTCTGTCCCTCGCACAGGTCGTAAGGGTGGTGGTTTGGCAGCCATCCTGCGTTCAACCCTCTCTCACACACAGGTCTTCTCTCCTTTATTACACTACCCTGAAGCACTGCTGCTTCACTTGCACTTTTCTCCACCAATATACATTCTCCTTATCTATTCCCCCCCCTGCACTTCGCTCTGATCTCTGGGACTCCCTTCTACTAACCATCTCCGACCTTTCCTTGGCCTTCCCAGATCTTCTTATTGCAGGAGACTTTAACCTCCACCTTGACGCCCCCTCTTCCTCTAGGGATCAGTCCTTTGTCTCTCTTCTACATGACTTTTCTCTCACGCAACACGTCTCTTTTCCCACTCATACTGCAGGTCACTCTCTTGATCTACTTATTGCCCCAAACTCCTCCACCCTCCTGCTGCAAAGTCTTTGTTCCTCCCATCTACCCTGGACAGATCACTTCTGCCTGACCTTCCATTGTTCCCTTTCCAGGTCCTCCTCATCATCCTCTCCTCAGTCGACACATCCCTCTTGCCCATCTACCCCTCTACGGTACTCTCGTCGCATTACTCCACTCACTCTTCAGCATTTCCCGCCTGCATCAGAACCTTTTCCCTCCCCCGATGTTCCCTCCCTCTCTCCTAACTCACAGGTTTCCCTTTGGTCATCTAATCTCTCTGCAGTTCTTGACCGTCTAGCCCCTCTACAACCTTGCCCTCTGTGTCATCGTCCGTCACAACCCTGGTTCCACAGCGGTCTTTATCTCTTACGCGCTCACCTCCGTCAAGCTGAACAGCTATGGTGGAAGGCTCCCTCTCCAGCTACTCTCTCCTCTTTCAAAACACATCACTTATACTATCGCTCCAAAGTCCACCTCGCCAAACAGACATTCTTCTCTAATGCCATCTCTTCTGCTCCTAACCAGACCCACCACCTCTACTCCACTCTCAAATCTCTTACATCTCTTTGCCCCAACTCTGCTGTTACCCCTGTTCAGCCGACCCCTCCCCCACCACTCCTTGCATCATTCTTCAGCAACAAGATCTCATCCCTCAGGGCCTTTCTACCTAATTGCCCCCCTCCTATCTCGTCCCCTCCTCCCACTTCATCTCCCCTTCCCATCTCCCATCTCTCATACAGATGGGCCTCATTCTCTCTACTCACCACAGCTGAACTTCTCCAACTGATTGCCTCTTCCAATAAGACATTCTGCCCCCTTGACCGTATCCCCGCCTCCTGGCTACTCACTCCCTCTCCTGCACTCATCCCCTCCATCCTCACCATGATTAACACCAGTCTTTCCACAGGCACTTTTCCTCGCTCTTGGAAGCATGCCCTCATTCACCTCATCATCAAGAAACCCTCACTTGACCCCCTGGTTCCAGCTCACTACTGCCCCATCTCTAACCTACCCTTTCTATCCAAGCTTCTTGAAAAAGCCGTCTTTGCTCACCATCTCGATTCTACCAACTTTCTTCACCCCCATCAGTCAGGGTTCCAACAGGGTCACAGCGTTGAGACTGTTCTCCTTGCCTTCACTAACTCTCTGCACGCAGCTCACGACTGTGGTGACTTTTCGGTGGCAGTATCCTTGGACTTATCTGCTGCTTTTGACCTAGTTGATCACTCTCTTCTTCTCCTCCGTCTGCGTGAGGCCGGCCTCTGCAGTACAGTCTTCCGATGGTTTCACTCCTTCCTCTCCTCTCGGTCCTGTGCAGTTCTTTCCTCATCCTTCTCCGTTCCACCTTCTGATCCCTTCCCACTGCCCTGTGGGGTCCCTCAGAGTTCTGTTCTGGCACCCCTTCTCTTTAATCTCTTTCTAGCTCCACTTGCTCTACTGATACAGCAATCTGGGATCTCCGCCTTCTATTATGCAGACGATCTAGTACTTCTTCACCACACTTCCCCCCTTCACCCTGATCTCTCTATTCTAAACTCTTGTCTTGCAAACATCTCTGACTGGCTCACTTCTAATTGTCTTCATCTTAACCTAACGAAAACCGTTGCAATCTGGTTCACCCATGGCAGTCCTTCCCCACCGCTGGCCCCCTCTTTCTCAGGATCCCCCGTACCCATAGTTTGCTGCTTCCGCTATCTGGGTGTTCTTTTCGATTCCGATCTCTCCTTCCAGGCCCACATTTCACATATCACCAAAACTTCCTTTTTCTTCCTTTGCCAAATTCATGCAAGTCGCCCTTTTCTCACACCACCTGCTCTCACTACTCTTCTACTATCACTTGTTATGTCCCGTGTCGATTTCTCTAACTCTGTTCTCATTGGCATTACAAAATCACAACTAGATAGACTACAACGAATTCAGAATACTGCTGCCCGTCTTATCACACACTCTTCCCATCGTGACCATGTAACCCCTCTCCTTCTGCGCCTCCACTGGCTGCCCATCTCCTTCCGCTCTCAGTTCAAATTATTAACTCTGCTTCATAGAGCCCTCCATACTAGCACCCTTCAATACCTAGCAGATCTTCTCACACTTCACACCCCCAGACATACCCCCCGCTCATTCCATCTGAACCGCCTTCTTCTTCCTTCTCCCTCTTTCGCCCACCTCCAGTCCACCCGCTCATCCACGTTATTTTTCATTGGCCCAGCACTCTGGAACTCACTGCCCCCTTCCCTCAGGTTAGAACCCCATCACATCACCTTCAAACAGAACCTAAAAACCCACCTTTTCTCCCTAGCCTTTGACCTTCCCTCCCGTTTTGTTTGACCCACCTCCCCAACTATAATTGTTACTATGCTTTCTATCTTGTATGCCTATTTACTACCTCTGTCCTATTATTGATTGTAACTTCCTTTCACTTCCTGACCTTGTGCCCACTTTCTAAGTTATTGTATATTGTGAACCGCTCTGATTGTTAAAGTAGGGCGGTATATCAAATAAATAAACATAAACTAACTCTGAAAGGTTCGCCCAACTTTTGCCACTTTAAATGGCTGGCCAATGGCTGAATATCACCACTAGCGAGTCAGCTAATGCACTATCTGGCCAACCTGTATATTATCATTATTATTATTATCCGGTGGCTGGATGTGTAAAGTACATGTCAACATATACACCTGCTGTTCAATAGGCGCAGTGTCCGTGCCTTCAATGTAGGTGCAATTTCTGCAGTATTTCTGCTAGTATTTTATATAGACTTAGAAGCACCTATATTTCTTTCTAAGTACTTAAAATGGACACCTTCCTTCCCAATTACCCTAGGTGTTCTGTTATAAAAGTACTCTCCATGGGGGTCATTTACGAACACTCAATAATGTTAAATGGTGATTAAGTCAATGAATATTGGCTAATTAGTACCTAACGCATTTGCTCCCTATCAGGTCACATGATATTTAAGCTGTGACTTGCTTAGCAAAGTCGTTCTCAATAACAGGGATAATGTTGGATCATTAGCAATAAGAATGCCATTCATTACATACAACCGATTGCCACAAACAAGTAACAAGAGTTCAAATGCCCTTTTTTTAATAAATACAGTAAGTTTGAAAAAGTATCTTCATAAAAGTCCTTTCAATAAAATATCTCATTGGCCAAAGCAAGTTCAGCCCTCAAGGCAGGCAAACAGGCCAGGTTTTCAAGATATCCTAATGAATATGCATGAGAAGAGCTGCAGGCATACTACCCCCATTGCATGCAAATGTATCTCATGTATATTCATTAGGGATATTCTGAAAACCTGTTTTTTTTTGCAGGATTTGAGAAGAAAACTTGTGCAACCCTGATGTAAAGTGATGATAACGCCAACTGAAAAGAAACATTTCAAATCATATATATCACAGCATAGCCCACCGAGCTTCAGTGGTTAAACAAGAATCATCACCCTCTAATTTCTGCATTTTCTTTCTCACTAGTTTTAATTATTTTAGCTTTTTTTTTTAGCATGATCAGCTCCACCTTTCTCTTCCATCTCTATTGGGGTCGGTGTTCAGATCCTGGCACCAACATTCCCTCTAAGCTGTTCGTGAGTCCTCTGCCCGCGTTCCTGACAGTGGGAGGGCGCGATGCATCAGAATGGTGTTTTCAGTCGGGAATCTGCATGCTCCTCTTGATTGAAAACACCCCCCACAGGCAGCTTAGAGGAAAGGTTGTCTAGCACTATGAGAATTCATTCAGAACTACCTGAGGAATTCCGCCCTGTCGAAATTGACCCTCCCTTCCACTGTTCTTAGTCTGGTCATTCCAGCAACAGTCCTGAGCAGGGAAGCCGGAAACTGGGGCTCCTTCTGAACCCTATATCACAGGCTTTAAGTCTTTGCCCCAAGTATCTGCCTTATTGTTTTATTTGTTTGTATGTTTATGTACAATGCTTATTAGTCACTACAATTCAAGATACAACTCAACCCCTAGGGGCTATGAACACTGTCTCCACAGCACCCCTCAGCCCTCAGATCCAATCTGGAAATCAAACCAGAGACACTCTGTATGGCAGCAGGTAGTACGTCCACAGAGTAGAAATGTGCGTTTTCTGTCAAAACAGAACAGAACACTACAAATGAAAAACAAAATATTACAAAAATAACTTTCTGCTTGCACATCCCACAGAATCACTGGGCCAGCCCATTTCCGGCTTTTGAAAAAAATGTGCGGGTTTCCACCCATTTAAAAGTTCCCATGGCCTGCTGACCCTTATGTCACTATGTGCACTCATTCCATGTTGAAGGTACATTAATGTTTGTAGGGCAAGGCCCAGAGTAAGCGAATATTAAATGCACAAAGCGTCATCCAGTGCAGGGTGCTTCCGATTCATATGTGGACCCCGTTGGCTGTTTCTTTCTTTTCTGTGAAGTCCATTTCAACGTGGTTGAAGGCCGGATTGTCAGTCCCGTGATCCAAAACTGGATAAGGATTCCATTTCAGCACTTCAGCTTTCTCCATCTGAGGAAGAGAGCACATGGTAATCTCTGGAATCCCTTGCACAGCCACGGCATATATTTTCACAGGTATTTTCTGCGTTTCCACCCACAATGAATGAACCTCTGGACATAGCCCTGCTACTCTGATGCAAATATATTGCAGAGATATGAGAATATGGCTACAAATTCATTTATGAGTTGAGCACAGGAAGGGTCATTTTGAAAGCCTTTATGCAGGTAAATAACCTGCTATAATCTTGTCCACCTGATATAGGGTAGACTTATGTGTGTACAGCCTGTATATACATGTTTTTACCTGCACCATCAGAGTTCTTGGTGTGGGGGTGGGGATTTTCATTTATGTACATACTTGTTAAAATTGAAGTTTGTATGCATAAAAAATGTGGTCCCCAATGAGCAAGTGCAAATTTAAGGGCATAGTTTACCTGGGCTTATTTCCAAAGCAGAAGTATGTGCGGACTTTCACCTTGAAAGCCTCGTAAAGTCCACACAAAGAAAAGTATGTACACTTGCGCACTATAAAATGATCACCATATTCAATAAAGTAGTGGGATAATCATGTTAGTCCATGTTGTTTTTCCAGCTCTGGATTGTAGGTCACTACAAGGGGGACTCTCTTTAAGGTTGCCTTTTTTCTGTATTGTGATAGGTTATCTGTGAGTGTATTGAGTGAAGACACAATCTTCTTGGAGATGCTTTTGGGATTGTAACCTTTTGGTTTGAAGGATTCAGCTAGCATTTGATGGTTTCTATCCATGTCTTTTTTGGGTCAGAGCATATGCAGTGATACCACGCTAGCTGTCATGACTGCTGATAGCACGGCTGCACAGGACAGCACTTCAAGAGGCGACATTAAGCACAGCCACACTACTGCCAGCTCTGTAGCAGGGCCATTGCCCATTGCCAAAGGTAGAACAATGCCCGCTGATGACCCAACCCACCCAATCAGCCCCCCCCCCCCCCCCGCCAGTGATCAACCCCCACTTCAGGATCACCATCCTTTCCCCTTACCCCAACTCCCTTCCCCCAATCAGGCCACCTCCTCCTCCACAGCCATGCAACCCAACCCCCTGTCTTACCTCGGGCCTCCCTGGTGATGCAAGTGGTGACTAGGGCAAGAGCAGTCCTCCTCCACTTCTGCCCTGACTTCAGCAGCTTACAAAATCACACCGGTCTCATGGTACTGACCCCTAACAGTAGTCACATACTACCTCTGGGGGTTAGACTGCGAGATGGGTTCCATTTTATAAGCTGCCAGAACTGTGGCAGAGTGGAGGAGGACTGCTTGCGCCTGTCCCAACCACCACGTAGACCACCAAGAAGGCCCTGGATAGACCCTGTGGGGGTTGGGGGAGTTGATGAGAAAGCCAGGTTGTATATATGGGGGCAGGGGGTCTTGGGGAAAGGAAATCATGTTTGGCTGCTGTCCTCGGCAGTGGTCCTGAGGGAAGGGTTGATCACCAGGGTGGTTTCTCTGGGGGTGGTGGATCTGTGAGGATGGTTTGATTGGAGGTGGAATAGATCACATAGGGGGTTAAGGTTATTGGGGTGGGGACATATATCTCCAGATGGTTGTCCTTCTCTGTTGTTTTACTTTGGGTCCATATTCCCTACCTCAGCAGATAACATGCGTGCTCCCACAATATATGCTGAGGCAAGGAACAGAGGACCATGTGGTAAGTGTCTGCCCTGTGTGTAATATGCTGGGCATTTACCATGCAAGCATTTTTGCACATGCTATGAGGTAAATGTAAACACTTACCACACTTTAGTAAAAGGACCCCTAAGGGATATGTTTAGTAAATTGCACTAAGCAGTTAACATGGGAATTAGTGCACCATAACTCTTAGCGTGGTCCTGTGCTAACTGTTATCATGCAATTACCAAATGAGAATTCCCATTTTAACTGCACATTGTGCAATAGGGCAGTGACTGGGTGGGTTGGGGTGGAGAGTAAAAGGGCCCCTATAATTATTTAGAGGGTCATTCCGAATCTCATTTAGTGGGGATGGATATCCGGTTTGGACGTCCAAGCCCCACTAAACACCAGGGGGCCAATTCCAAACACAGAGCTCCCAGCAAGTATAGAGGAGATGTGTGGGCAGCTCTGGACAGGGACGGGAGGGGGCGGGCTGGAGGAGGAGCGAGAGTGGACCGGAGGCGGGACCCCGATCCGGATGTACAGGGCCGATTCCAGTCACAGCCCTGTATGTCTGGGTCTGCCGACTTAGACAGGGGACGTACTCCATCCCAGAGGTGGAAAAAGTCCCCCTGAGGGTAGGGGTTCACCACCTGCGGGTTGCAGACAGCAGATAAGGTGCAGCAGGGGTTCCCCGCTGCCCGATCCCGGCCATGGCAGGCCTGATCAGAGGTCGGGCGATAAAGAAATGAGCAGGGGAGATGCTTGACAGCAATTGGGACTCGTGCAAGGCGTCCCGGTGCCATGGCGACAGGACACTACAGCACCGGGCTCCATTCAGGAGCCCCGGGCTAGTTGTACAGGGGCGGGTTATACAGGGAGCAGCCTGGATGTACAGAGGCCCTGAAGTGGGGCACATCCTGCCTGTCCAGGCTGGTTGCACCCAATTCTGCTCCCGTGGGGACATCTAGCCCCGCGGGATCAAAATCAGTTGCAGTTCCGGACATGCCCTGATGGGAATCGAGCCCTTAATGTGCACTGACTGATTAATTAAAGTGCACTAAGTTTATTAGTGTGCATTAAATTTAGTGTGCACTAAATTTTTTTAAAGCTCACTAACAAACCAAATGCACACTAAAAAATGCACATTTCTAAATGAAATCACAGAAGTCTACATTGGAGGGGGAAGAGGCAGTAGGTCAAAGAGAGCAGGAATAGCAATGCAGCACTGGAGAGCTTGGGTAAGCCCTGCAGGTTCTGGAGCGGGGGTGTCTGCGGTGGCAATGGGCTGCCCTGGGAATGTTGGTGCTCTAAGTGACTGCCTAGTTCACCTCTTGGTTTGCTCCAGCCATCTAAGAGGCCCTTTTTCTAGCGTGCAGTAAAATATTGCACTTATGGCATGTTCGATGCAAAAATTAACATGTGCTAAATGCAAAGCATGTGCGCTATCCACTGGGGCATTCCCAGCATGTTCATATACAGTTATCACTGAGAAAATCTGTACCGAGGGCACAGATGCACTTACCGTATCCATATCATCTTCTCTAGTGATAGTGCAAGCTAAGTGACCATGTGCTAAGTGCCGTCCCGGTCCGCACCCATTTCTCACTGTGTAGCTAGCATGTGAACCCAACCAGTGGCATTCACACGCTAACAGGGAGTGTTCACGAAGTCACACGCTAACTGTTTAGCGCACTTTAGTAAAAGGGATCCTACGTCTACACAGGGAGGAGAATGTTAAGAGACGAGAGAACATTTTTATTCATCTCAGGAGAAAAGTGAATGATGAGAAACCGGACTTACTTTGTTGTCTTTAGAGCGTGCAAAGAAGTTGCAGCTGAAGTCTTGCTTACTGAGGATGCAGTCACGGTTTACATTTTGTTTGCAGCCACCTTAGAAAAAAACACAGATCACAAACCTCAGCCTTGCTCTCTGAATCTGTGCTGGTAATGCACCGTTCCTGATTCCAGGCACCAGCCCTCACCTGCAGGTTTTGAAATACTACGGGGATGAGTAGGATTCAGGGTCCCAGGATTTTAAAATAATGATTATTGCTCAATTTAGCAAACTAGAAGGTCACTGTACTAGGCAGTGCTGAAAAGCGAAAAGGTGAATATGTGTGATAGTGCATATTACGCAAGATACTGCTTCTATTGCACTTTTTACATGGGTACGTTTTCTCTCTTGCACTGCTGCTGCTTGATGGTGTACTTTATGTTTTGCAATTTTTAGCACAGAAAACATGCGATGAGCTACTGTGATGCAAAATTATGAAAAGCGTGCATGCTAAACACGAGTGAACAAACATACTTCTGTCATGTTCGCTGCCGTTTCGTACCATAACCTCTGGAATTTCTCAGAAACACAGCTTGATATTCAAAGAAATCTAAGCACCCCATTAGAGGTACCTATATTAGAAGCAGAGGTTAAGGACTTATATTTAGTACACAAGGGCATTAATCACGGTGACCAGGTTATTCAGCGGGTGCCGCCGCTGAATGCCTTGATGCTAGCCGGCTAACATCAGGGTGTGCCGGGGCAGAGCTGACATTGAATATCCAGGTCGGCCAGATAGCGGCAAAGATAACCATGCCACTGCCTGGTTAGCACTAAGCAGTGAAGGTTTAGGTACCTTAAAGGTGGCCTAATGTCTGCTACCAATGCTAACTGTGGAATGGCTGAATATTGCTGCTGTGTGGTTATCTTTGCCGCTCTCCAGCCGGCCGGCCAGCCGGCTGGATGGATATTCAATGTCGGTGTCTGTATATGGCCTCAGCATTGAATAGCCGGGTCTTCAGTTCAGCAGTGAAGGCTAGCTGCTTTACAACGGCTAGTTGCCACCGCTGAATATTGGGCCCTATGCAGTATTTCTCTCAAGTGTTATTTATGGGTTCTTTTTTCTGGGACCCCAATCATTGACATACCTGCTTGGTGTGTGTACTCACATCCCATTTTTGGGTGCACACAGTTCCTCCAGGAACATGCACTATGTACTAGCTAGCAGACTGTCTGCATTTAGTATGTGTATGGCTGGAACACCTTGCAGGGTGCAGCAGGTGGAGACTGACTGTGCCCTCTGCTGGTGAATGCAGCTGAGCTTCTCCAGTGTTCTGCCTGTCTGACATTGCTTTATGTGATGTGTACAGATCTGCATTGACTGCCCTGTAGGGTGCCTGTTCCCCAGCAGGACTGGGGTTGATGGTCCTCTCTACTGCCACCATTGCAGAGATGTACAATGTGGATGTGTTGGTGGGAGATCCTGTCCCCCCACCCTGAGCCACAGAGGATGGGTTGGGTGGTGCTACATAATCCACTTTTGGGTCCAAACACCCCTCCCTTCACCTATAACATGTGACCATGGCACCCACACAGGATATGCACTATTCTGGATGCATCATAGTCCACAAGGACTAGACATGACTGGGAAATACAGATGGACACAGGTGTGTCTGCAAGGATGATCTATCACACACTGGCACTGATGGGGACCTACAGCATAGCCTATCTCAGCCAAGCCAGGTGCTGCGGACCTGGTGCTGGGTGCCCCACCTCACCCTCAGGGTAAGCAAAGGACCCGCACAATGTCACGGTCTGTAGCTACTCTGTGCCAGTAACACACACGGTCAGTTCCCCCTACCAGGCCTAGGTGCTGTGGGGGTGCATACCCCATTATGTGATTAGCTGTAGACTGCTGATCTGCATGTGCAGTGCATCATGGGTATAGGTGGGTTTACCCTATCCTGGTAACCACAGCAGACAGTTTGTGTGGTGACCTTCAGTCTTTCTGTAGCCAGCCAGCAGTGTGGTAGTAGCTATAGAGATGTAGCCTACTGGTTACGTCGATGACTGTGGAGGCAGAGGTCATGGGTTTGATCCCACAGTGGTGTTATTTAGGAATGCTGTCTGAGGCTTTTCCTTTTCATTTCAATCAGTGCTGCCAGCAAAAACACCCTCACAGTGCTGTAGCCTAAGGTGCGTCATAGGCGCCCTGTAAAGCGCCCTATACAGCGCCCTATAGGGCACATTATAGGGTGCCTTGGCAGACAGGGCACTTTATAATGTGACCTATAGGGCGCCTTATGAGGCACCTTAGGTTATGGCACTGTGAGGGTGTTTTTGCTGGCAGCACTGATTTAAATTTAAAAGAAAATGCCTCAGACAGCACTGATTTAGATAACACCACTGCAGGATCAACCCCATGACCTCTGCTTCCACAGTCATTGCAGTAACCAGTGGGCTACATTGTTACAGCATCTAACACTGTGCTGGCATGTACTTAGGGTTAACGTGCGTTAACGTGTCACTGTGCCCACTATCGTGCGATACAGATTCTTGCTACCTTAGGATTGGAACGCCCACTCCTTATATGGCATTCTTCACATTATCGCTGCAACTAGTGCCGGTAACATTAAGACGGTTTAGTAAACATACCCTTATGACCTGCATTTCCTCTAAACTTTCTAGATCATTAGTTCCTTAAATTAACCCAGGTGTTAGGCCATGAACTTGAATTTGAAATGTATCAACAGTTGTCAGTTCTGGGTCCTGTCTTGTTCAATATTTCAATGAGTACTATTGCAAAGTGTATATCAAGTAGGATAGATTTGACTTTTTTGCAGAGGACATTAAGATCTGAGTAGAGTGGGAGGAAGATCAAAAATTTAGTAACTAAAATGTAATGCAAAAACTGCCAGAGCTGCTAAAAACAGCAAAAGAATTTTAGAGATTATTCAAAAAGGGATGGAGAACAAAACCAAGAATATCATTATGCATCTATAGAGGTCTGTGGTGTGACTTCACTTGAGTATTGTGTGGATGTCTAGTTGGCCCATCTCCAAAAGCATAGAGTGAAATGGCAGATGAAATTTAATGTGGACAAGTGCAAAGTTATGCACTTAGGGAAGAACAACCAAAACTGCAGTTACACAATGCAAGCTTCTAAATTAGGAACCACTACCCAGGAAAAGGATGTAGGCGTCATTGTGGACAATACGCTGAAACCCTCTGCCCAGTGTGCAGCGGCGGCAAAGAAAACAAATAGAATGCTAAGAATCATAAGGAAAGGAATGGAGAATAAAACAAAGGATATCATAATGCCTCTGTATCGTTCCATGGTGAGACCGCACCTTGAATATTGTGTGCAATTCTGATCACTGTATCTTAAAAAGGATATAGCAGAATTAGAAAAGGTACAGAGAAGAGCCACCAAAATGGTAAAGGGAATGGAAGGATACTCCTATGAGGAGAGGCTACAAAGGTTAGGGCTCTTCAACCTGGAAAAGAGACGGCTGAGGGGAGATATGATAGAAGTCTATAACTAATGAATGGCGTGGAATGGGTAGATCGATTATTTATCAAAAAGTAGGAAACCTAGGGGGCACAGAATGAAGCTACAATATAACCCATTTAAGACTTATAAGAGAAAATATTTTTTCACTCAACACGTAATCAAACTCTGGAATTCGTTGTTGGAGGATGTGGTAAAAGATGTTCGTGTAGCTGGGTTTAAAAAAGGTTTGGACAGGTTCCTGGAGGAAAAGTCCATAAATCATTATTAAGGAGGACCAGGGAAATCCACTGCTTACCCCAGGTTAAGCATCATGGAATCTGTGTACCTTTTTGGCAACCTGGCAGGTACTTGCGATCTGGAACGGCCACTGTTGGAAACAGGATACTGGACTTGATGGACCTTGGTCTGACCCAGTATGGAATTTCTTATGTTCTTATAGAAAAATTCAGAGAAGGTTGAGAAAAATGATAAAGGGCATAGAACAACTCCCTCATGAAGAGAAGCTAAACAGATTATTCAGCCTGGAGAAAATATGACTGAGAGGGGATATGACAGAAGTTTATAAAATCATGGATGATGTGGAATGGTTAAATAGGGAACAGTTGTTTAATCTGTCAATTAACACAAGAACAAGAGTACACTTCATGAAACCAATGAACAACAGACTGAAAACATATTTATCATATAAAGCTTTTTTTCACACAGCACATATATAAGCTGGTGAAATCTGTTGTTGGAGGAGTCAAGGTGACTAACATAGTGGGATTAAAAAGATTTTTGGTAACATTCCTGATGAAAAGGTCTAAAAGAAGTTATTATCTGGGTAGACTTGGGACAGCCTTTGCTTATCCATGGAAATGGCCTTTGAGAAATAGATCAACCTTTTGGGATCTGCTGAATACTTGTGACCTGGACTGGCCTCTATCAAAGACAGGATGCCAGACTCAATGAACCGTGGTTTGGCCCAGCATGGTGCTGCTTATGTTCTCATGGAATGCAGAATCATGCAGTTAGGATGCAAAAACATCCTTCTAAAAGAGGAAGTGGAGCACAAAGATAGTTTATCAATTCTGGAAGGCATGGGATAAATAAAAAGAATTGATTGCACAAAAGGAAGTGTAAAGCTGGAGATCAAGTATTGCAACAGAGGGAAAATGGTCAGTCTAGAAGATAGACCGTGTGTTTTTTAGGGATGTGCATGTATTTTCTAATTAAATGAAGTACATCAAAAAACCCTCAGTTTTGTTAAAAAATGAAATGAACAAAAATAGGCCTCTGAATTTTGGGGGCTTATTTCTTTGGAAATGAACATCTCACCGCCAGAGTTCCATACATGGGACTGCCATTTTGAAAATGGAACAGGAACCCTGCTGGGTCTCATTTTCAAAATGCTTCCATCTAGCCCTGAGAATGGCACCATTTTGAAAACAGGACCCAGTAGAGTAAGAACAATTGGGAATCACTCCTGCCCCATTTCTACCATGAAGAACTCATGGATGAGTAAGTGGGGTTGGAACAACTGGGGAACCATATTGGAAAATTTTCTGCTTCTTCTTGTTTTTTTCTTTTGTTTTTTTTTTTCTTTATGTCATTTTTATTCTATTTGATGTTTATTTCTTAGTATGAAACAAATCAATGTAGACATCAAATCAAAAAAGTTTTAACCATGCACGTCCCTGGTAGTATTTATTTATTATATTTATTTTATTTATTTATTTATTTATTTATCTATTTCTTCTATACCGCCCCTTCCAGAGATCAGGGGCGGTTTACATGGAACAAGTAAACAAATTTGTATACTAATGTATACATTACATGGAACAGAGATTTTTTTAACTTTATACAGATAATAGTTATTAACAGAGATTTATAACATTGTAACTTTATACAAATAACTGTGCATTAATTGTCAAAACTATTTACATTTTATATACATTAATAAGTTTCTGTATCGTAGTGTTGATCAGAGTTTTTCTACCTTTTTATAGGTAGTCAGAGTTTTCTACCTTTCATATGTGTGTGTGTGTAGGAATTTATTTCCTTTTTTCATCTCTTGGGAGTATTTTGGGGTGTATGTGGTGGGAGTATGTGGTGGGTGTATGTGTGTGGGTAGTTGAGTGTGGTTTTAGGGCTTTGTGTTTGAGTGTTTGGGGATGGTGTGTGGTTGGACTTGGGGGTATGGGATTTCATAGTGTTCGGAGAAAAGGTATGTCTTGAGTTCCTTTCTAAATTGGGTGAGGTCTTTTATGATCCGAAGGTTTATTGGGAGATTATTCCAGAGCATGGGGGCAGTGAATGAGAAGGCTCTGGTGCTGGTGGATTTTTTAGTTTTTTTGAATGAATTTGGTATTTCAAGTGAGTGTGTTGCGTTTAGTCTGCAAGTTCTTGATTCTGATGGGGCATGTAATAGCATGGATAGATATGCTGGGGCGATGTTGTTCAGGAGCTTGAATGTGATTAGGAGGATTTTATATCTGATTCTGCTGTTTATAGGGAGCCAATGCAGTTCCAGCATTATTGGGGTTACATGGTCTACTAGGCGGGCTTTTGTGACTACTTTGGCACAGATGTTCTGGGCTCTTTGAAGTAGGTATGTACTTTTTTGTGGTAGGCCAATTAAGAGACTATTACAATAGTCGAAGTGTGGGGTGATGAGTGTGTTAACAACTGATCTAAAGTCATGGGTGTCAAGAAGGGGTTTTAGGTGTTGTATGGTTTTGAGTTTGTAGAATATGGTTTTTTACCGTCTGTTTTATATGTGGTAGCATGGTGAGTGTATGGTCTATTATTACCCCTAGGTATTTTACCTCTCTTTTTGATGGGTATAGTTGTATTTATGATTGAGATTGATGTTGGATAGGTGTCCTCAGTCACGGGTGATCTTGTTACGAACATTGCCTCAGTTTTTTTGAGGTTGATGCTAAGGTAGTTAGATTCCATCCAGGAGGTGGTCTCCACCATGCATTTTGATAGGGCATCGTAGGTAGGATTTTAGGTGGATATGGGGAGAGCCAGCATGATCTCATCAGCATAGATCAAGTGACTAATTTTGTGTTCTCTGAATCTTTGTGTAATGGGTTGGAGGTACAGGTTGAAAAGGAGGGCAGAAAGGGCGGATCCCTGGGGTATTCCTTGTCCTTGGGGGAAGGTTTCTGACACTTCCTGGTCTATTTGAAAACGTATTAGTCTGTTTGTGATGTAAGACTTAAACCAATTTAGTACTGTACAACATATTCATAGATTTTATAGTCTATTGATCAAAGTAAGGTGGTTGATGTTGTCAAAGGCGGCAGAGATGTCTATGAAGAGGAGTAGGAAGCCTTGACTGCTATCATCTGTGCCTTTGATGAGGAAGTCTATCAGTGTAGTTAGAAGGGTTTCTACACCGTGATAGGGGCGGAAGCCAAACTGGTGAGAGTCTAAGGGTTTGTGTTCATCGATATGGTCTTGTAATTGTAATTGGACGTTTTTTTTCTATTATTTTAGCTATAAATGGAATGCTGGCTATCGGTCGGTAAGAGTTTGGGTCTTTTGGGTCAAGTTTATTGTTTTTTATTATTGGTCGAAGCGTTGTGAGTTTTAGGGCGTTGGGCATGATGCCCTGGACAAGGGATTGGTTCACCATTTGTTTGGATGTTTTCAGCGAGTTCTTCCTTTGTGCATTTGATCCATGACACAGGACATGGGTCAAGTGGAGAAGTTGTGGTGTTGATAAGTGTTATGATCCTAAGAAGGTGTTTTTGATCTATCGTGTGGAAGGAGGTCCATGTGTTATTAGATTCAGTGTTTGTAGGTAGTGTCATTGGTATGGTGTTGGATTTGCACTTTAGTTTTTCTGCAAAGTGGGTTGCTAAGGTCTGTATGCTTATAGCCGACTGTTTTTGCTCTTGGTTTTTAGCTTTTGTCAAAGTTTTTACGATTGCGAATAGTTCTCTGGGGCGGTTGATAGCCATGTTTATTACTTTGGAGTGGTAATCTTTTTTTGACTTGTTAATTGCATTTTTGTAATTGTTGAGGGTGGTCATATATTGGGATTTGTTTTCGTCAGATTTAGTTTTCCTCCATTTCTTTTCTTGTTTCCTCAATTGTTTTTTTATATTTGCTAGTTCTCTCGTGAACCATTTTTCTGTCTTTTTTACTTGTTTATGCATGGTATGTGTGGGGGTAGCTGCTTTCTGGACTGTTTGATTCCAGTGGTTTACAGCGGATTCGATGTCTGGGAGGTTTGTGTTGAGTATGGGTAATACTTTGTCAAGGAAATTAGCTTTGTCAAAGTGTGTAAAACGTGATATGTGGGGTGATGAGTTTGTTGTGTTTAGTGTTGCTTGAGCTGGGAGGTGGAGTGTGATAAGGTAGTGATCAGACCATGGTACCTCTGTTATTGTTGGAGGGGTATGTTGGTGTTGGTTATTAAGAAGGGAGGAGGGAAGGAAGATGAGATCTAAGGTGTTGCCTTTTATGTGGGTGGGAGCATGTATTATCTGAGTGTAACCCATTTGGGTCATAGCATCCATGAAATTGTCTGATTGAGAGTTATTCAGGGAAGGGAGATTCAAATCACCTAGGATTATGAGAGGTTTGTTTGGTGATGCTGTGCATGCAAGTTCTAAGATGGAGGAGAGGTTTTTTTGATCAGTTGAAGGGGGTCTATATATGAGAGTAAGTGCAAGGGTTCTATTTTCTATGTTGATGATGTCTATTCCATCTTATGTTTGCTTAATGCCATAATTCTAGAGAAAATACTGTACCTGACAGGAGGCTGGCAATGACCCCCACAGCTACAGTTACAAGGGTCCCAATGGTGCTGAAGTACAGATAGGAAAGGGAGTACCAGTTATCCGCCAGGGAAGGTCTGCAAATAAGACAAGCAGAATTTGTTTTCACGTCAAACTACTACAGTATGCTTACCTCTCCCAAACCTAATAAGAGCTAGATCAGAATTCCGGAGGACAAAATACAGCAAACCTTATATAAAGTCAGCAAGTCTGTTAACCTTTACAGTTCTGAAATAAAGTTAGTCTACTTGGATACACAGTAATAAAGCTCAAAAACAAATTGTAGGCCATACTTTTATATCAAGCTAAATAATTACATTTGAGACTAGCTTTTGAGATCTGGGCTTTCTCTACCATTGTAGCCCATCCTGTAACTTGCTTTATATTTGGATGATGACATCCATAGTTCGTTCTGCCCTGGCCTGATGAAAAGACTGTTGCTGTCCAAAGATAGTCACAAACTAAATAACTCTTTTTCACAGTGGTGGGTTTTATCTATACCTTCCATTGTCCTCGGTCTGTATCAAAGTCGTCATTGGAATTTGCGTTGTGGATGTCCAGTTGCTTGGGCTGCTTATATTGCACCCTGCAATTGTAAGATTTAAAGGCAAGCTTCTCTCAGGGAGTGGAGGATAAATCTGAGCCCCAATCCCAACCCAGAGGGAAATGAAAAATCCAGCGACGAGACCCACAATTGCACCCTGCAAAAATGATATCAATCATTGCTGTTTGTTTGTTTTTTACTTTTTTATGTCATAGTTTAACAGAGCTTACACATCTTAATCCAGGGCTATAATTAACACTCACATAATATTTATTCAGAATGGTCAATATACGCAATAGTATGGAGAATAATTTACCTTTAAAGATTTTATAATCTGTTTGAACACATGGGTGTTAAGAGACACGGAGATTAGAAAAAAACCTTTACATTATGCTACCTCGTAATTTATGTTAGAAATGCCACACTCTCTCCTACCAGATTATCCACAAGATTACACAGGTACACTACCAAAAAACTGCCTCCAGTTTTGCAACTGATTCCTATAGATTTTGGGGTCCTGAATCCAGGAAAAATAGCCAAAATGTTCCATCACGTCACGTTTTCTTGCAAAATTAGATTTCTTACCCATATAAGGAATGTTCACATAATTTCTTTTAAGCCGACTGCAGTTTATTTTCTTGGCCCAAAATAGAGGTTGTAATGGTTAACTAACTAGAAACACTCCCTCATGATATTTTAGAGTGTTTTGTATTCATTTTATACATTAACAGGACAATTGGGAGGCGGGGGGCTAAATCCAGTACTCGCGCTGGCGCATGTTCTTTCCTGTTCGCCTCGCCTCATTCGCTCGCTCAAACACGGTGGTTGCGACATGAACGTTCCTGTCAAATTTCAGTTTCTTGCAAGTTCATTATTACCTTTTGTTTGCTCAGTCGTAATCCAGCTTTATTCCGAAGTGGTTCACTACAGTTGTATTTTGCAGTGCTGTGTATTTGTGATGGCTCACAGAGCCAGAGGTTGCGTCAACTCTCCGGACAGTTTTTGTTTTATTTGTGGGGAATATACCGTGAAAAAGCGGCAGAGGAACATTTCTGCATTTATTAAAAAAGTATATTTCGCCTATTTCGGTTTGAAGTTAGGCGATCAAGACAAACCGTGGGCTCCTCACAAAGTGTGCAAGACATGTGAGGAAGATCTACGCTTATGGATGAAAGGTAAAAAACAAGCATTTCGTTTCGGAATACCTATGATGTGGCGTGAACAAAGAGACCACAGCAGTGATTGCTATTTTTGCTCTTGCATTGTGAAGGGATACAACTTAAAAAATAAGAACGTAATAAGTTACCCCAACCTTCCCTCAGCAATTAGGCCTATGCCTCATAGCAACGAAGTACCTGTGACTGAACAACCAAAATCTTTGGATCATATTTGTGTGGACGGTTCTGATCATGATGAGACTCATCAGATGGCTTTTCCCGATGAGTCCAGTACTTCCGAGTTTGAAACTGAACCATATCAGAAACCTGAACTTTTCTCTCAAGCTGAATTGAATGATTTAGTCCGGGATTTAGGACTCCCAAAAGATGCTGCCCAACTGCTAGGTTCTCGGCTTAAACAGAAAAATCTATTTTCACCAGGAACAACTTTTTATTGGTACCGCAACCGCGAGACACAATTTTTGAAGTATTTCAGCAAAGAGGAAGATTTGGTATTTTGCAACGATATATACGGAGTGATGGAAAAGTTTAAACTCAAGTATGATCCTGCTGAATGGCGGCTGTTCATTGATTCATCAAAAGACAGCATAAAAGGTGTTCTTCTTCATAATGGCAACACATTCGCTTCAGTTCCTATTGCTCACTCTGTTATTCTCCAAGAAAAATACGAGAATTTGGCCCTGATTCTTCAGAAGGTTCGTTATGATGAGCATAAGTGGATGATTTGTGGAGACTTTAAAATTCTATCCATGCTATTAGGGCAGCAATCCGGTTTCACCAAATATCCCTGCTTCCTTTGCTTGTGGGATAGCCGGGCCCGCGACCTACACTGGGGGAAAAAAGACTGGCCAATTCGGGAGTATTTGAGACCCGGTGAGAAAAATGTTCTTCATGAGAGCTTGGTACCTCGTGATAAAATTCTATTATCACCTCTCCACATTAAGTTGGGTCTCATTAAGCAATTCATCAAGTCCCTTCCAAAAGATGGTGAGTGCTTTCGGTACCTTTGCTCAAAGTTCCCCCGACTTTCTGAAGCAAAGCTAAAGGAAGGAGTGTTTGTTGGCCCTGATATAAGGAAACTCATTTCAGATGGAGCTTTCGCTGAAACGATGTCTGAGAAGGAAAAAGAAGCCTGGGATTCCTTCAAGGATGTTGTTCTCAAATTCTTGGGGAACAGGCGGGATGAGAACTATAAGGATATTGTTGCCAGGATGCTCAATGCCTTCAAAGAACAAGGCTGTAACATGAGCCTGAAAGTCCATTTCTTGCACTCCCATGTGAACTACTTTCCCGAAAACTTGGGGGCGTACAGTGAAGAACAAGGTGAAAGGTTTCACCAGGACATCAAGGACGCAGAGAGAAGGTACCAAGGAAGATGGAACACCACTATGATGGCTGATTTATGCTGGTTGCTGCTGCGGGAAACCCCAGATGAAAAATACGCCAAGCAGCGCACCAAGAGAAGCATTCGGGGGAAGAAGAAACGGGCCCACCAGGAGATTGATTGACCCAAGAATGACTTTAAAATCTAAACTGTGTTGACAAATATCGTGTTTTTACTAAACTTTGAAATAAAAATTTGCTAGTTATTACCACAGTGTCGGATCTCATTTATTAGAATTTTATTTTCACACCATCGGGTGTTTGTCTTCATGTATTGCAATGGTGCGGTTTGCGTTTTCTATTCTTACATACATACCTGTACAACATTTTTTGCACATTTCTTTGCTTTGCTTTGTGTCTAACCTCGCTCTTATATGCTCAATGTTTCTGCACATGTATGTGGCTGTTTTAAGTGCAGGCAATTTTGCTACCATCACAGTGTGTTTTGTTGACATTACTCTATTCATATGTGCTGCCTTGTTACAATTTTCTTTATTCTTATTTGAATAACTACTAAACAATTAGTATAAAGAATTCATCCAAGAAACTTTTATCTCGATCGCACTCAATCTGAAACGTTCACCTCAAACTGCTAACCCAATGTAGCAAAACATCTGTACGTGATGGAGCAAATTGGTTACCAGATTTGGATTCAGCGCACCAAAAAACGTAAAAATCAATCGAAACATTAGAGGCAGTTTAAAAAAAAATTTTTTTAGTGTACCTGTGTTATTCATGTTAAGTTTTTCATGTCATCTTCAAAGTGCCAAATTTCACTTAGGAGTATGTTTACTAAAGCTTAATGTGCATTAACAGACGTTAGTGCGTTAAGTGCTGCCCTGACCCATTGAAAATGGCATCACTTAACGCGCATTAACTTTTGTTAACATGTGCTAACCTTTAGTAAACATGATCCTCATTATTAGTCTATGCTTTTACATCCAATACACATTAAGAGGGGGATTCTAGAAAGGACGTTTAAGTTAAATCAGGAATGTCCAGGGTGGAACGTGCAGAAAAATGCCAAGGATATTTATGTCTCTGGCCGATTTCAGAAACATTGAAGTCCCCAAATGGATGTGCACGCGGGCAGTCACATAGACATCTTCAACAGGGACACTTAGGTCAGGGACATTGTAGGACTGGTACCCTGTGATCTGCTTTGAATGAAACAAAATGGATTCCTGCTACAACTCTCTGCTGTGTACTAAGACACAGACCTGCTGACCAAGCAACTGCCTGCCAAGTGTTGCTGTGTGTGCATACAGAAGGCCATTGTTCCTGGTCATGTCTACGAATATTTGCAAGAGAACCTGCTTTTCAAGCCTCTCTCATCCATAGACTGTTCTATTGACCTTGGAGACTTGCAGCAATGTATGAGACTTCATGCCATCATCTTCTGCATTTCATCTCTCACCATGGACTCTTTCTCTGCAAGATGACCACCTAATGACTACCTCCTGATTTGCCAAGATGCATCGCAGTATCTCATGCCAACCAGTCACCAAAATGTGATAGGGACTCATCACAAAGAATAACACAGTATGCATGGATTTTGCCATTTTGCTCTTGACTACTTTTGCCTTTTCTTTCCTTGCTGCTACTAGAAGTACAAATATAGCCTGTGACATTCCAAGGTCATTCCACCAACCCTGTGAGACATTATAGACTCTCACAGACACCTGGAAGGTTCTGTGCTCTCACGCGGCTTGCCTCTGATTGGCTAGAGCAGGTGCTATCTAGCCTAGCTGCCTCTTTTGGACTCTGTGCTGTTTCAGAGACTGCCTCGGACCCCAGCTGCATTTGTCCACCTGGCAGAGCTAAGGTACCAGTCTTCCGTCTTCACCCTGGGGTGGTTATTAGTCAGGTAGCTCTTTTCTGTACTTTTCCTAAGTGCAGAGCAAGCCTGTGAACTCTGGTTGCTAATCAGGGAGGTATTACTACTACTACTGAGCATTTGTATAGCGCTACCAGTCATACGCAGCACTGCTACTACGTACTTATAGTGCTGCTACAACATATGACCTCATTTTTTATATTGCTAGTTTATATATAGTTTTAAATATCTTTTATTTTTCTATCCAAAATAAATTCAGTATATCATCACAGAACTCTGTCTCTCTCTTCTAGCTCATTACTAGAGCATCCCACCAAAACTGAACCCCTACAAAACCTCTGCCACCTGGCTTACCGGATCCTGAACTGTCCCGTCACTAACCTCCTCACTCAATGAATTTCCCATCCCCCTGGTACCTTTGTTCAAATACCTTGGTGTTATCCTCGACAGTGGTCTCGCCTTCCACAAACAAATCAGTGCTGTTGTGAAACGCTCCTTCTTCGCCCTTCATCAGATTTGCTCCATTTGTTCATTTCTCCCCGACTCAGCCACCGCTACCTTGCTTCTGTTTCTGGTCTTATCCCGTTTCAATTATTGTAATGTTGTTTATGCTGGCCTCTCTTATTATCAGATTAAATGTCTACAAACGATTATGTATACAGCCATTCGAATACTACATCATGCTTCCAAATTTGACCTGTTACCAATCTGCTCATCAATTCCCACTAGTTACCTCTTTCCTATCAGATTCGATATAAACTCCTCACTATGGTTCACAAAACCCTACACAATGGCACTCCCTCTTACCTGTCTTCATGTATTATTTCCCATGCTCCGTTGTGGCTTCTTTGTTCCATTCACGTCAATCGCCTTCACCTCCCCTCCCCTCCCCCTCTTGCACCCATTACGAATCTACCCATCACTCTGCTTTTTATTTTCTGGGTTTCAGTCTTTGGAACGCACTACCTGTTGATCTTCACTTGGAACTGTCCTTCTCTAGATTCACGTCCCGTCTCAACTCTCACCTGTTTCAGTTAGCTTTCAATTTGTCTCCACTGGTAGCTCGGGATTCTGCCTCCCATTCCCTTGGCACCTGATCCTCTTCTTCCCCTTCTTTGTAATTCTGTTACATATCTCTTCTTCATTTTGCTATGTTTTTATTGGCGTATCTTTTTCTCTTTCTTGATTGTTTTTATGTACACTGCTCTGCTGTTACAAAGGGCGGTATAGCAAATTTTAATAAACCATAAACCTGAGGGCGAGGGACTAATGACAGGCTTTCCCCTAGATGCAACTGAGCATAACTTATCTGTCTGTCTGCCAATACTCCCCACAATATCCATCTCAGACAAGCTAACAGAAGGGGACATCCAGCGGCATAGCAAAGTGAAAACATGAGCCCCCATTTCCCATCAGTGTTTGCTGGCATAGTATGAAATGGAGGGGGTGCTAGTGTAGTTCCTTTTCCACACCTTCCAGATGTTTTCTTGACAAAACGAGCATTTTTCAGATGCTTGTTCATGCCTGCAGCAGATTTAAACTTAGATATGACTTGGGATATCCAGAGTGTTTCTGAGATCAGGCAGGGATGTCCATGTTATTAGAAATACCGCAGCTATACCTCCGTTACTCCCCTGTTCAGACGTGGATGTCCTCGCACTGGGGATGTCCATAGACCCAGCTTCTCAAACGTCTCTGAGATATGGACATCTGCGTGCCCATGTGCAGATGTCCAAAGCGTGAATAGCGCTTTCAAAATAACACTCTAAGGGGCATGTTTACTAAACTGTCTTAATGTTACCAGCGCTAGTTGCAGCGTTAATGTGAAGAATGCCATATAAGGTAGTGGGCGTTCCAGAGGAAAGGTTGCAAGGAATCGGTATCGTGCGATAGTGTGCGCCGTGGCACATTAACGCGCGTTATCCCTAAGTTCATGCCAGTGCAGTGTTAGCAGCTATAAAGATGTAGCCCACTGGGTACTGCAGTGACTGTGGAGGCAGAGGTCATGGGTTCAATCCTGCAGTGCTGTTATGTAAGAAGGCTGTCTGAGGCATTTCCTTTTAATTTAAATCAGTGCTGCCAGCAAAAACACCCTCACAGTGCCGTAACCTAAGGTGCCGCATAAGGCGCCCTATAAGGCACTCCATAGGACACATTATAAAGTGCCCTGTCTGCCAAGGCACCTTATAATGTACCCTATAGGGTGCCTTTTGAGGCACCTTAGGCTACGGCACTGTGAGGGTGTTTTTGCTGGCAGCACTGATTTAAATTAAAAGGAAAAGCCTCAGACAGCCTTATTAAAAAACACCACTGTGGGATCAAACCCATGACCTCTGCCTCCTCAGTCACTGAAGCAACCAGTGGGCTACATCTCTATAGCATCTAGCACGATGCTGGCTGACTACAGAAACACCGCAGATCACCATACAAACTGTCTGCTGTGGTTACCAGGATAGGGCAAACCCACCCATACCCATGATGTACTGCACATGCAGATCAGCAGCCTACATCTGATCACAAGATGGGGTATGCGCCTCTATAGCACCCCGGCCTGGAAGGGGGAACTGACCATGTGTGTTACTGGCACAGAGTAGCTTCAGACTGTGACATTGTGCGGTTCCTGTGCTCACCCTGAGGGTGAGGTGGGCACCCAGCACCAGGTCCACAGCACCTGGCTTGCCTGAGATAGGGCACCCAGCACCAGGTCCACAGCACCTGGCTTGCCTGAGATAGGCTGTGCTGCAGGTCCCTATCAGTGCCAGTGTGTGTTAGGTAGTCCTTACAGACACACCTAGGTTACACCTGTGTCCATCTGTATTTCCCAGTCACGTCTAGCCCTTGTGGACTATGATGCACCCAGAATAGTGCATATCCTGTGTGGTTTGCCATGGTCACATGTTATAAGAGAAGGGTGGTGTTTGGACCCAAAAGCAGATTATGTAGCACCACCCAACCCGCCCTCTGTGGGTCAGGGTGGGGGACAGGATCTCCACCAACATATTCACATTCTACATCTCTGCAATGGTGGCAGTAGAGGGGATCATCAACCCCAGTCCTGTTGGGGAACAGGCACCCCTACAGGGCAGTCAATGCAGATATGTATGCTTCACATAGGGCACTAAAGTGAATTATAAATGCTTCGAAACTGGGTTTAACAACCACAAAAGTCCAAAGAGAACCCAGCATACAGTGAACCACAAATAAACTTTTTTTGTTGGAATGGCCAGCACAGTATACAGGATTTTGCCTGCTACCACAGTGGCCCATCCTTTTTAATCAATTATAATACAAATTTAAAACAGCTCTCATTGAAAAATGGCTGTACTTAGCTGTGCAGAAAGAAATCAGGCTGGAAGAACGTTATTTGCAGCGATGAATCGATGTTTGCCTCAGCAGGTCAATAAAGTAACGTCCTTTTTAATCAATTATAATACAAATTTAAAACAGCTCTCATTGAAAGATGGCTGTACTTAGCTGTGCAGAAAGAAATCAGGCTGGAAGAACGTTATTTGCAGCGATGAATCGATGTTTGCCTCAGCAGGTCAATAAAGTAACGTCCTTTTTAATCAATTATAATACAAATTTAAAACAGCTCTCATTGAAAAATGGCTGTACTTAGCTGTGCAGAAAGAAATCAGGCTGGAAGAATGTTATTTGCAGCGATGAATCGATGTTTGCCTCATCAGGTCAATAAAGTAACGACATGTCACGTTTCGGGGGTATACACATCAACCCCCTGCTTCAGGTCAGACCTCTGAATCAGGCTGATGTTCTTTACCTGATTCAGAGGTCTGACCTGAAGCAGGGGGTTGATGTGTATACCCCCGAAACGTGACATGTCGTTACTTTATTGACCTGCTGAGGCAAACATCGATTCATCGCTGCAAATAACGTTCTTCCAGCCTGATTTCTTTCTGCACAGCTAAGTACAGCCATTTTTCAATGAGAGCTGTTTTAAATTTGTATTATAATTGATTAAAAAGGATGGGCCACTGTGGTAGCAGGCAAAATCCTGTATACTGTGCTGGCCATTCCAACAAAAAAAGTTTATTTGTGGTTCACTGTATGCTGGGTTCTCTTTGGACTTTCACATAGGGCACTGGCAGACAGGCAATAGGCCTGGAAAAGCTGAGCTCCCCCCACCACAATCTGACATTCACCAGCAGAGGGCACAGTCAGTCTCCACCCTGCAAGGTGCTCCAGCCATACACATGCTAACTGTAGACAGTCTGCTAGCTAGTACATAATGCATTTCCTGGAGGAACCGTGTGCACCCAAAAATGGGATGTGAGCACACACACCAAGCAAGTATGTCAGTGATTGAGCCCCAGAAAAGAAAACTCATAAATATCACATGAGAAAAAAACTGTACAGCACTATGGGGGAACCTAGCCATGCCATGGTCACTGATCAGTCAGGGTGAGAGTGACCTCCCAGCATGACATGCTGTGGTCACCCTGTCCGTGCAGGTGGTGGTCGGGCACTACAATGTCCCAGCCATTGCCCTATGCCCTGTGCAGATGCATCCTGCCCTGACAGCTGTGTGTGGGCCATACCCACAATACCTTGCTCCTCATTATGCACATTGTCAGGCTAACCCTGGAGACAGTGCAAGCATAGGGGGCTCAGTACAGTGTAGGCAGCTACAAAACACTGGGTAGACATACACACACTCCCACACCTATTGCAGCATTGTGCAAAGATAGAGGTGGTTGGCAGCCCTGGCCGCCACACCAGTCCTGGGCACAGTGCAGGCATTGCTAAGGTATGCAGGTTGTCATGATGTGGGTATCAATAAAGATGAGAACTTGAAAAGAAACCCTTTTTCTTTTAGGAATCTAGATGTGCAGTTACCTCCAGGCACAGCTAGAGGGAGCAGGAATGACCATACAGGAGCTAATGAGCCTAAGAGGGCTAATGATTTGCACCTGGGAATGACCCCGGAAGTCTTGAAGGAAAGATTCCTTTATAAGTCAGAGCTGAATGCCAGCAAGGCAGAGGAGCAAGCAGAGAAAGGAGCAGAGAAGGAACTGAGACAGAGGAACGTCTTTACAAGGAGGAACAGCTCTATTAAGAGGATCAGCTCCAAGAGAAGGAGTAAGTGAAAGAATCCTATGTGAGCAAGCCCAAAGGAACAGAGTTCACAAGGGTGAAGTTCAGAAGGGCCAGGCTAAGCGTGCTGCTGTTCAAGGGAAGTATGTTAGAGCCAGCTCTGAAGTTAGAGTGTGTGCCACGCCCTGTTCTCACAGTGTTCCTGACTCAAGAGCAGAGAGACAGAAGCAAAGAACCAGAGAGAATGGTTTAGAGAAAAGCTTGCAGTCTCTGAGAAATGCTAACCAAGTGTTAACAGGCAAGAAAGGAAAAGCACTTTGTGAAAAGGCTGAGTTCTTACCAAAGGAGAAAAGGGAATCCACATCAGGTTTTACCAGGCTGCCAGAAAGCAGAGCATTGCCTAAAGCTTGCACGCAGAGAACCTGTTACAGGAGGAAAGTTTCTGAAAGGGAAAACTCCGCGGATTCAAATGAGCCAGACTCAAGGTATGAAAGATTTATTAATGATATAAAATGCTTGAGTCCTAAAGGCCCTGTTGAAACACGTGCTCACTCTGTAAAGAAGGAGAAGCCAGATTGGTTTCATAAAATCCCTAAAGCACTTAGAACACAGTGGTACTGGAGACAAGACCCTAGAGACATTGCACACAGACCTGTGTCAGACAGGGACAGTGATTATTCCCCTGATGAAGAATCCATGGAGATAGAATGCATAAATACTGTTCCCATGTCTCAACCTGAACAGATGGAATGTGAGTTGTGCATAGCCTCGTGCCAGGAGTCTGTAGCCACCGTGTAACCTAGAAGAAGTTTGTAGAATTCCTATGCTATGGGAATGAGCTGAATTCATGTAATCAAGCCTTGCATTAATTGTGAAGTTTAACAATTAAGCATATGATTTGAATGCTGGTACCTTTTGAAACAAAGGACTTTCTGTTGATTCTAAATGTCTTATTTTGAACCCTTGCACTGACAGGGAATAAAAGCCTTAATTTCTCTACACTTGGTTTCGTTAATGAGTGCTCTTAGGAAGCTGGAATAAGTAAGAACATCTTTACTACGTCAGATGAACCTTACATTCCCTTTGGCTACCTAAAATAATCTTTGCTGTGGAGCAGCCCCATATTTCTAATGGCATAGGCAGGGCGCCCCACGACAAGGTGCTAGTTTTGGTAGCTGCTGCTCTGCGCAGGGCCCAACAGCCTGACTCTCCATGAGGCTTTGGAAAGTGGAGCCTGTGGGTGTGGGTGTTTGTGCCCCTGTTGGCCAATGCTCTAGGGCAGAGGTTCCCAACTCTGGTCCTGGTAGGCCCATCAAGATTCAGGTTTTCAGGCTGCCCCTAATGAATATGCATGAGGTACATTTGCATACAATGGGGGCACTGCATACCAATGCATCTCATGCATATTTATTAAGGACAGCATGAAATCCTGAAGGGTGTTTGGCCCTCCAGGACTGCAGTTGGGAACCTTTGTTCTAGGGAGTGCACATGTTTATGGTGTATGGGCTCTCTAGGGTAAAATATAGGGGCATGGTCGGCAGGAGCCACAGCTGGGACTTGAACCTGTGATCTTCTGCCCCTGAACATACTGGCTGTGTATACTGCACCAAACTGTTACCACAGAGGCAGGTCATTCCCTGGGGATACCATTACTGTTCATCAGACAGCGCTTGTTTGTTGCACTTCACGCCACCCACCTGAAAAGGGCTTGGCCTTAGTCTGCTGTGGGCAGATGCCACTGCCCCCTCCACCACCAGCATCCCTCTGCCACAATGCTAACATGCCCTTATGCCGGTGGTGCTAGTGGTGCGCAGTCCCAGGCCATCCAGTGTGCCAGTAGGTGGCTGCCTATGGTGCATGATATGGGGTAGGGGTGCCTGCATAGAGATCCACACTTCCCCCAGCACCGCCTGCCAATGTTATTTATTTTATTTATTTATTTAACACGTTTTTTATACCGCCTTTTCCTTCAATGTTATGTGCCCTTTGGGGTACTTGCTGGGTAATGTCCATTGTGGCACTATGGGACACACACTCGTGGACATGTTTGTCCTTGGTCAGTTGCTGTCTTACTGGTTTTCCGTTTCTAAATTCCTATGTATCACCTAGGCATCTGCCTAGTCCAACCTGTGCCCCAGTTGCCCCACTGCATGTCCCACCTGCAGCCCACTGTACCCCATTTGTAGCCTCACCATAGTGCCCTTTTGTACTTGGGCACTATGCTGTTGCTGCACATGTATCACTACTATCACTTTTCTTGGTCTCCCTGCCTTTGCTCTACATTGCTGACTGAAATGGTTTCTCTTTCCTGCAAATGTGCCTCTAATGCAAGGTTTTCACTGGCGTTAATTTTCAGACCCTGATTTCACAGCATTAGTGTGCCTGGATCCTCTCCCCACCCACTCTCCGCCCATTGACCCCCTTCTCTCCTCCCTCTGGAACAACTTACTCCACCCTCTGTGCGCCTTAACGCCACCGGAGATGTTATCACGTGATAAGTGACGTTATCAACGTCGCCGCCGCAACATTAGCGCTCTTTAGTAAACATACCCCTAAGTGTCAAAATTAACTCACAAATGGCCAAGCTTACTAAAGTGCACCACCAAGTAACATGAGGTTTAGTGCACACCAAGTACACCAGGTTAAAAAATACCATGTACTAAAAATGGGGCCACGCCAAAAATCCTGTGCTACCCAAGTAGAGCGAGTTGGAGTGGAGACTAGGTGGTTCTGGAGCGCAGCATGCACATTGCAGGTAACGTCGGCCGTTTTCATATGCACTCTCCGGCAATGTTGTACTTAGCATGGGTGCACTTAACCGCCATCTCAATGGTTGGCATTAAGTGTGTCCGCTCTGATCACAGCAGGCAGTAAGAGCACAGTGGTCATGAATAACCTATGCTACCAACATGAGGACATGCTGGGAGTTCCATTCACTTAACGCAGAGAAAAGTTGTTTAACAAGCATTAGCTGACTGAAAGATAACATAATGCAGTTAGCCACATCTATTCAAGTGGCATTATGGGGGTAATATAAGAGGGCACATATTTTAAATTACAAAGCACACACCTGAATCATAGCATTTTTGGGCCCGATATTTAAAACCAGCACCTGCTAACCAGATAAATGGGGGTGACCAGAGCCAGCCACTGAATTTCAGAGGCTTTATCCAGACAATGCCATTGAAGATCATCTGGATAGTACCAGGCTGGTCCGGGTGCAGAGTTGGGGCAGACCAGCAAAGTATCCAGAGAGCAGCAATTTTCAGCATTCCTCTCCGGATAACTATCCGCATAACTGAGGACAGCGAAAGAGCAGTCTTAAGTTATGCGAATGGCTATCCAGAGAGCGGAACTGAAAATTGATGTTATGCGGATAGTGGAGGCAGTCATTAACATACTCGATATTCAGCGCCGGAATCCATATATTGGCCGGCACTAAATATCTGGCTATATCTTTAAATGCTACGGTTGGCATTTCAAGAGAACACCAACAACAGCTCATTAATTATTAAGATGAGCACATGTTGATGGTTTGTAAAATAGCGACCAGTGTAAAGGCAAATGTGTTACTTTCACTGTGGGCAAAGTTTGAACGGAGCATGGATGGTGCAAGCAAGTATGTGCATTGATTATAAAATATGGTAATTTAGGTTCAGACTTGCAAAATATAGACCAAGTGAGAAGAAAAAGGACCCGATTGGATTAAGCTCAAAGCTAACAAAGAAGAAATCCAAACACATCAAAAAATCCCCTCTGTGGCTTACACACTAATTTTTGTCGGAGTGTGTCAACTCAGTGTCCAAGGGAGAAACCAGAGACACCACCGTGATTGCTCCTTTTATTCTATAAATTTAGTAAAAAAAGCAGTCCAAACTTAGCTGTTTTCCAAGAGCACCGCCAAAGCACATCCAATGAACGACGTGGCTCACGTTTTGGGTTTTCCCCAACAAACAAGAAACCCTGCTTCAGGTCAAATGGACCGACAAATGGCGATTCTTCAGCTTACACAGCCAGGGGAAACATTCCAATTAGTCTTCGGCGGCGTCTGACGTCAGAGTGATGAGCAGGTCACCGGAACCAATCATAATCAGCCTACTGCGGAGCCCCAGCCTAGGGGAAATCCCACTTAACAGGGAATACCCCTGGAGGCATCCTGAGTAAGAATGAAAACACAAATCAGATAATAGTGTACCAGTCCAACTGGAGATTGAGCCCCTCCGGTGGTGTCTCTGGTTTCTCCCTTGGACACTGAGTTGACACGCTCCGACAAAAATTAGTGTGTAAGCCACAGAGGGGATTTTTTGATGTGTTTTGGATTTCTTCTTTGTTTGCAAAATATAGACGCAGCCCTTTACACCAGCTCCTGGGCTCCTGTAAGTGATTGCGCCTTAATTTAAGGCATGTTGTGCGTATTGAATATCCGGGACAAATTTAAAGCGGTGACAGCCAGTCACTTTAAGTGTGCTGGCTTCCGCCATTGAAAATCCCCCCCTAGGATTTTATGGAGGCAATTTTAGAACAGGACCCTATGTGCGACATCCAAAAAAACCCTTATTTTATAAAGACAACATAGCCTATTTTAGAAAGCCAAAAAGATGCCTCTTGGAACCAGGCCCCAATAGTGCAGAAATGTGACACACACATTGATGCCTCTTCTGAACAAGATGTAAATGTATGCATGTACTCTGCACTCACAGATTTCATAACCTACATGTGATTCCGCCTTCATTCAACTCAAACGATGCCCCAGGAATACCTATGCACGGGTCATGTAAAAGTAGGCACACTCTTTCCATGCACAGGCACGCAGGGGCTTAACAGTGTGCTAATTCCCACATTAACAGACAAGTATGGAATGAGTGCAGACCAAGAGGGGACTGTGGCTTACACTCAACATGCAGTACTGTACCTGTGAATGCAGCAAATAAACCAGGCAGTAGGTGGCACTGAGTGCATCCATGTTATCAGCAATGCACTTAATACATGGAAAGTGTATTTCTCTGCATTAAGAGGGCACTATCACTTAATAATGTGCATTATAGAAATAATGCAGACTATGAGGCCATACTGCACCCTATTATGCAATTATATGTACTATATGCACATGCAAGAATAGTGTGCTCTACTAATGAAATTTGGGAAGTGATGAAAAATAAACACAAGTAATGATCCCGCACAAAGGCTCCCTGTACAAACAGCGGAGTTATATGGGGAGCCTTAGAAGGGGGCGAGAGGGGGCAGGTGGAAGGTGAAGTGAGGGCAGGGTGTGGGTGGGTCATCACTCTAGATGTTCAGAGCCAATTCTGAGGTTGGCCTTGTACGTTCAGGGTAGGCCGCTTAGTCGGGGGACTTATTCCACCTCAGAGATGGAATAGTTCCCCCTGGATGCGGGGTAGCAGTGGCGATCAGCAGGGACAAAACCAGGAGGCGTGCAGAAGCTTCCCCACAGCTGGACCCTGGCCAGGGGGGCCGGATTGGGGGTCTGGCTGTGGGGAAAGGACATTCTTGGCGGTGGCCGGCATTCACAGCTCCTGAATGGAGCCGTGGTGCCATGGCAATGGGATGCCATGGCTCTGCGGCTCCATTCAGGAGCCTAACTGAGCTAGACGGGTTGTGGCTGGATGTGCGGCCGGTCAGAATTGGGGCCCAGCCTGCATGTCCAGGGCATTAGACATGATTCTGATCCCATGCAGGCATGTCTAGCTCCCGCGGGATCAGAATCAGGTCTACCGCTGTACGCCCCAATTCTGAGGGACTGGACGTCCAGAAGGAAATTGGCCTCTAAATGTAAAATGAAATGAAACCAAAATGTTTTTGCCTTCACACCCCTAGTATTTTTATAAGTCTGTTTGTGCTCTACCCAACCTTCTCTCCTAAACACATCTACACCCAGGTCACATACAAGTACACACCCACTTGTTATAGAATGCACTTGTATGCACGAGGTAATTTTGTAAGAGGACTTTTAAGCATGTAAAACAGTGTTTACACATAAAACTGCCTTTATAAAATGTTAAACTAACAGAGCAGGAGGCTTAGTGCAAAAAAAGTTCAATTTTACTTATGATTCTTCAAAACATACCGATTTAAGAATGAGAGCAGAAGCTTTGACTTACTATTGAATTTGCGAAAGGGAAGAGTATTCCTAAAGAAAATAATCCCAACAGGGGGCCTCCGATCATGCCAAAAATAGAAAGAGCAGCCTAGGGAAAGAACAAACCGAGACAAATTCTGAAATACCCCTCTACATTATTCAAAAGGCTCTTAAAATGTTAAATGAAAGAAGCGTCCTGAAAAGTAAAGCGGGGCAGGGCCAACATTAGTCTGAGAAGGATGAGTGTAACAACAGAGACTCTGTCGATCATCATAATTTTGTCAGATCAAGATTGCTATGCAAATAATAAAGGTTTTAGTGTCAGTACACATGCAGAAAACCACAGAGAATTTTTGTCACAAAAAAGACTTGGGGGCTTGTTTACAAAGCCGCGGTAGTGGTTCGCGATCGCGATCGCAGCCGCGGCCCCATTGAAATCAATGGGGCCGCGGCTCCGATTACGTTCGCAAACCGCTACCGCGGCTTTGTAAACAAGCCCCTTGATAACATAAAAAAATCAGAAATAGCCTGTCATTTTAGATGATAAGAAAATCACATTTGGGGGTAATTATATAAGGATGCACTTACTGTTAGCCTGATAGTAGGTGTCCCAAAAGGGCTTTTTAATTTATTTTTGCACATATGGTCACATAAACGTGTAAACAGCCTCTTAAAAATTGCGACCAGAGTAAAAACACATCTGTTCATGTTCTGGTGCGTACTTTCATGCTGGGCATGTAAAGGAGTTTAAGTTTGGGCAGAGCGTGGGCGTAACCCACAAATATGCGCATAGATTATAAAATATCTTAATCCATGCGCATACGTGCTTAAAGTAGGTGTGATCGTTTACACTGGTTCTTGAGCAGACGCAAGTGGCCACAGCCACATTCGCGGCCCATTTTCAGCCACTTAAGCTAGTATTTTATAAAGAAAAATAGGCACCTTATAGAATGGCACCGAAGTAGGAACGTTTTGACTAGTTTAAACCAAGCACCCCCCTAATAAAATTACCCTCCAGAAGTTTCTTTTGTGCTGTTTCCCATCCAAAATAATACAAAAAAGCATCCTTTTAATAGGCAGAAATGAATAAAAAGAAAAAAACTACTGAACGAAGCGAAAAACAAAACCAAAGTTTTGCCCATGCACACTCCTTTACAAAATAGTTTTGGGTCAATAGTAAGACCAGGCAGCGAGCGTTTTTTTAAGCAGCAGCCGTAGTGTGTGAAAAACATACATATTCGATGTCACTATATGGAGAGGTGGAGGTAGAGGAGTTGAGCTTGTTGGAGGGATTCATGGTAGTAAAGGCCTGACTTGGGGTCCGCTACCTCGTTGCTGCTGTCAGGAACCTGCAAAGTTCCTGGTAGCAGCAATGCAAATTGAAGAGCTAAGGATGGTCTTTTTTACTTTATTTACTTATTTATTTTTTAATTGCTGCTCCCACTGGACATGCCCACAAATGCCTGTGTGTTCCCAGCATTCTTCTAGATATTTTACAAAATGTTTTACATTCAGCAGAGCCTTTTGTAAAATACAGGGAGAACTGAGCACATCCCAACCTGGACGTCTCATTTCCCTTCTCCATGTGATCTAAAATGAGCCTTTAAGTCTGCCAAGCTACCTCTCCTCTTATTGCACTGCAAACAATAGCTTGTTCCCAGTCATTGCCCTCCCTTGCCCGCCTAGACTCATTTCCTGTATATGCCTCAGGCATACTTAATTTTGTCACTGTTTGTTTAATACCACTTCTGAAGTTTATTAACATATAAGGCTAAGGACATTTCTGCATTTGCAAACCGCATAGAATGGTATGTTATACAAGCTTTAAATAAATACAGGAAAGGAAGCTCTAGAACAGGGGTCTCAAACTCCAGTCCTGGAGGGCCGCAAACCAGTCAGGTTTTCAGGGTAGCCCCCATTGTATGCAAATATATCCCATGCATATTCATTAGGGAGTAATCTAAGGAAATATTTCATTATAGAGGGAGGACGTACAGAACGGCCTTCCAGTGACTGAGGCGAAGACAAGAATAGCGCAGGACAAGCCCAGAGGAATGATAGAGCTGAGCAGGTGGTGTGAGTGAGCAAACTGGATGGGCCATCTGGTCTTTGTCATCAGGTTCTATAGGGAACATATTAAACTATTTAAAGCACCTAGCCACTACTGCTTTAATTAAACCCAGAAATTCAGTGCCAGAACGTAACTGACTTCTGTTGCCAAACATCCGGTTCACCGGACTGCAGCCCTGCTATTTGGTTAGTGATGATATTCAGTCATTAATTGGATAGTGCTAACCCAATGAATGTTAGCACTTGTCTTAAAATTAACCAGTTAAACTATCGGATTAGCAGCTGAATATCACCGCTAACTAGACAGCTACCAGCACTGTCCCCCACTTACCCACAGACCGCCCCAATTTTAACTGGGCATTGTTTATGCAGTCTGTGAGGATATTCAACTGAACTAACCAGTTCGTGCAACTAAATATCGAGTTGGGCGTGTTTTAGCCACTTAGCAAGTCTGCTAACTGGCTAAAATGCTTTGAATATACCCCCTATGTTTTTATGTCTATAATACAAATAAATCTCACCTGGCCAGAAGTTTTAGACTTAAAATGAGAGTAATTTGAAATACAGATGAATGATCCTCTATAACATTTCTAGGTAAGGGACTAATTGTAGGGATCACAGGGACTCCATTGGACTTTATCACTTATTAGGATGTTCTGCAAATGTGGGTAATAAACTCAATGAGATGCCTAGTGATCAGGTGTTCTCTACCCTGTCCTCGGGACCCACCTAGCCAGTCGGGTTTTCAGGATAACCACAATGAATATGCATGGGAGAGATTTGCATATAATGGAGGCAGTGTATGCAAATCTCTCTCATACATATTCATTGTGGTTATCCTGAAAACCCGACTGGCCAGGTGGGTCCCGAGGACAAGGTTGAGAACCCCTGCTAGTGATGAACTTAGCATAATGCCACCTACCTGTAACAAGGCTCCCATTAGAGACGCCAATGCCGCCATGGCAATACACACGACACCATAGAGCAGACCTAAATAAATGTGCAAAATGTATTACTATCAGCGCTCATGGAGATGACAAATTATTTCTTTATTGCAGGAGGCTTAACTTTCTTGTTCTGGTTAGAGTGGTAAGATGGTATCACTGGTAGGATTGGATAAGAACTGCTATATTGGGTCACACCAAAGGTCTATCAAGTCCAGTATCTTGCTTCCAGCAGTGGCCAATCCAGGTCACAAGTACCTGGCAGGATCCCAAAAGGATTCCATGCTGCGTCCCCCACAGATAAGCAGTGGACTTCCTCAAGTCCACCTTAATAATGGTCTATGGACTTTTCCTCCAGAAGCTTGCCCAATCCTTTCTTCAGCTCAATCATGTTAACTGCTTTTGCCACATCTTTCAGCAGTGAATTCTAGAGCTTAATTATGCAATGATTAAAAAAATGTCTGCTCTAATTTGTTTTAAATGTACTACATAGTAATTTGGTGGAGTGTTCCTAGTTTTTGCACTTTTGAAAGAGCATTCGATTCACATTTACTCATTTCACCACACTTATTTTATAGACCTCTGTCCTATCCCCCTTCTACTGGCTCTTCTCCTAGCTTGAAGAACCCTAACTTCTTTAGCCTTTCCTCGTAGGGGAATCATCCTATCCTCTTGATCATTTTGGTCACTCTTCTCAGGGTTTTAACCCTCCCCTACTCCCACATTCTACAGGTTCTCAATCTCAGCTAAAAGTCCAAAAGCATAATTTATTCTTCATTTAAAACTGGACTGAGTTGGTCTTGTGACATCGTTGTGTCTTATGATTTTTGGTAGCTGCCCAGCTCTAGTATTAGCGGAGCTTGGCTTTGAGAAGCTGTTGCCTTTTCATAAGTTAGCTCTTTGCATTGATCTGAAGTCCAGCTCTTAAGGCCATTTATTTATTTATTTGTAAGACTTCTATATCACAGATCTGATACAATCTCCATAGTTAATATAACATACACATAAAACAGAAACATAACTCAATAAAGCATCATAAAACAAATACATAAAACAGAAACAAAAAAAATACATATGTGTCGGAAACATACTTTTATCTGGCTCCTGAACTAAATGCTTTCCTAAAATAATATTTGTATGTAAGGGAATGCCTTTGTTTTTACTTTATTGTAAACTGGTGCTTTGTTTTTATTATTATTTGACAATAAAGCGTAGTTACTCACCTGTAACAGGTGATCTCCGGGAACAGCAGGAATTTAGTCTTCACATATGGGGTATCGTCGGTACCAACGGAGCCCGCACGGGAACGCTCCCCAGCGTCCAATAGGAAAGCTTTTGGGAGCATCCCATAGCGCCTGCGTGCTGCCTTCCTGCCTTTCCAACTGTCCCTCTCCAGTTACATTTATAGCTGAGACAAAAGAGAGAGGGAGAGAGAGAAAGAGAGAGAGAGAGAGAGAGAGAGATACAACTCCTAGGGGAGGTGGGCGGTTTGTGAAGACTAAATTCCTGCTGTTCCCGGAGATCACCTGTTACAGGTGAGTAACTACACTATCTCCAGGAACAAGCAGGAATGTAGTCTTCACATATGGGACTCCCTAGTTGCAGATGCCAGGGAGATGGCCCCAGGAAGTTGTCAGCCCTTGCGAAAGGGCCCCACTTCCCCCCATGGATCTCTGGCATCCTACCAGGGATGGTGGGTAGGAAACATAGAAACATAGAAACATGATGACAGAAAAAGACCACAAGGCCCATCTAGTCTGTCCTTCCATAACAACTACAACAGTCCACTTTTTACCTTTAGAGATCCTCTGTGTTGGTCCCATGCTTCTTTGAATTCAGTTACTGTCCTCATCTCTACCACCTCCACTGGGAGACTATTCCACGGATCCACTACTCTTTCCGTAAAGAAATATTTCCGCATATCACTCCTGAATCTATCTCCCTTCACCCTCATCCCATGTCCCCTCGTAGCAGAACTTGCTTTCAATTGAAAGAGGCTCTCTCCCTGAACATTTATGCCATGGAGGTATTTAAACATCTCAATCATATCACCTCTATCCCGCCTTTCCTCTAAGGTGTACATGTTAAGATCCTTAAGTCTGTCCTCATATGCTTTATAATGAAGCCCATTAATCATTTTAGTAGCAACCCTCTGCACCGACTCCATCCTGTTCACATCCTTTTGAAGGTCTGAAAAAGGTGTTGAAGAACAGCTTGGCCAAACAAGGCATCCCGGCGGGAGTCCTTGTCTAAGCAGTAGTGGGCTGTGAAGGTATGTACCGAAGCACAAGTAGCTGCTCGTCAGATGTCGTTGATAGACACAGAGTGAAGATGAGCCATTGAGGCTGCCATGGCTCTCACATTGTGAGCGGTGACATGGCCTTCAACAGGAAGGTTCTTACTCTCAGAGGCAAAGGATATGCACTGTGCAATCCAGTTGGACAGTGTTCCTTTGGAAACTGGAAGTCCCAAATGACTAGGATCAAAAGCAACAAAGAGCTGAGAAGAATTTCTATGTTGCTGTGTCCTTTGCAAGTAAAAGGTCAAAGCTCTTTTACAGTCCAAAGTATGAAGGTTCCTTTCTGCACTGGAGGCATGAGGCCTCGGAAAGAATACAGGAAGGTAAACCACTTGGTTTAAATGGAAAGGCATAACCACCTTTGGAATAAAGTGTGGCTGAGTCCTAAGAACTACCTTATCATGGTGGAACCTTGTATAAGGAGGATCAGCCACTAACGCTTGCAATTCACTGATGCGATGTGCTGATGTGATTGCAATGAGGAAGATGACCTTCCAGGAAAGGAATTTCAAAGATGTAGTGGTTAATGGTTCAAAGGGCGGTTTCATGAGCTGCCCGAGCACCAGATTTAAGTCCCATGACACTGGTGGTGGCTTAATGGGAGGCTTTGTTAAAAGAAGGCCTCTCATAAATCTCGCTATGAGAGGATGAGAGGAAATAGGTTGTCCACTTAGAGGCTTGTAAGAAGCTGCAATAGCACTAAGATGGACTCTTACTGAATTTGTCTTGAGACCCGCATTTGACAAATGAAGGAGATACTCCAGTATCGATTCCAGAGGTATTGCAAGAGGGTTAAGACCCTTCTGCGAGCACCATATTGTAAACCTTTTCTACTTAAAGGCATTCGAGCGTCTTGTGGAGTGTTTCCTAGAAGCATGAAGGATATCCTTTACCTGTTGGGAAAGGTTAAGATCCTGAAGTTCTAGGCTTTCAGCAACCAGGCCCTGAGATGCAGAGACTGGGGATTGGGATGCCACAGCATCCCGTCCTCTTGGAAGAGAAGATCAGAGGCGGAGCTTGAGAAAGATGTAGGAGCAGAGGGTACCACGTTTGCCGTGGCCAACGTGGAGCTATGAGATCATATGACCTCTGTCTCTCTGAACTTGAATAGGGTTTTGGGGATGACGAGAATGGGTGGGAAGGCATATAGGAAGTCCTGACCCCAGTGAAGGAGGAAGGCGTCCCTTGCCTGACAACATCGAGCCGGAATTCTGGAACAAAATTGGGGAAGTTTGGTATTCAGCGGACTTGCAAAGAGGTCTATGTCTGGGGTTCCCCAAATCTGAAATATTTGGGCAACCTGGTCTGCATGGAGAGACCATTCGTGTGGAAGCAGCACTCGACTGAGTTTGTCTGCCCAAGATTTTTGAATGCCTGGAAGATACACCGCAAGGAGATGAATCTGATGCTCTCTGGCGAGGGCCCATAGTCGCAAAGCTTCGTTGCATAGCGACAGAGAGCCTGTTCCGCCCTGCTTGTTCACATAGAACATGGTTACCTGATTGTCCGTTTGAACTAGGATTGTCTTGTAGCTGAGCTGGGCGTGAAATACTTGAAGAGCAAGGAAGATTGCTCTGAGCTCCAGGAGGTTGATGTGAAGACAGGCCTCCTGTGGAGTCCAGGAACTCTGGGTAGACAGATCGTGCAGGTGTGCTCCCCATCCCACCTGTGAAGCATCTGTTGTTAGGGTGGCTTGCGATAGGGGTTGCTGGAAAGGAGACCCCACCAGAAGGTTTCTGGGTGATTGTCACCATTGGAGGGACGAAATAAGATGGTCTGAGTTTGTTATTTTGTCCGACAGGCAACCTGAGGCCTGTGTCCACTGAGTGGATAAAGTCCACTGGGCCGCTCACATATGGAGGCGAGCATAAGGAACCACATGCATGGTGGATGCCATGTGGTCTAGCAATTGTAGCATTTCCCAAGCAGTGAGACAAGGCTTGAACACTGCTTGGGAAGCTAGTTGTACTATGCGAAGACAGCGGGGCTGGCGAAGGAAATCCCTTGTCTGTCTGGTATCCAGATGAGCTCCTATGAACTCTAGGGACTGAGTGGGAGCAAGATTGGATTTTGGGAGGTTTATGACCAGTCCCAAATACTGAAGGATTTGCATTGTGCGAGACAGAGCAGAGCTGGCTTCTGGCACTGTAGGGGCTCGAATGAGCCAGTCGTCTAAGTAAGGGAAGACGAATATTCCCAGAGTGCGGAGAAATGCTGCCACCACAGCCATGCATTTTATGAACCCTCTTGGTGCAGAAGCCAGGCCAAAGGGAAGAACCTTGTATTGGTAGTGCTTTCCCTGAAACAGGAATATGAGGAATTTCCTGTGATTTGGATGGATGAGAATATGAGTATACGCATCCTTGAGATTTAGAGAACAAAGCCAATCCTGACTTTGAAGGTATGGCAGCAGAGTTCCTAGAGAGACCATTTTGAACTTCTCTCGGAACAGATATTTGTTCAATTCTCTGAGGTCTAAAATGGGTCTGTGTCCTCCTGTTTTCTTTTGAATAAGGAAATAGGGGGAGTAGAACCCTGTTCCCTGATGGGGAATGAGTACTTCCACTATTGCTCCTTGAGCAAGGAGCATTGTGACTTCTTGACCTAAGAGATTGTCGAGAGAGGTCTTATAATTGTAGGAGGGGGTAGGCTGTGAAAATGAAGCTTGTACCCCTCTCGTATAATGGACAGAGTCCAATTTTCTGCTGCTATTTGGTACCATCTGTGGGCAAAATGACAACCTGCCTGGGATGGTTAAGGGTTCTGGACCCTTCAGGGGCAGGAAGGCGAAGTTCTCTAGAAAGGAGTCAAAGCCCCTGAGGAGGCTGAGCCTGCTGAGCTGGCTGAGGTTTTGCAGCTTTTGGCTTCTTTTGTTGTCTAGGTTGTTGCTGCTGTCCCTTTTGGGCAGTCTGACCTGGATGGTGTCCCTGTTGGGTATAGGAAGGACAAAACTTCTTTTTCTTATTGAAAAATGGTTTCTTAAAGGATCTTTTCTTTGCAGGATCGGCTGTAGATTTGGACAATCTATCCAGTGTGATATTGTCAGCATCTATTTCGTTAGCCTTCTCCTGCCAATTCTTGCCAAAGAGATTTTCTCCTGTGCAAGGAATGTTTCCTAATTTATCCTGTACCCAAATTTCCAAGTCAGATGCCTAAAGCCAGGCGATCCGACGTGCACCAATGGCAATAGCAGAGGTTCTGCTTATGCACTCAAAACAGTCAAAGGCTGCACGATTAACAAACTTGGAAACATCCTGAGCATGTTTGACAAGAGTGAGATAGTCTTGTCTTTTGTCATCAGGAAGAAGGGGGCTCATAAGCTCCAAGTCTCCTGTGACTTCTTAAAGGAACATTCCCATATATAAGATATAGGAAGTGATCCTAGCTGAGAGCATGGAAGCTTGGAAGCATCAACGCCCAAAGGCATCGAGAATCCTACATTCACGACCTGGAGGATTGGATGCAGGGGCGGCCCAAGGGGGGTGCGGGGCCATGTGCGGAGACTCAGTGCGGGGCCTCATTTGCATAAGGGGCCTCATTTGCATAAATATTTGCATAATGTTACCATATACTAACTTTTAATAAACATGCCTCTTAATGAGTGTATGAATAAAGAAAGACTAAAAGATTTCTACATTACTATAATCCAGTGCCAACTGCCAGACACATTAGGAACTACTACAAACACTGCCCATTTAGAACCCATAGCAAACCCGCCGTATCCTAACAGCACTACCAGGACTCACAAAGCACCATACTCTACCTATCAAAAGGAAACATGCAAATATTAAACCAATACATTTCAGAGAATACCAATACATGACATACTGGGGAAAGAGAACAAGTGGCAATATCAAATAGGAATTATATAAACAGAATACCTCAGCTCAGTTACACATGAACAGAACATAAACCATCACCAAACAAGGAATCACAATTTAGAAACAGGACGACAATAATTAAACTGGGAATCCCAAAAGCCAAACTTGGAATGTACAACACTGTAGAAATAAAACTATACATTAATTTGCTCTTGTACTAAACAAAGCGCAGACGTTAATGATGCACATTTACCAGAGCTGACATATTCCAATTAATAAATTCAAAATAAAGAGATATTTTTCTACCTTTTGTGCATTTTTTTTCAGCTGCAATTGCTCCAGCCACTTTCTTCTGGTTTCTTCGTGTCTTCTGCTAACTCTCCATCGTCTGCTGTCCATTTGTCCTTTCTCCTCTCCTAGTTTTTTTCCATTCTCTCTCTACATCTGCTTTAACATACTAATCTTTCTCCTTTTGCTCTTTCCTCATTCCTATTTCATCCACTCAAATTTTACCCCTCCATCCTCAATCCCCACTTACTCTCCCAATACCCGGACAATTGTAGATTTTTCATCCCTCCCACACAAATATTTTTCCCCTCTCCATTTTACTCTCCCAGACCCATCCCATTCTAATCCTCCCCCAACATCAGCTCCCTTCTAGTTCCAGCCTCACCCAGCATCCATTCCCTTCTAGTCCCTGCATCAGCCCATTTCCAGTCCTAGCCCCCCATCAGCCCATTTCCAGTCCTAGCAACCCCCCAACCCAATACCAGTCCTAGCCCCCCCCATCAACCCACTTCCAGTCCTAACCCCCCATCACCCCATTTTCAGTTTAAGCTCCCCCTATAACCCATTACCAGTCCTAACCCCCCATCAGCCCATTTCCAGTCAGCCCCCCATAGCCCATTGCCAGTCCTAACCCCCCCATCAGCCCACAGCCCATTACCAGTCCTCACCCCATCAGCCCACCTCAAGTCCTAACCCCTCCCCATCAGCCCATTTCCTGTCCTAGCCCCCCCATAGCCCATTATCAGTCCTAACCCCACCATAGCCCATTACCAGACAGCCCCCGACAGCCCCCATCAGCCCAAAACCAGTCTTAACCTCCCCATAGCCCATTACCAGTTCTAACCCCCCCCAAAAGCCCACAGCCCATTACCAGTCCTAACCCCATCAGCCCACCTCAAGTCCTAACCCCTCCCCATCAGCCCATTTCCTGTCCTAGCCCCCCCATAGCCCATTATCAGTACTAACCCCCCATAGCCCATTACCAGACAGCCCCATCAGCCCACAGCCCATTACCAGTCCTAACCCCTCCCCATCAGCCCATTTCCTGTCCTAGCCCCCCCATAGCCCATTACCAGTCCTAACCCCCCATAACCCATTACCAGACAGCCCCCATCAGCCCAAAGCCCATTACCAGTCTTAACCCCCCCATAGCCCATTACCAGTTCTAACCCACCCCCCCCGACATCCCACAGCCCTTTACCAGTCCTAACCCCATCAGCCCACCTCAAGTCCTAACGCCTCCCCATCAGCCCATTTCCTGTCCTAGCCCCCCCATAGTCCATTATCAGTCCTAACCCCCCATAGCCCATTACCAGTCCTAACCCCCCCATCAACCCACAGCCCACCTCAAGTCAAGTCCTAACCCCCCCCTCATCAGTTCAAGGAACATTAAAAAAAAAAAAAAAGCTGGCTGCTACCGCTGCCGCTGCTGCCGCGGCAGCAGCAGCAGAATGGAGTGTCCCGCGGGGCCCCCTCTGCCCGGCTGAGTCCCTCCCTCCCTCTGTGCCGGCTTTCAGATACGCGAAGGGAGAGGGGCTGGTATCGAGTCTTCGAGAATGAGGAGATGTGGTTAAAGGTGTTTCCCACATCCTTAGCATAAGATCATCTAAGATAGGCAGAGTAGCTGCCTCTTTGGGAGCCGTAGGGTACTGGAAGATTTCCAACTCCTTTACCCTGGGCTCTTTTTCAGGAGCTACTGTGATGGAAAGGCCTCGGGCCACATCACGGATAAAGTCCTGAAAGAACATATCCCCTGGCGGAGACATTCTGTGCTGAGGAGAAGAGGAATCCTTGGGGAGAAGTACTCTGGTATTGGCAGAGTCTTAGGAGTCTTCAGACTCATCCGAGGATTCAAAATATCTCCGATCCCGGTGATCATGCAAAGCACGGTACCGGTATCGATCGAAGTCGGTATCAGGTTGTTCAGGTACCGATCTGTTGATGCCAGAGAGAGACGCACGACTCGGTACGGGTGGCATACCTGCCAATGTTGATGCAGTCGGTACCGGTGTCAGTTGAGGTGTCTGAAGCGGTTTCAACGGTACCGAAGCCGTGCGAAGAGCCGTTAGACTGCATTCGATAGCAAGGAATCTCTGGTCTTTCAACGCTGCCGAAGCTTGGGTGTTGGTACCAGTAGAAGCGGCCGGAACCCCAGAGCATGGCGCCAGTAATTCTACCAAGGTTGAGGCCTCAAGAACATCCTGGAGCCCTGTTCATGTTTTGGAAGCCGAAGCCTCCTGCTGGGGCAGTTTTGCTGGTGAAAATTCCTCAAGGGCAACGCCAGGGGCATCTCGATACTTAGAAGGAGATATACCCTTTGAGGACCGGCTAGATTTATGTTTAGTTACCTGAGATCCATGGGAGGAAGATGAGGCCCTGGAGGACGTCGATGCAACAGACACCGGGTCTGAGGGAAAAAGGGTGCTAAGTTTAGCAGCTCGGTTCTGCTGGCCCCTTTTTGACATCATTCCACAGGAGAGGCACTCTGAAAAAGAGTGGTCAGGACCTAAACATTTGAGACACCAATCATGGGTGTCGGTGACGGAAATGGTACCATCACATTTAGAACATTTCTTAAAACCTGAAGTAGGTTTTTCCATTTTTAAGGAAAATTTGGGCCTAGTGCCCAAAATGGCGCCTAGCACCAAGGAAAAAAAGTTCCTGAAGTAAACCACTTCAGAAACTATAGGGTTTTTTTTGTTTTTTTAGAAGAAGAAAGAAAGAACCGGCGGTACCGGTATAGCATCGAGGGAAGGCAGACACGACCACAAAAACAAAGATTAAAGACGAAATTTTCTGCGGTGATAGGGTATGCGACCTGTCGGCTCCGTAGAAAGCGGAAAATGAAGAACTGGAGAGGGACAGTTGGAAAGACAGGAAGGCAGCACGCAGGCGCTGTGGGATGCTCCCAAAAGCTTTCCTATTGGACGCTGGGGAGTGTTCCCGCATAGGCTCCATCGGTACCGACGATATCCCATATGTGAAGACTACATTCCTGCTTGTTCCTGGAGATAGTATTTTGCTATATCAAATGAAAGGTAATACAGCAAATGGTTGAACTAAAACTAAACTAAGAAGGCATTATTCTCAGCTCCTATATAGCTCAGACCCTGTACTTGGATCCCAGCCCGAAGGAGGCAGAGTGACATACCAGTTATTTACAGTGGAATAATGCTTAATCCACTTGCCTAAGATGTAAAAAGGTCAACAGAAAATAAAGAAAAAGGGAGTGGTAATGTTAACCATAATAGTTACAAGTAAGCACATGAAAATGTTCTTAGCGTATGCCCTGATACCCTAGTGTGTAGATGGACTCCATTTACAGGGTTGGGGCTACAAGTATGCAAACTGGGCAGTTGCTTAGAGCACCAAACTGAAAGTGCCCCTAAAAAAGCTCTTGCAGTAGTGAACTCCTGTCTCCCATCCCTGCCATTAGCACTGCTGAGCCACTACCACATCTTCCCAGGACTAGTTGCAGTTGCCGTGGCTATAAAACGGGAAAGAAGTAAGGCGCAAAGCCTCTGAATTCCTGCACGCTGTGCTATGAGAGTCCAGTCAATCCCACCCCCATGCAAGCATTGGAGGGGGCAGGACTGGAGTTACTTTCAGAGCGCAGTATGCAGAGGCTCTGAGGATTCCTGTGCTATACCACTGCCCCTGCGGCATGTGGCAGTGAGGTGGGGTGGGGTGGGGCAGGGGATCAGCAAGAGTGAGGGTTCGTCTAGGGCGCCTAATATCCTTTCACTGGTTCTCCCCAATTATAAAGTAAACCAGATTCAAATGCCCTTTGCAAAATGCAATGTGTGCCTTCGAATCAAACAGACATAAAAATGAGGAATAACCCATCGGCTCATCATATTATTTTATTACGATTCTTCTTTTTTCCTTCTATATATTTATATTTTCATATGTTTTATGAACATATAAATATATGATCTGACATTTTTATATGATTTGAAATATACTGTGTCTATACATACTTTTATCTTTCATGTGGGTTATTGTTCATTTTTATGTCTGTATATGTTAATACAAGATTTATATTATTTTTATTGGTTAAAAGATGTATTAATATATTATTCATGGTGTTTGCATTGAAGTTATATCCCTGAAGAAGGCCCCACCCGAAACATGGCCATGTAGGGTATTTAGAAGCAATAAGCTCATCCCAAAAAGTATTCTACTCTTTGTGAGTCTTCATCTTGCATCCTTTGGTTGGATGTTTTTGGATTTGCAAGTAGCAGTGCTCCCCTGACTTAGGCTGAAATTTATAAGCATTCAGGCTCATTCCGAGCTGCAAATAGCAGGGATGGACGTCCCAATGGTACGTCCATCCATGCTATTCATGCCCCTTCCCGCCAGCGTCTAACTTCCTCGCCGGTTGTACAGGGAAGTTAGACGGGGGCAGGAAAGGGGAGGATCAGGGGTGATGTTTGGGCGGGCAGTGGGCAGTCGCCGGCCCCGGACATATAGGGCTGATTCTAATGTCGGCCTTGTATGTCTGGGCCAGCGACTTGAACAGGGAAGTTATTCCACCACTGAGGTGGAATAACTTCCCCGATTCTGCAGGATCGGCAGGCCCAGGGCTGGGTAGCAGCAGCAGAGGGGCAGAGGGCATTCCCCACAGCCTGACCCTGGCCCTGGGAGGCCAGATGAGGGGTCGGGCTGCTAGGAATTAGCTGCAGGAGCCAGCGGCTGGGAAATGAAGCCGCGGTGCTAAGGCAACTAGATGCCATGGCGCTGTGGCTCCATTTAAAAGCCCTGACTGAGTTAGTCGGGCAAGGCCTGTATGTGCAGGCTGGGCTAAATCGCAGTTCCAGCTTGCTCATACAGGCCTGATTGCAATTAGGATCCCATGGGGCTAGACGTGCCGTGCGGGATCAGAATTGCAACGCCCTCTGTATGACCTGTTCAGATTGGACGTACAGAGCGCATGTACATCCGGGATGGAATCGGGCTGATAACTTTTAAGCTCTTAAATTAAGATTCATTTTCAGCTGAAAACTTAAAAGACACATTTTACAAATGACGTCCCAGTGTAATCTGGGACGTCCAAGCCAGAACATCTGAAAAAAAAGTAGGTATGTCTGTCTAGGTTGAGGCATGATTTCACAAATGTGCCCAATATGGATGACTGTGGGGAGTCTACATCGACATCTCCAGAACAGTATTCAAGACTGGGAATGTCTAGGAATAACCTAATGGTTAGATTAGTGGGCTAGAATCAGGGCTTGAAGCCCACTGCTGCTATCATTGTCATTGCGGGGAATACTAGGGGTGGTGAAGTGCCATCTTCTCTACACCCTCTTGATGTTTTAGGACCAAAACAGGCACTTTCCCAATACCTATTCATGCCTGGAGCAGGTCTAAACTTGGAGAAGGTCACAGATGTCCCTGGCATTTCTGAAATTGAGCTGGGACATCTAAGTTCACCCCAGACATGCCTCCACCATGCCCCTTGCCTACCTGGCCATCCCTGCCTCTGATACCTTTAAAAGACATTTGTCTCTATGATTTGGACGTCTGCATGCATATTTTCTGATATCCAAATCCTAACTAAGGCTTTTAAAATGACTCTCTTGGGCTCCTAAGTTTGGCTGAAAATAGGACAAAAACTGTGGAGCTCAGCTTGTTTTGAACATTGGGCCCTCTGTATCTTTGATAAAATGATGGGAGGTAAATATTAATTTCAGACTTACTCATCCCTTTGGAAATCCAAGATAGCTTCTTTTCACTGAGGGACTTGAAGTAAGGCTTGATGAGGTCCTCAACCGTTACAGCAGCTAAAGCATTGATACTGGAAGACACGGTGCTGTAGGAGACCACATTAAAAATCACGCTGATATCCACTCCAAGTATGTGTGATTATACAGTGCAACCTAGTTTATAAATATCTAAATTCCAAGCATGCAAGAGAAGAGGAAGAAAAGGGCAAGGTATGAAGGGTGTGGGAATATGTCTGATTTTGTTCGTCCAAAAACGTAATTCATTTTAGAGCAATTGTCAGCATGCAAACAAGGAAAAGCTGTCACTCTTCTTAATGTACCTCAAAGTCCCACTGTAGGCACAAGCCACAAAGAGCCCTGGAAGTCCTGGGTAGTCTTGTAAAATATCCAATACAAGGTAAGGCATGAGCTGAAAAAGTCAAATATTCAGAGATCTTAAAAGTCTTCCAACTTTACTACTGCATAAAAGAATAGCAATCCTAAAAGACTGATGGGGTTTGGGCATGTACAAGTGAAAGCCGGCACTTGGTGCAATACAAAACATCTTTCGGGGTTGGGTTTCTGTAGAATTTAACATGCGTGTGTATTGCCAAAGAAAAATAAGTCATGTGTCACTGTGAGGCCTTCCTATTACTTAATTCAGTCAATAAACACACTGCTGGGCTGCTCTCTTCTCTCTCCTCTAGTCTATTTCTTGTTTCCTGTTTATTTAGCAGAATACCCAGGACCAAGACTAAGGTCCACACAGACTGTTCACTTCAATTATTTTATCACCTGGATTTCTGTCCATTTATTTTATAGACGTGCTAAATTTCAGAAAATCTTCATTTGCCTAGATTTTGCTTCCCTAAATTTTCCCTGAAAACTTTTTCCCCTGCAGAGCTGATGGAAACTAAGGGGTATGTTTACTAAACAGAGATAACGTTGCAGCGGCACAGTTTGCGATATGTAACGTTATTGTGCGATACGTAATGTTAGCGAGTGATAAAGTAACATTACCCCGCGATAGCATGAGGTTTCGCGCAAACAAGTCTCCTGCAGCGTTAAGGCACACAGAGGGTGGAGTAAGGCTTCCCAGAGGGCGGAGAGAAGGGGTCAATGGTCGGAGAGTGGGTGGGGAGAGGCTCCATGCACACTAACGCTGTGAAATAAAGGTCTGAAAATTAGCGCCAGTGAAAACCTCGCACCAGTAGCACATTTTCAGGAGAGAGAAACCAGTTCAGTCAGCAATGTACAGCAAAGGCAGGGAAACAATGAAAAGTGATAGTAGTGATACATATGCAGCAACAGCAGAGTGCCCAAGTACAAAAGGGCACTACGGTGAGGCTGCAAATGGGGTACAAGGGGCTGCAGGCGGGACATGCAGTGGGGCAGCTGGGGCACAGGGTGGACAAGGCAGATGCCGAGGTGGCACATAGGAACTCAGAAACCGCAAATCAGCAAGCCAGCAACTGATTACGGTCAAACATGTCCACGATTGTCTGTCCCACAGTGTCCCAGGGGACAATACCCAGCAGGTACCCCAAAGGGCACATAACATTGACAGGCAGTGGCATGGGGAAGCGCGGATATCTATGTAGGCACCCCTACCCCGGATCCCATACCATAGGCAGCCGCCTACCGGCACACTGGATGGTCTGGGACTGCGCACCACCAGCACCACCGGCAGAAGGGCATGTCAGCATGGTGGAGGAGGGGTGCTGTGGTGGAGGGGGCAGTGGCTGCTGCCCACAGCAGACCAAGGCCAAGCCCTGTGCAGATGGGTGGCATGCAGTGCAACAGACAAGGGCTGTCTGAAGAACAGTAATGGTATCCCCAGGGAATGACCCACCTCTGTGGCAACAGTTTGGTGCAGTACACACAGCTAGTGTGTTCAGGGGCAGAAGGTCACAGGTTCCAGTCCCAGCTGTGGCCCCTGCAGACAATGGCCCTATGTTTTACCCTACAGCACACATACACCATAAACATGTGCAGTCCCTAGAGCATCGGCCAACAGGGGCACAAACACCCACACCCACAGGCTCCACTATCCAAAGCCTCATGGAGAGTCAGGCTGTTGGGCCCTGCGCGGAGCAGCAGCTATCAATTCTAGCACCTGCATACCTTAGCAATGCCTGCACTGTGCCCAGGACTACACCACCTCTATCTTTGCAGAATGCTGAAATAGGAGTGGGAGTGTGTGTATGTCTATCCAGTTTTATGTGGCTGCCTACACCATACTGAGCCCCCAATGCTTGCACTGTTTCCAGTGTTAGCCTGCCAATGTGCATAATGAGGAGCAAGGTATTGTGGGTATGGGCCGGACACAGTGGTCTGGGCAGGATGCATCTGCACAGGGCATAGGGCAATGGCTGGGACATTGTAGTGTCTGACCACCACCTGCACAGACAGGGTGGCCACAGCATGTCATGCTGGGAGGTCACTCTCACCCTGACTGAGCAGTGACCTTGGCATGGCTATGTTCCCATATAGTGCTACACAGCATTTTTCTCAAGTGACATTTACGAGTCTCTTATTCTGGGTCCCAATCACTGACATGCTTGCTTGGTGTGTGTGCATACATCCCATTTTTGGGTGCACACAGTTCCTCCAGGAACATGTACTAGCTAGCAGATTGTCTGCAGTTAGCATGTGTATGGCTGGGACACCTTGCAGGGTGCAGTGGGTGCAGCCTGACTGTGCTCTCTGCTAGTGAATGTCATATTGTGGTGGGGGGCATCTGAGCCTTGCCAGGTCTAATGCCTGTCTGCCAGTGCTCTCTGTGATAGGTACAGTTCTGTATCACCTGCCAGGGACGGTGTCCATTCACCAACTGGACTGGGGTTGCTGGTCCACAGCCCCTCCTCATGTCCCTCTACTGCCTCCATTGCAAAGATGTAGAGTGTGGGTCTGTTGGTGACAGATCCTGTCCACCTCCTTGACTCAGAAAGTATGATACGTGGTGCTACATAATCCACATGTGTGTCCAGACACACCCTTTCTCTTATGATACGTGACCATGGCAACCACACTGGATATGCACTATTCCAGGTGTGACATGGTCCACAAGGGCTACATTTGGCTGAGGAATGGAGATAGACACAGGTGTATCCTAGGTGTGTCTGCAAAGAATAGCTGCCACACACCGGCATTGATGGGGGTCTGCAGCAAAGTCTATCTCAGCCAACCCAGGTACTGCGAACCTGGTGTTGGCGACCCAGTTCACCCTCAGGGTGAGCACAGGACCCGCACAATGTCACAGTCTGTAGCTACTCTGTGTCAGTCGCACACACGGACAGTTCCCCCTACCAGGCTGAGTTGCTGTGGAGACGCATACTCCATCCTGTGATCAGATGTCGACTGCTGTTCTGCATGTGCAGTGCATCATGGGTACTGGTGCATCATGGGTAATGCTGAGGCAGAGGTCATGAGTGGTCCTGCAGTGGTATTATTTACTGATGCATTTCTTTTTAATTCCTGTAACACTCAGACACATCTCTACAATCTGTGTTGCCAGCCATAAGCACCCTCACCTCAGTGCCGTAACCTATAGGGCACATTATACAGTACCTTATCAGCCAGGCTGCTGTATACGGCGCCCTATAAGGTGCCTTGGCAGACAGGGCACTTTATATTGTGCCCTATGGGGCGCCTTATGAGGCACCTTAGTTTATGGCACTGAGGGTGTTTTTGCTGGCAGCACAGATTGTTGAGATGTGTCTGTTATAAATACCATGAAAAGAAATTGCCTCAGACAGCCTTATTTGATGAGCCCACTGAGGGATTGAACTCATGACTGCTACCTTAGCCATGGCGCGCACACTATTGCACAATGATGGCAAGGTGCTCTCTATCGCGCCTTGCTGCTGGGACGTCCACTACCTTATATGGCATTCTTCACGTTAACACTGCAACTAGCGCCGGTAACATTACGACGGTTTAGTAAACATACCCCTAAGAGGCCTGCTCGCTAAAGCGTGGTAATAGCACACACTAACCGTTACCGCAGATCTGTGGTAAATTCTACTACATGCTAAAGTCAGCCAGCATGGTAAAAATCCTGCTTTTAACTACTTAGCGCGTGGCCCGGTGGGTACTGGGCTGGATGTGGGCAGAGAATCTGCATGTCAGCTGGTGATAGTTAGCGTGCGGCAGCTGACAGGCCCATTACCAAAGGAGTAGGCTGAAGGACACCTAACGCCCCTGCTTGCTTTTACTCCCTTACACCTCACCTCATTACACCTCACCTCACAGATCCCAGATCTAAAGCACATGAAACCCACCTGATCTAATTTCCCCACCCACCACTCAAAAAAACCCCTGCCCTAACTGCTTCTCTCCCTCCTTTCGGAAATGCCTCCCCAGACAGCCATGCATAGCATAAACAGTGATCTCCATACCAATCCCTCCAGTTCTCCCTCCTATCCATCCCCCAAACTTATCCAGAGGGATCCCCTAGTGTCTAGCAGGACTGCAGCAGGAGCCGCCTCTCTCTGCTCCTGCCCCAGCTGCTCAGGGTTCCATAATGATGGCTTTCACCCTTAGCGGTAGTCTCATGGTATAATCGGATAGGGAGAATGTAAGGGGGGAGGGGACAGCATTATTGCAGCCACAGTCATGACATTTGGCTTCACTTCTTTGGGCTGTGGCCACGTTCCTTGCCCGGCAGGTAGTGCAGTTGCTCCTGTGCTACCTAACAAAACAGGGAAAGCAGCCCCCACATGCAACACGTGCCCTTTGCACTAAATGCAGGGCAGATACTGGGCACATCCCCTGCATTTACCACTCAGACTTTGCTCTTACTGCACCTCAGCTTTTCCAGTAAACAGACTTCTAAACGTCTGGGCAAAATATGCCCTATTTCAAAACTGCGCAAACATAGAAGGTCATTTTGGAAGCCCTATTCATGCTTTGGACGCCTGAAAGCAGACATAAAGATGTCCAAAGCACAGAGGTATCTCCAGAGCCATTTTAGAATCCGGCTCTGGGGATGTCCTCGGTGCGAGGCCATCCAAATCTGAACAAGGGCATGGTGCAGGCTTTACCCACCTAATCTCCAAAATCTAGAACAGATAGATAGATCATTTGTAGCTACCCGCAACAGCCATATAAGATAACTCATCCTTAGATGCCACCCAATTTTCTTAGAGTAGCGCCAGATGGCATCTGAGAGTGAGTTATATCACTTTTAGCTACCCTCAATAACAATATATGATAATTTGAAAAATATGAACTATTCTTGATTTTGATGGGTTTATGCTCTTCTGTCTTTTAGCTCACAGCTCTGATGCAGCCGCTTACACGGCGATACCAGCAAAGGCCGAGGACCGCTTATCTTACCTGATGGAGGCTCAGCACATTATAACCGTGGTCCAGTTTTTCTGTTCTGCTGGATTCACGGAAGTGTTTTGGTGCTGTTGGTTTGAAGTTGAAACCTGCTTGTTTGAAAGAGCTAAGCTACGTGTGCTCTTTATAAACTTGTTATATGGATTAAGAGTGATTTCCAGCTAAGAGCTGAGTTGCAGTCTACATCCTACTGTTTTGAGCTTTTGGAGTGTTATCTGCGGCGGTGATGACAGGAAGGGAGCCTATATTTTTGGACCCTTTTGCATATGGGGTAAAAACATCCTTGCGGAGAGCTTCCCTTTGCAATTCAGCTTGCAGCCCATGTTTAAAAATGCTCTTTGCACTTTTTCTGCTTTGGTTTGCCTAAAATGTAGATCTGGCCTGAGGAGATATCTTTCCAAAAATGATTGGTTTTATATCCACAACAGTAAGTGAAGAAAATAGCTTTGCACATTGCTAATTTAATGAAGTATTGCAAAATGCTATGATTGATAGTGCTGCCTTCTGACCCAATTGCACTGTTTCACTAACAAATACATTTATTAATAATTAAGTCAGCAATACTGCAGTTGTTTGGTGCTCCTGCTGAAAACACATTTTAAAATAAATCCTATATTCCTTTAGTGCCTAGAACCAGGATCCTATCACTCTGCTCTCCCTGCTGTAGTAAGGGATCCTCCTTGCTTCAGAACATTCTCCAGGTAATTGAACTAGAAACACAGAGAACTGGAACCACAAAGCAAATTCCTTTATTCTGCTCTTGGCCTCTTAGCTCAGATCATGGCCGGGACTCAGCACCTGTATAATATGGAGCCCTTTTACTAAAGGGCGCTATGGTGTTGCACCTAAAGCGGCAAAAGCACTGAAATGATGGCACGTTAGGTAAAACACCACAGTGTTAACTGTTAAGGGCATGGAAAGCATTTCGCTGGCAGTTAACGCGGAGCTCTGTCCCATTGCGTGTGCGGTATTAGCGCGGGTGCACCTAACACCATCTACTGAAGTGGCGTTAGGCGATCCCATGCTAATGCAGTTACCACGTGGTGTGAACCCCGCACAAACCGTGCAGAACACACCATGCCCGCTCTCTGCTCCTACCTCAGCTACTCACGATCTTAATGTGAGCTAGACGGTTAGCGTAGAAATCATCCCACGCTGTCATGGTGCTGTGATTGCTGGCAACATGTGTCCCAATGTGCGCCAGAACACATCCATGGGGGCTGTGGGAATTTCAAAGCGCTGCAGGAAGCGTCCGTGACTCTGTAAGCACCAGGGCCTCTCTCAAAATTACCATCCATATGGCTATTGCCAAAAGAGATGGATAAAACCTACTCAAAAAAATAAACCTACTCCGTGACCCAAAGTTACCGATTAATGTTACTCAGAAAAGCAGTAGGGGGACTGATAATAGAGGTGATTTTCGAAGAATTGTGTGCCACTTACATCTGTAAAAAAGCATGAAAATGCACTGCTTATATACAGTAGATAGAGAGATATAGATATAAATATACAGTATGTGTGTCACAGCACACAAAGATCTCAAGGAGGCATCCCCTAGGTTGTGCTTCTCAACCAGTGCGCCATGGCACACTAATGCGCCTCTGGAAAGTCCTTGGTGTGCCTTGGGGTGACTGATAGGGGCATGGGTCCATAACGGTGTTGCCCCATTTCTACTGGACAGTGCTCCAAAGAAAAGCCCTCTACTTTCTAAACTGAACTGCCTGCTTAGTACTACTAGCACAGGATATCAGGTCATCTTACTCCCCCCACTTCGCCTCCCCTGAAAGGAAAAAGAAGGTGCTTCTTTCCTGTGTGTGTGTTTTTGCCGACCTCACATAGTCACACGTCAGACTGAACACCCACACAGGATAAATGTGTTGCTCCTCTTCTGCTAGCGGGAGAGACGGAGAGTGAGGATCGGGCAAACTGGGTTTGGTGTGCCGTGAGGACTGAACAAACTCAAAAAGCGTGCCCTAAAATATAAAGGCTGAGGAGCACAGTTCTAGGTGCATGTTAGAGGGTCCTGCAAGTATACATTTATTCCATATTTCAGAACAGTAACACAAGTATCTCCAAAAACATGTTTACGTCAGCATTACACCTGTTTCAAGTCACACATAATTGTCAGCTAACTTCTCGTTTGGACCTTGGCTTTGGAAGAAAGCTTGAAGGGGAATCGTGCTTCCTTCCCCAGGGCTCAAAATCATCTTGAAGCGCAAGAGTTTGAGTTTTAGATGGCGATTCCTTAATCAGTATCCTGCAGATGCCCTGATTTCTAAAATCCGTCACTTTAAATAGAAATAGCACCATTTGCAATTATAAGTTGCAAAATGCCCAGTTTTATGTACATGCAGCACTGCTTACATGGGTAAACTCCCTGGCGATGCCGCTCTTTTTTTAAGCACTTTCTTTTCTAAAATGGCTGGTCCTACGGCACCTATATGTGCTTCTTAGGCAATGCTCTACATATTTTAGAAAAGGCTACATGATTGCTCAGCCTTTCCTAAAATATGAGAGGATTTCTGGATGAACAGGCCTGAATTTCCATTTTCCAGCCTAGACAGCCTATACCAAGTTTCTCTCAATATGTGTTAGCATACCTGGTCTGGAGCAGAAATATAGTTAGCAGTCCAAGGGTCACAGTCTTTGTATATTGAGTACAAGGCAAGCCCGCACAGCACAGCACAGGCAAGAATCGCCCAGAGTCCCAAAAGGTTCACATAAAGAGACCTAAAAGGACAAAATGGAATCATTAGTCATATCTACACACACAAAGGGTTAAATATTCACTACCTGCTATAAAGGCATTATCACACAGTAGAGTCATCTGAGAGAAATCAGTCCACATGTTTTTTTGAAAATTTAAAATTGCAATAAATCAATCTAGTTAATTTCTACAGGGCAGGGTTTCCCGTACTTGTCCATTGGACCCCACTAGTCAATCATGTTTTCAGGATATCCATGATGAATATGCAGGAGACATATATGCATACACTGGGAACTTATATGCAAATTTAGCTCATGCATATTCGTCGTGGATATCCTGAAAACATGACTGGCTGTAGGGTTCCCAGGACAGGTTTAGTAAATCCTCATACAGGGAACAATTTCAAGTAACCTACACAGAGTTGATTTCATAGCAGCGTGCCTAGGCTGTGGAAGCAAATAGGTACATATGGTATACCTGTCTTATAAAGACAACATGTGCGCCTATGTACCTGTGCAAAATAGCATAACTGAAAGCTCCTGCAGAAAGTTACAAATGTCCTGAGGCAAGCGTAAGTTTCCCACTGAAGTTTGCACAGATATGCATCTATCCGATAATTTGGGGGTCATTTTAGAAGCTCTAGTCATGCTTTGGATGTCTGAATACAGGTACACAGATATCCAAATCATGAAGATGTCCCCGAAGCCATTTAACGAAATGGTTGTGGAGATGTCCCAGGCACAGGAATGTCCATCTATGATAGGGGTGTGATAGAGAGGCATGTCTGGGCATTCCAAAGACCTTAGACTTGCGCGTCCAGTCTCAGAAATGGCCAGCATGTCTCCATCCCTCTCCAGGGCCACAAATAGGCATCTGAACAGTGCTTGTTTTGCCAGTAAAACATCCAGAAGGTCTAGAAGGGATAGTACTCTAACATCCCCAGCATGGCCACAACCATAAAGACAATTATTAGGTATTGAGGAAACCTGTTTGTAGATGTCATGTTGCCAAACGTTTCCACTAGCAAAATGAAAGACTGGAAGGTATCCCTTGTCTGGAATACCATATCGGGTACATTCACATTTCTGAACTCATGCTCAAACTTGGACGTGCCCGGCCTTTTTTGAAATGTTTTCACCTGGATGTCATTTCTAAAATGTGCCTTCACATGTTTGTATTTAGCAAGTCCAACTAACCTCTGTCACCAGGACCACCTAAGCATATAAGTATGTGCTATGCTTCGGAAGTGTATATTTTAGGCATGTATACCCCAGGCATGTAAGGATACTCAAAAGGGCTTATAAAATCAGTCCCATAACTGCAAAGGTGAGTGATCACTTTAATATCTGCGGACCTTTTAGCTCATTTTCAAAGGGAAAATATGTTGGTTTCCCCTCTAAAAACTGAAATGCTCCCAGTCAGATTGCTTCCACAGTTTTGAGAAGTGAGTCATTTTGGAAAGGGAGAGAAGTTCTACAGAAAAAAAAAATCATGGCACCTTTGCTTAGTTCTTAAATTTAGTACTCTCAAGCAAAAAGATTTCTGTTTTAAAAGCATGTGATCAGTGACAGGAATCTATTTCAAAGAGCATTCATGGAAAAGGACCAAACAAAATCAGAAGTTTGATGTTCATTTAAATGCCATTGCAAACAAACTGTTCATTGATGACATATAAGGTAGCAAAAAACTAGAGAAAAAAAAGAACAAAGGCTACATCTATTTTAAAAAAATACAAAATAATGCATATGTACTTTCTTCTCAAGCCACTTACCATGGAACCAAGGTTCTGTGCAATAAGAAACTGTCTAGAAACACAGAAAAGTTAGGTTGCAAGCAGAATAAAGACTAATTGTGGCTTTAAAGAAGACTCTTGGGGATTGTAGTCCACAACATGAATAGGACTCTGTCCAGCTGGGAGCAGACTGGGGATAAGGAGGACAATGAAAAGGAAAGTGGAAGTGATAGTGATGTCACCAGAGCCAGAAGACTGCTAGATAATGTAGTTCTGAGGGGAGATGATTGGATTTGGATTTGATTACTCACTTTTCTCAAGTAAAACTCAAAGTGAGTTGCACACAGATATAGTAGATATTTTCCTGACCCAGAGGACTTACAGACTAAGGATTCTCAAAGTGCATTACTGTGTTAGTGTATGCCATAGGTCCTCGGGAAACCCTAGGCCAGTCAGGTTTTCAGGATTCCCACAATGAATATGTATAAGATAGATTTGCATACAATAAAGGCAGAACATGCAAATCTTTCTCTTGCATATTCATTCTGGGAATCCTGAAAACCTGACTGGCCTAGGATTCCCCGAGGACCGGGTTGAAAACCCCTGGTGTATGCTAATGCCTAAAAGGCACCCTGATATGATAATTAGTAACACACTGTGGTAAATAAAGCCCTAAATTGGTGCCTGAGGCAATGGAGGGTGAGGTGACTTGCCTAAAGTCACAAGTTATAGGTGAAGAGGGACTTGAACCCTGGTTTCCTTGGTTCAGGGTCTACTGCTCTAATCACTAGCTACTCCTCAATTCAAAAAGACACCACCTGCCCATAAAAAGAGGCAGATTCTCAATGTTTTTTAATCTAACATTGGATACCTTATCCATTAAGCCACACAGGTGTGGCTCATTACACATGGTTTGAGCCAGAGGAAAAGGCACTTGGAAAAACTGGAAAAAGACGATCAATGAGCAGATGATCAAGGAGCTGCCAGGTAGAACCTACAAGCTACAGGAGTCTGCCAGCAAGGCAAAAACAGGCAGAGAAGCAAGGGTCAGTTGAGAGAAGACTGGGGTAAGCCTAGAGTTACTTCTTCGGGTAGACACAGTGTTGCATGTGGTTCTCAACCCAGTCCTCTGGGACACTTAATCCAGTCAGATTTTCAGAGTATCCACAATGAATATGCATGAGATAGATCTGCATACAATGGAAGCAGTGCATGAAGATCTATCTCATGCATATTGTTAGTGGAGATTCCGAAACCTGGCCGTAAGGGCTTGGCATCTGGTTTAGAGCAGTGGGATATAGTCTTAAAAGGAAGTTATAAGCTTGTACGTAGGGTTTTATACCTGCCAGTACATAAATTTAAGTGGTACATGCAAGAAATGCTACTGTGTAAAGGATGAACTATGTTATTTTTATGCAATAACAGACCCATAAAAGGAATAAAAATATGTTTTTTCAGCAAGTCCACTGGCCACGTATTTATTTTTGTTCAGTGCAAAACATGATATGAGCAATGGCCCATCACATCACCGGTAAAGGATATTTTATTTTTCAGACCCCTATTATCATTGCTGTTATGTCTATGCTACTGCCTGTAGGGCTTCCCTATGAGCAAAGCACAGTAGCACCTCTGAGTGTGAGATTACTGGAGTATCTCCTAACTTTTTTTTTGTACAGATGGTTGAAATTTATATACTTATGTGAACACTTACATTTTTGCTTGGAATCTGGTTTTGCAAGCAATATATCGCTGAACTTGAGATTGATTGACTCCGTAGATGCCAGTCCAAGTAAACGTCCCACCGATGATAATTGTCCAAAAGCTGTGACGTTGTAACGGGTTCGGATTAAAGCTAAGCAAAGAGGCAAGATGGATTGGTGAAATGCTGACATATTAACTTAGGGCCAGATATTCAGAGGGGTTTATACGCTTAGATGCAGCCACCAAATGTATAACCCACTTAACAGTGAATTTTCAGTGGCACTATACAGATAGTGCTGCTGAAAATTTACTTTGAGCACCCAACCTGGGCGGAGCAGGGGTATTCCATCCTACGATCTAGAAAGCCGCCTTAACTTACCTGCTCATTTGTATAGATAATGGCCAAATATCACCCTTATCCCTACTGGAGGGGGAGACAGTGCTATCTACATATATAACATGCTGCAGCTTCTACAGATAGCAGTGCTGAATGCATTTGGGCTATTTAAACATGGCTCCTGGGGTTTTAAACAAACAGTGACCACAGCCTTTGAATATTGACCATTAGCATTTGTTACGGTATTAAACTATTGTGCATTTGCCGCTTTCAACCGAAGAATGAACATCTTGATAAGAGGCAGGGCCGGAGCTACTTTTAGGCAAACTAGGCAGTCACCTAGAGTGCCGGGCTTCCAGGGGCACCGATTGATGCTGCTGCCACCCCTCGCCTACGAAATCACGATGCAGCACTTACCTTAGGGATCCAGCATTGTGCCACATTTTCATTTTGTTACTAGAGACTTCTTCCGTCCCCCTACGCTGCAGACGTCAAGTGTTCATAAACCAGAAGTCTCCATTGGATGGGGGTGGAAGCAGCCACTAGTAAGAGACTGAAACTGCAGCGCGGCACAGCGCTCTAAGGTAAGCGCTGGATTGTGGTTTTGTAGGCATTGCCAGAGGCGGTGGGGGCAGCAAGATGAAAGGCCTGCCTAGAGCGCCTCCAGTCCTTGCACCAGCCCTAATCCGAGGAAATGGAGTAGACGTGAACTCTGCAAAATGGGAAAAGTTTTGAAACTGCCTGCAGCTTTGTTCTTTGTATTTAGGGACCTACAAGCTAATTTTCCAAGGTAGATATCTAAATGTAACTTGTATTGAGCTACTACTGAAAAGGTGTGACCAAAGAAATGCTTGTGTTGCTTTTTTAAAATATGTTTAAAATCGGTGTCTTTTTCTAGATTTGGCATAGGCGCTGTGTTATAAATAACCCCCACTATGCAGAAAATGTAAACTTCCCAAGTTAAATTAAGATAAATATTTTTTTGCAAGCTGTCCATAAACCTAGGCAAGGGTCCTCAAGGGCTGCAAACTGTATGAGTTTTCAGAATACCTCTATCAATATGCATGAGATAAATCTGCATACCATGGAGATAATTGGCATGAAAATCTCATATACATGCATGTGAGGTGCTATCTGGTATGCTTGCATGGTTCCTGCGGTGAAACTGCTACAAGGTAGTGCAGTAATGGTTAACCACCATCACCATTATCTAGTGTACACATAATTAATAGTTTAAAATATGGCTATGAAAAATTGCTCTTCTTTATAGTTGATTTCTCAATAAATCTGTATTTGCTGCTAATTTTGTATCAATATGATGCAAAATTCTAGATTTTTCACAATAAAAATCTGAAATTTGCTTAGAGCATGTAAAGATGTTTGCTTATAGTGGTCTTAAGTGGTTTCTGATACCCAGCCCCCTCCTTTTGGTTACCCTTTTGTGCTGAGCACCCAATACAGAATCCTGGCATCTAGCCCGATTATTCGTTTTTAGGATGATCATAATGTGAGTAATATTTTTAAGAAGGTGCGTACTTTAAGCGTGAAAGTAGGTACCTAAATAGGACTATTTCAGTCCCTGCAAATTACATATGGTCGCATATGCGCATGGATAATAAAACAGCGCCCAAGTAAGAGCTTGCATATTCATTTGATGGTGCCTACTTTCACGCTTAAAGTAGGCACCCCTTTCTCAAATTGCCTCAAAATGTGGAATTCTCAGCAAGCGAGATCTTGGAAAATTTCAGCAGCCCCCAAGAAAAATCATTAAGAAACTTACTCCCAAAAGTTCAGTCTCCCTCCATAGTAGGAATCATTTAAAATAGTTCCAATTCCGCCTTGAACTACCACTGCACGTATAATTACGGATGAAAAGCCCGCTACCATGATTCCAACCTGAAACACGTCAGTCCAGACAACAGCTTTTAGACCTCCCTGCAGAAGACAAAAACGAGAATAGGTAGCTGCACAAACTTGCCCACAGTTCTATATCTTCTAAATTTCTGCAAGTGTTTTACAACCTCATTAGCTACACGTAAAGAGCAACCTTATTTTCCTAGCATGAGAAGAATCAGATATGATTTAATTAAGGGCTTTTCAAATCTGTCCTGCTTACCCTCTCTTCCTAGGTGCCCTGATATAAGAATAAGTCACGCCTAGTCAATGCGCTTGTTCACGTGACTATTTTACACCTGATTTATAAAATCAAGTATGCATGTATTTGACTTTATAAAATACTAGCATAAGTGGTAGGGAATGTGCCTTAGTTAAGACAAGATCACCTACACTAGCCCTAGAACTAGTGTAAATGGCAAATGCACACATAAATGATCGTCTTCTATCAATGCGTGTACTCGCTTGCACCATCCATGCTCCACCCAAATTCCGTCTAAGTGCCTGGCCACATCAAAGGTACATGCCGTTAGGACTTTACCAAGGGCTGTGCGAGTGGTGCATCTGCACAGGGTGCAAGAAAGGAAGGGGCAGTGATGTCAGTTGTGGGCTCCTGAGAAGCCCAATAAGAGCGAATTCCTGCATGAATCTGGGTGGGGTTGGAGGACATTAGGTGCATGGAGCACATTTCTAACGTGGTACGGTCCTGCATGCTATGCAAACAACGTACATATTTTCATGCTAGTTGGTATTTCAGAAAAGGTCATTTCTGCACATAAATAACTAAGGGGTATGTTTACTAAACCGTCCTAATGTTACCGGCACTAGTTGCAGCGATAATGTGAAGAATGCCATATAAGGAGTGGGCGTTCCAGTCCTAAGGTAGCCATGGCACGTTAACGCACGTTAACCCTAAGTACATGCCAGCGCAGTGTTGGAAGCTAGAATGATGTAGCCCACTGGTTACTGCAATGACTGTGGAGGCAGAGGTCGTGGGTTTGATCCTGCAGTGGTGTAATCTAAAAAGGCTGTCTGAGGCATTTTCTTTTAATTTAAATCAGTGCTGCCAGCAAAACACCCTCACAGTGCCGTAACCTAAGGTGCCTCATAAGACGCCCTATAAGGCACCCCATTGGTCACATTATAAAGTGCCCTGTCTGCCAAGGCACCCTATAATGTGCCCTATAGGGCGCTGTATAGGGCGCCTTATAGGGTGCTTTACAGGGTGCCTATGAGGCACCTTAGGCTACAGCACTGTGAGGGTGTTTCTGCTGGCAGCACTGATTTAAATTAAAAGAAAATGCCTCAAAGAGCCTTTTTAGATTACACCACTGCAGGATAGAACCCATGACCTCTGCCTCCATAGTCATTGAAGTAGCCAGTAGGCTACATCTCTATAACTATTGAGTGGAGGAGTGGTCTAGTGTTTGGGGCAAGGTACTTCAGGCCAGAAGGTTTGGGGTTCAAATCCCACTAGAGAACAGCAACCTTGGGCAGGAAGGACTGGGGTTTCTAGTCCCACAGGTGCTCCTTGTGGTCTTGGGCAAGCCACTTAACCCTCCATAGCCTATGTTCCCTGTAAAATAGTTATCTCCAAGTTATAATGTCCTGTTCAATGTAATTTATTTATTTGTGTGCTTTTCTATACCACCCCTTCCAGAGATCAGGGGCGGTTTACAAGGAACTTAAACAACAATATAGCAAACAGTGAAATATTGCATTACATAGAACATTAAGTGAACATAAGAACTAAGTTACAAGGAAACAATGTGTAGATTATTTACATAAGAATATACTGGAACATAAAAACTACGTTACAAAGAACCAATGTGTAAATTATTTACATGGTTGAACAAAAACTATTTATAATAGTTATTTGTAGTCATAGGTACAGTGTTGGGAAGAGGACTATTTAGAACGGTTATTAAAATGAGTCTAGAGTTAGGTGGGATAGACTTGTGTTTGGTTAGTTGTGTATTCTTGTAATTTCAGTTTGTTCAATGTAAACCGCCTTGATATCATGAAAGGCGGTATATAAGAAATGTTAAATAAATAAACTACTACCACATAGCTGCCTGGCTACAGAAAGACTGCAGGTCACCACACAAACTGTCTGCTGTGGTTACCAGGATAGGGTAAACCCACCCATACCCATGATGCACTGCACATGCAGATCAGCAGTCTACAGCTAATCACATAATGGGGTATGCACCCACACAGCACCTAGGCCTGGTAGGGGGAACTGACCGTGTGTGTTACTGGCACAGAGTAGCTACAGACCGTGACATTGTGCGGGTCCTATGCTCACCCTGAGGGTGAGGTGGGGCACCCAGCACCTGGTCCGCAGCACCTGGCTTGGCTGAGATAGATTGTACTGCAGGTCCCCATCAGTGCTAGTGTTTGATAGGTAGTCCTTGCAGACACACCTAGGATACACCTCTGTCCATCTGTATTTCCCAGTCACGTCTAGCTCTTGTGGACTATGATGCACCTAGAATAGTGCATATCCTGTGTGGGTGCCATGGTCACATGTTATAGGTGAAGGGGGGGGTGTTTGGACCCAAAAGTGGATTATGTAGCACCACCCAACCCGCCCTCTGTGGCTCAGGGTGGGGGGACAGGATCTCCCACCAACAGATCCACATTGTACATCTCCGCAATGGTGGCAGTAGAGAGGACCATCAACTGCTGGGGAACATGCACCCTACAGGGCAGTCAATGCAGATCTGTACACATCACATAAAGCAAGGGCAGACAGGCAGAACACTGGAGAAGCTCAGCTGCCCCCCATCCCCATCCCCATCCCCATCCCCATCCCCATCCCCATCTGAATCTGACATTCACCAGCAGAGAGCACAGTCAGGCTCCAAATGCTGCACCCTGCAAAGTGTTCCAACCATACACATGCTAACTGCAGACAGTCTGCTAGCTAGTACATAGTGCATGTTCCTGGAAGAACTGTGTGCACCCAAAAATGGGATGTGAGTAAACAAACACCAAGCAGGTATGTCAGTGATTGGACCCCAGAAAAGAGAACCCATAAATATCACTTGAGAGAAATACTGCACAGCACTAGGGGGGAACCTAGCCATGCCATGGTCACTGTTCAGTCAGGGTGAGAGTGACCTCTCGGCATGTCATGCTGTGGCCACCCTGTCCATGCAGGTGGTGGTCGGGCACTACAATGTCCCAGCCATTGCTCTATACCCTGTGCAGATGCATCCTGCCCAGGCCACCCTGTCCGGGCCATACCCACAGTACCTTGCTCCTCATTATGCATATTGGCAGGCTAACAATAAGATATGCCATACTGGGTCAGACCGAGGTCCATCAAGCCCAGTATCCTGTTTCCAACAGTGGCCAATCTAGGTCATACGTACCTAGCAATATCCCCAAAAGACACAGGTTCCACAATGCTTGTACTGGGTCAAGCATTGATTATCCTGGGTCCCTTTTTAATAGTGGTTTATGGACCTTTCCTCCAGGAACTTGTCCAAACCTTTTTTAAACACAGCTACACTAACAGCCCTTACTACATCCTCCGGTAACAAATTCCAGAGTTTGATTACACTTTGAGTGAAAAAATATTTTCTCTTATTTGTCTTAAATAGTTTACCCTGTAGCTTCATTGCATGTCCCCTAGTCTTTCTATCTTCTGATAGCGTAAACAATTGATCCATGTTTACCCGCTCCACTCCATTCATTAATTTATAGACCTCTATCATATCTCCCCTCAGCCGTCTCTTTTCCAGGTTGAAGAACCCTAACCTTTGTAGCCTCTCTTCGTAGGAGTAGCCTTCCATCCCCTTCACCATTTTGGTGGCTCTTCTCTGTACATTTTCTAATAATGCTATGTCCTTTTTAAGATACGGTGACCAGAACTGCACACAATATTCAAGGTGCGGTCGTACCATGGAACGATACAGAGGCATTATAATATCCTTTGTTTTATTTTCCATCCCTTTCTTTATGATACCTAGCATTCTATTTGCTTTCTTGGCTGCCGCTGCACACTGGGCAGAGGGTTTTAACATGTTATCCACGATGACTCCTAAATCTTTTTCCTGGGTGGTGGTTCCCAATGTGGAACCTTGCATTGTGTAACTATAGTGTGCAATCAGTGTGGGCTCAGTAAGGTGTGGGCAGCCACAACACACTGGATAGACATACACACACTCCCATACCTATGCCAGCATTGTGGAAATATGGAGGTTTGTGGCAGCCCTGGCCGCCTCACCAGTCCTGGGCACAGTGCGGGCATTGGTATGGTATGCAATACTGTTGGAGTCACTCCCCGGGGTAGTAAACACTTTCAAAAGCAATAACTGAAACACACTCCACAGATATGAGAAAGGTTGCTATGATGAATCTCTATCAACAAATCTTGTTTAACTTAGGATTTGTTAGCTGACATTAATCATAGCAACCTTTTGATACATGTGGAATGTGTTCCCAAGTTTAGGACGGTATTGCTAAGGTATGCAGGTGCCAGTATTGGGAGATGCTGCTCCGCGCAGGGCCCAACAGCCTGACTCTCCATGAGGCTTTGGAAAGTGGAGCCTGTGGGTGTGAGTGTGGGTGTGTGTGCCCCTGTTGGCCACTGCTCTAGGGCAGAGGCTCCCAACTCCAGTCCTGGTAGGCCAAACACTGTTCAGGTTTTCATGCTGTCCCTAATGAATATGCATGAGGTACATTTGCATACAGTGGGAGCGGTGCATACAAATGCAGCACAGGCATATTTATTAGGGACAGCATGAAAACTGAATGGTGTTTGGCCCTCCAGGACTGCAGTTGGGAAACTCTGCTCTAGGGATTGCACATGTTTATGGTGTCTGTGCTCTGTAGGGTAAAATATAGGCGTTTCAGGAATGTTTATTCTATCTGCAATAAAGGTTCCGTCTTTATTACCACAGTTTAGTACTGGGTAAAATATGGGGACAGGGTTGGCAGGAGCTGCAGCTGGGACTTGAACCTGTGACCTTCTACCCCTGAACACACCAGCTGTGTGTACTGCACAAAACTGTTGCCACAGGGGCAGGTCATTCCCTGGGGATACCATGACTGTTCGTCAGGCAGACCTTGTCTGTTGCAGTGCACGGCACGCACGTAAACGGGGCTTGGCCGTGGTCTGGTGTGGGAAGATGCCACTGCCCCCCTCCGCCACCATGCTGACATGTCCTTATGCCGGTGGTGCTGAGTCCCAGGCCATCCAATGTGCCGTTAGGCAGCTGCCTATGGTGTGGGTTGTCGGGTAGGGGTGCCTCCATGGACATGCGCGCTTCCCCCCAGCACTGCCTGCCAATGTTATGTGCCCTTGGGGGTACCTGCTGGGTAATATCCCCTGTGACACTGTGGGACACACACTCGTGCCCATGTTGGACCCTCGTCAGTTGCTGTCTTGCTGCTTTACAGTTTCGGCATTCCTATGTGCCACCTAGACATCTGCCTGGTCCACACTATGTCGCAGCTGGACCACAGCATATGCCGCCTGCAGCCCCCTGTATCCCATTTACAGCATCAGTACAGTTGCCGTTTCCTACATACCCACTCTGCTGTTGCTGCACATGTGCATGCCATAACAAAGCTGCCCAATATAAACGACAACAACCCTGATCACCGCTATTTCAATGTGGGATCATTCACTTTGTAGGGGGACAGAGCATAGACCCTTCCAAACATGATATCTTCCTTTTTACACTTTGTCAGTAGTGTTGCTTTATGTTTATCATTAATATCACTATTGGCCAGCTTGGTTATTGGGATTTCAGATGTGGTTCTGGTCATTTTCTATGTTTATTTGCCTTTTTGTTCCTGCACATGTATCACTACTATCACTTTTCTAGGTTTCCCTGCCTTTGCTGTACATTGCTGACTGAAATAGTTTCTCTGTCCTGCAAATGTGCCTAGCGCAAGGTTTTCACTGGCGCTAATTTTCAGAGCTTTATTTCACGGCGTTAGTGTGCATGGATCCACTCCCCTCCACTCTCTGCCCATTCATCCTCTTCTCTCCGCCCCTGGGGAGCCTTACTCCACCCTCTGGGGTGCCTTTCTCCTCCCTCTGCGCACCTCACCGCCGTCAGAGATGTTATCGTGTGATATGTGACGTTATCGCGCGATAACGTTACATTATTGCGTGATGACGTTACATTATCTTGCGATGACATTATGCATCGTGCGATAGTGTCGCCGCTGCTATGTTAAGATGGTTTAGTAAACATACCCCTAAAATATTAACATTTATGTGCCTTCTTGCCACCTAAAACTAGGTGGCTCCTTATAAAATTATCCCTATATGTACAGTACGTTTGGTATTTTATAATGGCAATAGGGCATACCATGACACTTACCCATTGGCAATTACACCTATCCAGCATCATTCATTAACCTCCGACTAGCTTGCTTTTGGGACCTTGAGCTTGGCGGAGTGTTGATGCTGGAGATTTGCAAACCTCTCCAAATACCAAACCCATCTTCTTTGGGGCAAAGTGTGCCTTTCTACAGCTCCCTGATTGCTGACCATTGTATGGGCAAGTTTAGAAAATGTACCACATACCCCTGGAAGTGCCACCAGCAGATGATTATAAAATGCTCGCTCTATGTGTATGTCACACAACTTCTACCTGTATGTCTCTTATAACAAATATTGGGCTACAAACATATATGGAAGTAGGTTCTGGCCCCCAAGTCAGCCATACTAAGGGGCATGTTTACTAAAGTCCGCAAATCTGCGCGCCGCAAAATAGCGCACGGCAACGCGGCATTTAAACGCGCAGAAACGTGTTTAAACGCCCCGCACACGTGCGTTTCACCCCCGCACAGGTACGCGGCACACTAACGGGCCCCGTACAAGTGCGGGCCCGCAAATGTCCGATAGAGGCGTGGAACGGCTAAAAGAGGGCGGAGGAAGGCTCCGGAGGGGCGGAGGGACGGGGTCAATGGGTGGAGAGTGGGAGGGGAGAGGCTCCCCGCACAGTATCGGGCCAGAATTTCCATGTAAATATTAGCGCGAGTGAAACCCTCGCGGTAGAGGGCATTTAAAGGGAAGAGAAACCATTTCCGTCAGCAATGTACAGGAACACCGGGGAAACCTAAAACACGTGAGCAGTGTGATATATGTGCACAGAACAAAATTGCAAATAGAACCTGAAAATGACCACAACAAAACTATTATAAATAGTAATCCAGCTGGGGAACAGTTATAGTGATGGGCAAATATACAAAACACACCCAGCAAAGCTCCAGAAAAAAGAGATGAATATTGGAAGGGTCTACGGAGCGGAGACTCTTCCGAAAAACATTTCCGTTTTTGGAGCTTTCCTCGGAGTGTTTGCTATGGTTGCCCATTAATACCACTGTCGCCCAGCGTGGTGATATGTTGTCCCCCATTTTCCCGTGGTCATTTCTGGTGTTTATGTGCACGTTTGTCACCAGACAGGGTGCATATGCCCACAGTAAAAATGAGTAGAGCAGGGTTTGTGACTCCATCCTGCCAGGCTTACTGCCTCCAGGGGCTGCACTGTCTCTGTGGCCAAAGTGTGGTACAGCGGACAGAGTCATTACCTCTAGGACCAGAGGGCAGAGGTTCAAAACCCAGCTGGGGCACCTGCCAGCCCAGTCCCTATATTTTACCCACCACTAAATAAAGATAGTGCAGACACCCCTGTAGTGCAGGGAACATAAGCATGGGGAAAACACCCATATTTTATCCAACAACGCACACACACCACAACAATGGGCATTACCTACAGCCAAGTCCCCCAAATGCAGTCCCGTACTGCCACATTGCAATCAGGTCAACTGCTTTTTCTGAGAGACGTTCATGCCAGCATGTTGGCGGACAAGTACATGTGGTGCAGGGGGCAGTGGCTGCTAACCACAGAAGACAGAGGCCTAGCCATGTGCAGGCTGGCACAGTCCACTGCAACAGACAGGCCCTGCCGGATCCACAGTCATGGACAGTCCAGGGAATCCAACCAATCTGTGGCTACACAGTGGTGCAGTGCACACAGACAGTGCATGCAAGAACAGAAGGTCACAGGTTCAAAGCCCAGCTGGGGCTACTGCCAATCCTGCCCACATATTTTTCCCACAACTAAACAGTGATAGTAAGGACACACCTTTCATGGCGGGGACATATGCAATGGTAAGACATCTATCTTTTACCCCACTGAGCACAGACACCATGAACAGGGGCAGTACCTAGAGCAGAATCACCCAAATGCAGTCCTGGTGGGCCACACACCAGTCAGGTTCCATGCTGACACTCATACAAATGCCTGTGCTGTATATCTATGCACCACTCCCATGGCATGTAGATGTAGCCCATGCATATTCATGAGGGATAGCAGGAAAACCCGAACAGTGTGATGCAAACCTGGACTGGAGTTGGGAATCTGTGCCGTAAAGCAGTGGTCCCCAACCCAGTCCTATGGGGCCCACCGGCCAGTCAGGTTTTCGGGATATCCCTAATGACTATGCATGAGATATATATGCAGTAGAGATATCCTGCCAACCTGACTGGTTTGTGGCCCTCCAGGGCTGGATTTGGAGACCCCTGCCTTATACCTCTGTCATTTAAGATTGTGAGTGGGCAAGGTACAGATGTCCTAGACATCGAAAGGGTATATAGAATGTGTCACATTCCTCCTCGATTCTCACCACCACCAAAAAGTTGTCTAATAGACAATTTTTTGTTGGTGGTGAGAAGTGAGGAGGACTGTGACAAATTCTATCTAACCTTTTTGATGTCTTTGACATCTGCACCTTGCCCACTCACAATCTTAAATGACAGAGGTATAAGGCAGGGGTCTCCAAATCCAGCCCTGGAGGGCCACAAACCAGTCAGGTTGGCAGGATATCTCTACTGCATATATATCTCATGCATAGTCATTAGGGATATCCCGAAAACCTGACTGGCCGGTGGGCTCCATAGGACTGGGTTGGGGACCACTGCCGTAAAGCAGCAGCTATCAAGGGCAGACACACCCACACCCACAGGCCCCATTGGCCAATGTCTCCTGGAAAGGAAGAACATTGGACCGTGCATGCAGCACCCAAAACGAGCACTTGCATAACTTACCAATGTCACCCTACACCTGAGGTATACGGTACACAGCTCTGAGACGTTTGCTAGGAGCACAGGCAGGCAGATATCCATACGTTACGTACATACTGCTAGTTGACCCCATCCAAACAATCTGTTAGGTGTTTGCGGGGCATGCTCCAGGCCTGGCCTCTGACGGTGTTTACCACCCTGGGGTGTGACCACCAGCTGTAATGCGTACCATATCCATGCCTTGCCGTGCTCAGGACCGGTTTGGTGGGCAAGGCTACTTACCCCCTCAATCGTAGCACCATGATGGCAGAGGTGTGGAAGTGTGTGTCTGTCTATACCAGGGGTGGGCACCTCCGGTCCTGGAGGGCCGCAGACCAGTCAGGTTTTCGGGATATCCCTAATGAACATGCATGAGATATATATGCATTAGAGATATCCTGCCAACCTGACTGGTTTGTGGCCCTCCAGGGCTGGATTTGGAGACCCCTGCCTTACACCTCTGTCATTTAAGATTGTGAGTGGGCAAGGTGCAGATGTCCTAGATATCGAAAGGGTATATAGAATGTGTCACATTCCTCCTTGATTCTCACCACCACTAAAAAGTTGTCTAATAGACAATTTTTTGGTGGTGGTGAGAAATGAGGAGGACTGTGACAAATTCTATATACCCTTTCGATGTCTAGGACATCTGCACCTTGCCCACTCATGATCTTAAATGACAGAGGTGTAAGGCAGGGGTCTCCAAATCCAGCCCTGGAGGGCCACAAACCAGTCAAGTTGGCAGGATATCTCTAATGCATATATATCTCATGCATATTCATTAGGGATATCCCGAAAACCTGACTGGTCTGCGGCCCTCCAGGACCAGGTTTGCCCACCCTTGGTCTATACAGTGGGTGTTGGCTGCAAGCCCCTTCAACAGCCCACACTGCCAGCACTGTTGCCAGTATTGGCCAGCCAGTGTGCATAATGAGGTGCAAGGTACCATGGGTATAGCCAGGGCAGGGTGGCGTGGCCAGGATGCATCTGCACTGGGCATAGGGCCCTGGCAGGGACATTGGCTGGGATATTGTAGTGTCCGGCCACCACCTACACAGACAGGGTGGCCAAAGCATGTCCTTCTGGGGGATCATGCTCACCCTGACTGTGCAGTGACCACAGCATGGCTAGGCCCCCCAATAGTGCTGTATAGTAGTTCTCTCATGTGATAGATATGGGTTTCTCTTTGGGGCCCAGTCACTGATCTATCTGCTTGCTGTGTATGCAGACAGCCCAGTTCTGGGTGCATGCATCTCCATTGGGAACATGCACTATGGACTAACCAGCAGACTGTATGTAGCTGGTAAATGTCTTGTTATAATGGCTTGCAGGGTGTAGTGGCTGTTGGCTTACTGCAGGGGAATATCTGGTGGTGGAGTGCAGCATACCATACCCTGGGCTTATGTCTGTCTGCTATTGTGTTATGGCTGTTTATGGAGCTGCCTGCCGGGGGGGGGGGGGGTGTTTCTCAGCAGGACTGGGGTTGATGTTGCAGGGAGGTAGAGTGTGGATCCCTTGATGGGGACCATGTTTGCCACGGGGGGGGGGCTGTGCCTGATAGCGGCAGACAGGGATATCCATGGTGTTTGTGCAGAAACTAGCTATCTTACACATTAACACTGCTTTGGAACGCCCGCTTGACCTCCATCAGCCATGGCAGGTGTTGTTGACCTGGTCCTGGCCACCTCATTGCACACTCAGGGTGAGCACAGTACCCGCACGATGTAACGGTGTGTGGCTACTCTGTGCCAGTAAAACACCCGGTCAGTGCCCCCTACTAGGCCAAGGTGCTGTGTGGGTGCACCCGGTCACTTCCCCCAACAGGGCCGAGGTGCTGTGGGGGTGCATTCCCCATCTTGTGTCCATCTGCGGACAGCTAATTTGCATGTGCAGTGCATCATGGGTACGGGTGGCCTAACCCTATCCTGTTGACACCAGCAGACTGTCTGTGAGGTGACGTGTAGGCTATCTGCAGCCAGCCAGGGGCCTGCATACAGCTATGGAGCTGTAGCGCAATGGTTATATCACTGCCTGTGCAGCCAGAGGTCATGGGTTCAAACCCACATTGGGGCCCTTTGGTAGGGCTGTCCACTGCTTTATTTTTATTTACTGTACATATGTCTATGCCGGCAAGACCACCCTCAGCTTACTATACCCATTAGGTGCCTCTGAGGGTGCTTCATAGGGTGCCCTGTAGGCCACCTTATGGTTGCCATCCCTATAGGGTGCACTATACATTATCCTGTGTCGCAACATACATGCTGCCCTATAGGGAACATTCAAGGGTGCCTTGGCGAACAGTGCACTGTAACATGTGCCTTATGGGCCGCCGTATGTTAACATGCTGGGAGAGTGCGTTTGCTAGTAGTGATAACAAAATAAAATTATACAGCCTCCTACAGCACTCCACAACATAATACATACTGCCTCAGCAGGCATTTTTCACTGGGCATTGTGAGGAGTTGAACCCCTGATCCCTGCACCATTGGTCAGTGTTTTAACCATTGTGCTGTGGCTCTGTTCCTGTGCTTGTGCATCAGCGCGCCGCCTTGTGCCTATCAGCGCGCCGCCTTCTGCCGCCCAAGGGGACCAGTGCGCCGCCTTCTGCTGCCCAAATATTAACTGTGCGCCGCCTTATGCCGCTCAAAAATAACTGTGCGCCGCCTTATGCCGTTCCAAATTAATTTGCCTCCTAAAACAATTTTAATCATTACAGTTACTGCCTCAGCTGACCTTTGTCGTTGGGCACACTGGGGGATTGAACCCATGGCCCCTGCACCATTGGTCAGTGTCTTCACTGTTGTACTATGGCTCTGTTGTTTTGTATACTCAGCAGCGTGCCACTTTGCCTTTCCACGCGCTAATGTCGACCCCCGCACATTAGCGCGACGCGCACACGTCCGGTTGCTTACTACCGTTTTTTTTCTATTTTCTGCCTGAACCGCCCACTCCTTATATGGCACAGGCACACTAGCGCGGCCCCGCACGTTAGGAATGTTTAGTAAACATGCCCCTAAGGGGTAAATTAGAAAGATGCACTAATGTTAACATGCGTTAATTCACTGTTAACATGCATTATTAGCATTTAGTACCCATTGGGACCTGCACTAAAATAACATACATTAATGGTGAATTAACACACATTAATATTAGTAACTCGATCCCTAAATCTGTTATCCAATGGCTCCATTTACTAAAAGGTGCTACCGTATTACCATGCACTAATATACATTAGTATGCACTATTTACCTCACATTCCATTTTATGCAATACAACCAATAGTGTGCATTAACTGCAATAGCTTGTGCTAACACAGCACCACAGCACAGCACAGCACTACACTTTAGAAAATCCAGCCTCAAATGTGCTGGCATAATTTTGGTAGTAAGCAGGGCCAGCATGTGTGGTAAGATCAGAATCAGAATGTACCAGCCTGTGCAACCATACTGAGGAGGAAATAGAGGAGTTGGGAATCACGCCACTGGGTCCTGTCGCTCAGTTAACCTGTAAGTAGAAGTGAGAGAGGCAGGGAAGAGGGATCAGGTGCACTGGAGTGGAGGAGTAGCCTAATGGTTAGACCATGGGCTTGGAACCAAGAGACCAGGGTTTAATTCCCACTAGCCTGCCTTGGGCAAGTCTCTTAACCCTCCATTGCCTCAGAAACATCCAAGTATCAGTGTCTCTGTTTAAGTTACAATGTAAACTACTTTGACTGAAATAATAACCTGTTAAATACATTTTATATATTTGTTTAGCAAGATTTGAAATACTGCTATAAAGGGAGCACTATCTAAGCACTGTAAAGAGTCCAGTAAATAGTATCTAGTGCAATTAATAACAGTGAACATAAGACCAAGAGTACACAAGACGTGACCAAAAGAAAAAGATGGGGATGATACCCCTGAGACTTGGCAGATATGGAGACACAGTAGAGATCAGGGAAGAAGGATCAACCCGGGGAAGAGCCATAAAGCAGGGAGAAGTAAGAGGTAATGGGCAGAGGCTGAGGGGAGACGGGGTGGGGGGATGCTGGAGAAGGGAGGGAAAGCGTAAAGGCAGAGGCATTCTTGAGGGAAGTGGACAGACAGTAGGCAGATGCCGGAGAAGAGGTGAAGGACGGATAGTGGGATGCTGGGTAAGGAGGCAGTCGGGTGGATGCTGGAGAAGAAAGGCATAGAAAGTTGACAGCAGCAAGAGGTCAGAAGAGGAAATGAGGGACACGCCTACTCTGCTCTCTTGGACAAAGGTTGTGTGTAATTGTGATTCTGGGCTGGGGGTGGAAAAAGTGATGAAGGGGTACCATGCTGGGCAGGAGAAGACGGAGGAGGGAATATTACGCTACGGTCACCATTGTCAAAAGAGGACGCACTATGACAGAGCCACCACTGCCGGCAGGAGGGTGCTGAAGCTCTTGCTGATAGGTAAGCAGAGGTCAGGGGGAAGGATTCCAGATGAATATTCACCTAAGGTGCCCAGTACCCCAGCGCTGTCCCTGACTGCATGAAAGCGAAGGGCACAATATTCAAAAAGCATTTACATGGATTACAGCCAAGTAAACCGTGTAAATGCCTTAAACTGGGATATTCAGCAGCACCTACACGGTTAGTGCCATTGAATATCCCTGACTATGCCCCCACGTGGCCTGATGCTATCAGGTTAGCATCGGTGCATACTGGGGCGGAGCAGAGGGGGTTTTTTAAGTTGGTGACAAATGAGCTGATGTTTCATTTACACAATTACGTACCAGCTGGTGAAATGCGTTCAATGGACTCCAGGCTATTAACTGTGCCAACAGTGCCTGTGATCGGAACCTGTACATTTCTGGTCAGAAGCACCCGGTTATGGAATTCTTTCCCCCATGCATTGCATATGTCAGCTTTTAATCTTACTTTTCAGAAACAGTTGAAGGCTTTTCTTTTAAGGAAGACCTTTTACATGATATGATTTAGTTGTTGCAGGCTTAGGGGTCTATTCCGAGCCACAAATAGCAGGGATGTGCACTCTGCCTGGACGCACATCCCTGCTATTCCTCCCCCTTGCCATCCCCATGCAAGGCTCCCTGTATGAACAGCAGAGTGGTATGGGAAGCCTTGGACAAGTGTGGGCGGAAGGCAGAGCGGGGCCAGTACGTGGGCAGGCCGTCACTCTGGACATACAGGGCTGATTCTGAGGTCAGCCCTGCACGTCCAGGGTATGCCGGTTAGACGGGGAACTTATTCCATCTCAGAGGTGGAATAAGTCCCCCTGGACATGGGATAGCAGTGGTGGCCACTGGGGACAGAGCAGAGAGGCATGCAGGTAGTTCGCCGGAGCCGGACCCTGGCTATGGGAGTCCAGATCTGGGGTCTGGCTGTGGGGAAAGGACAATCTTGGTGACCGGCGGCGACTGCGGCTCCATAATGGAGCCACGGTGCCATGGCAACGAGATGCCATGGCACTGCAGCTCCATTAAGGAACCAGGCTGAGTTAGCTGGGTAAGCGGCTAGTCATGCAGCCAATCAGAAATGGGACCGGCCTGCACATCCAGGCTGGTAGACCCAATTCTAATCCCATGGGGGCTAAAGTCTGTCCTGTGGGAACAGAACTGGATCTACCACTGCACACCCCGATTCTGCTTGGCTGGACGTCCAGATGTGAATAGGCCTCTTAGGAGTATGTTTACTAAGCAGCGGTTGTGGCTGTCGTGCGGGATCGGAACTGCGGCCCCATTGAATTCAATAGGGCTGCGGCTCCGATCCTGCACGGCAGCCACTACTGCTGCTTAGTTAACATACTCCTTACTTTTTGTTATTTTATTGTCTATTCCTGATCAGTATGTGTCATTCTTTTACTTGCTGTGTGTTTTGATGTAAACCGCTTAGCTAGCTTTTTGGTTGGCAGTCTATAAATAATTTAAAATAAATAAATATCAAGGGTAGTGACGCACATCCTATCTACAGTAGTCTATAGTTTTATTTCAGGGATACAAAATGTGTGGTTCTGGAGCCATGTGTGACTATTCTGGCACTCGAATATATCTTTCTATGCTACGGAAATAACCCTAGAGAAAAACTTCCTGTACTGGTGCAAACCCCACCAGTGCTCTTTATTGTAGGATTTGCACCAATAAACAAAGTAAAACTACACGGGCAGGTTTGCTATGATTACTGTCCCTGGAAGAATTACCTGTAGAAATCTGTACCCACTTTATCTGTGGGTAATGTTTCTGTTAGAAACAATGTGCATGGTTTAGATTATATAAAACTATGTGCACTGTTGCTTAGACCCCCCCCCCACCTTGCCCCTGGAATGGACTCCAAGAAATGGGGGCAAGAACACCAATAGTTTTGCCTGTATATGAGTGGGCAATAATCCGAGCCCCTACTTCCATGCATGGGTGGATTTATTAATAGTGAGAGCAGGAACGTGCCAAGGGTCACTTGTTTTACAGTATCAGCTGTAAAGCCATCTGGACGTGGCGGAACCAGCTGTCCACATGCCTAAGGGTAGTTGGAGATATACATCCACTGCTATTTCCATGGGTAAAATAGTGGTTTACCCACAAAAGTGCCTTTAATCAGGGGCCTCCCCATGTTTAAGTCAAGAAGGCAACAGGTTAGACTTTATGTCAACTTAGACGGGGAAATAACTTTTCTCCCTGCTTTTAACTCACTACAGATTTGAAAAAGGGAAGCAATTAAATTTCAAATCTAAATTTAGTCCAATATTAGCATATGGCTATTTGAGATTTGGCTCAGGGGTCTGTCACTGTGGCTACGACAATGGCTGACTATCATTGGCTTAGTCGGTATACAAAGAGTATTGCATGGTGGACCTGCTTCTTTTAAATCAAAGGATGAGGAAATTCCCACCTCAAGATAATAGCTGCCAACTAAAGTCTTCAAGGAGTCAGCAGATTGCAGGTTTCCTCAAGCTACTTTGTTGACTTACCAATGTGCAATAGAAAGTACAGACAACTCCAGTGGCTACCACTGCACCCCACAAGTCAAAGTCTGTAACTGCAAATAAAAAGGAGATTAAAAAAAAAAAGATTACACAATTATAAACATAGTTTTTCAAGAATTCACAAAATTAAATTTAAAAACAACATTTTTCAAAAGTTATAGATAAACTAATGAACTGAAAATCAAATGATGCCACATATGCTCAACATTTTGCTATTTCAAAGGTTTGGAAACCTTCCTCCCAGAAATTAGAACAACTCCTCACCATTTAGATCAGGTCTAGTAGATAGTTCAAACAAAATTCTGGGCGAACGTCTTCAAAGGAATTGTTTTGTGCATAGCCATAACAGGAATGAAGTTCAATCATGGGTATTGCTTCTGATTTTGGGTTAAACCAGAAAACCGTGATAAAACGTCCTTGAAGGGGAAATCAAGGCTCTCGGTTATAAGCAAAAAATACCAAAGGTCCTCCTCTCCAGCAGGGGTCTGATGATGTCACCTGGCAGTTGCCTTTAAGGCCAGATGACATCATCAAATGGGGCTGGTGCTGTGGCAGTGCACTATCGTCAGGCCGCTCCCTGCTGTCATGCTGGCTCTGCAGAAAACAGGAAATCCCTGCAGAGCCAGCACCACGTGCCAAAACCCACACTAAATGCATAGCACACTTTAGGAAAAGGGCCCCAAAGTTTCCTTCCAGACCTTGCGAGACATCACCAAAAGGGACAGCATATGAAGATGGGTTTTACAAGTTCTTGATCAGGCCAATTTCATCTGAGATGACCTGAAGTATTTCTATATTGTTTTGCGACTCCTGGTACATGATCTTTGTGCAGACAGCTGTTACAGGCTTTTTATTTTATGATGATATTCCACGACTCCCAGGGGCGGCCCAAGGGGGGTGCGGGGCCATGTGCGGAGACTCGGTGGGGGGCCTCATTTGCATAAGGGGCCTCATTTGCATAAATATTTGCATAATGTTACCATACACTAACTTTTAGTAAACATGCCTCTTAATGAGTGTATGGATAAAGAAAGACTAAAAGACTTCTACATTACTATAATCCAGTGCCAACTGCCAGACACATTAGGAACTACTACAAACACTGCACATTTAGAACCCATAGCAAACCTGCCGTATCCTGACAGCACTACCAGGATTCACAAAGCACCATACCCTAACTATCAAAAGGAAACGCTGCAAATATTAAACCAATACATTTCAGAGAACAACAATACATGACCTACTGGGGAAAGAGAACAAGTGGCAATGTCAAACAGGAATTACATAAACAGAATACCTCAGCTCAGTTACACATGCAGAACATAGACCATCACCAAACAAGGAATCACAATTTAGAAACAGGAAGACAATAATTAAACTGGGAATCCCAAAATCCAAACTTGGAATGTACAACACTGTAGAAATAAAACTATACATTAATTTGCTCTTGTACTAAACAAAGCGCAGACGTTAATGATGCACATTTCCCAGAGCTGACATATTCCAATTAATAAATTCAAAATAAAGAGATATTTTTCTACCTTTTGTGCATTTTTTTTCAGCTGCAATTGCTCCAGCCACTTTCTTCTGGTTTCTTCGTGTCTTCCGCTAACTGTTCATCGTCCGCTGTCCATTTGTCTTTTCTTCTCTCTTCTAGTTTTTTCCATTCTCTCTCTACATCTGCTTTAACATACTAATCTTTCTCCTTTTGCTCTTTCCTCATTCCTATTTCATCCACTCAAATTTTACCCCGCCATCCTCAATCCCCACTTACTCTCCCAATATCCGGACAATTGTAGATTTGTCTTCCCTCGCACACAAAATATTTTTTCCCTCTCCATTTCACTCTCCCAGCTCCATCCCATTCTAATCCTCCCCCAACATCAGCTCCATTCTAGTTCCAGTCCCACCCAGCATCCGCTCTCTTCTAGTCCCCGCATCAGCCCATTTTCAGTCCTAGCCCCCCATAAGCCCATTTCCAGTCCTATCCTAGCCCCACCATCAGCCTATTTCCAGTCCTAGCTCCCCCATCTATTTGCAGTCCCATCCGAGTCCCTCCATCAGCTCATTTCCAATCCCAGCCCCCCATGAGCCCATATCTAGTCCTTTCCTAGCCCCACCATCAGCCCATGTCAAATCCTAGCTCCCCTCCACTCAGCCCATTTCCAATCCAAGCCCCCCATGAGCCTACTTCCAGTTCTAGCCCCTTCATGAGTCCATTTCAATCCAAACCCCCACCACAGCCCTTTTCCAATCTTAGCACCCCCCCAACAGCCAATTTCCAGTCCTATTCTAGCCCCTCCATCAGCCCATTTCCTGTCCTAGCCCCCCCACTCACCCATTTCCAGTCCTAGCTCCCTCCCCCTCACAACCCATTTCCATTCCAAGCCCCCGTCCCCATCAGCTATTTGCAGTTCAAGCCCTCCTTCCACTCAGCCCATTTCCAGTCCTAGCCTCCTCATAGCCCATTACTAGTCCTAACCCCCCATCAGCCCATTACGTCCTAACCCCCCATCACCCTACTTCCAGTCCTAGCCCCCCCATCAGCCTATTTCCAGTCTTAGCCCCCCCATAGCCAATTACCAGTCCTAACCCCCCCATCAGCCCATTTCCAGTCTTAGCCCTCCCCATAGCCCATTACCAGTCCTAACCCCCCATCAGCCCATTTCCAGTCTTAGCCCCCCACCTAACTCATTACCAGTCCTAAACCTCCCCATCAGCCCATTTCCAGTCTTAGCCCCCTCCCCCATAGCCCATTACCAGTCCTAACCCCCCCCCACCACCACCACCAGCCCACTTCCAGCCTTAGCACCCCCCATGGCCCATTACTAGTCCTAACCCTCCCCCATCAGCCCACTTCCAGTCTTAGCCTCCCCCCATAGCCTATTACCAGTCCTAAACCCCCTTCCCCCCTATCATCCCAGATAGCCCGTAGCCCAGTACCATTCCTAACCCCCCCATCAGCCCATTTCCAGTCTTAGCCCCCCCCATGGCCAATTACCAGTCCTTCCCCCCCATCAGCCCATTTCCAGTCTTAGCCCCCCCCCATGGCCCATTACCAGTCCTAACCCCACCCCCCCATCAGCCCACATCCAGTCTTAGCAACCCCCCATGGCCCATTACTAGTCCTAACCCTTCCCCATCAGCCCACTTCCAGTCTTAGCCTCCCCCCCATGGCCCATTACTAGTCCTAACCCTTCCCCATCAGCCCACTTCCAGTCTTAGCCTCCCCCCCATAGCCCATTACCAGTCCTAAACCCCCTTCCCCCCATCATCCCAAATTTAAAAAAAAAAAAAAAAAACGGCTGCTTCTGCCACAGCAGCATCAAGAGTTCTGCCGCGGCAGCAACAAGAGTTCTGCCGCGGGGCCCCCCCTGCCCGGCAGAGCCCCCCCTGCCCTGCAGAGCCTCCCTGCATCATCAGCTACCTTCAAGTCCCAAAACGCGGGCTTCTTTCAGAGCCGCGAGAGTTTCCTTTCTCGCGGCTCTGTTAATACCACCAGGGCTGATGGGATTTCCCATCACCCTCGGCGGGATTAACAGAGCCGCAGGGAGGCTCTGCCGGGCAGGGGGGCTCTGCCGGGCAGGGGGGGCCCCGCGGCAGAACTCTTGATGCTGCTGCAGCAGAAGCAGCCGGTTTGTTGTTGTTTTTTTTAACTTGGGATGATGAAGAATGTTTTTTGCGCGGGGCCCCCTGAAACGCGGGGCCCTGTGCAAAAAACATTCTTGCTCAATGGACGGGCCGGCCCTGACGTCTCCCAAGGAGTGGATACCAGTAATAAAAATATTATATAAACTATGAAACAAATTTTAGAAAGTATGTGGATACTGGAATGAGATGTTGAGGTTGGGACATGCACAATTCTGTCAGTATATTAGAAAAGGCTCTACCGAACAGGAAACCTTTTATAAAATACCTAGAAGGAAAGGCAGGAGAGCACATATATTTGCCAACACATAGAGCCAGAGGACCCATTTTACAAATCTATAATTGGGAAAAATCAAGGTGGGTAACTTGGCCACTTACATATGTACTTTACACATGCAAGTTGGTATTTTGCCATCATGTTTCTGTGTTTCCATGATAAGCAGAGACCATCTTTCATATGTATCTGTACAGCGCCGCGTACGCCTTGTAGCACTATATAAATATTCAATGGTAGTAGTTGTAGTAGTATATTCCAGATTTTCCATGCAGAAATTGTGAATAAGGCGTCTAAAATAACGCCTTTAACACCCAGTATATTTTGTGATAAAATAAACTTTCATGCACAGTTCACGAGGCGTGAAAACTTATTTAAATCCAACATTAATCAGCTGCTGTGATGCAACTGTTTGCTAAGCAGTTCATTAATGCTGCATTTTGCCATTACGACTCAATGGGCGTATTTCCAGAAAACAAGTCCAACAGTTTTTGTATCAGCCCAATGGAGCCTCTTTTTCACATAGTGGCAAATGGCTTTTAAAGGAGCTGCCAAGCCCATTTTAAAAGGTCCCCACCCCCAGAGGACTTCAACCTCATAGTTGCAGAGTTCCCTTCAGGTAAAAAATGATATAGCAAACCAAGAATAAAGGCTTTCATAAATAACATAATTAATGTATCAACCAATGAGCATCATGTTTAATAAAAATTAAAGTAGAAATAAAAACATTTCCTAAAATCACTGAATTTAAATAATAGCTTCCTGCTTGGTTAGTTAAATTGCTAACTGATTTTACATCGCTCCACTTTGCTTTTCACCTCATTCATTTAAATCTATGACTTGTTTAAATCTAAGAACATAAGAGCTTAACAAATGCCATACTGGGTCAGACCAAGGTCCATCAAGCCCAGTATCCTGTTTCAAACAGTGGGCAATCCATGTCACAAGTACCTGGCAGTTTCCCAAAAAGGTACACAGGTTCCCCACTGCCTGTCCTGGGGTAAACAGTGGATTTCCTGGGTCATCTTTAATAATAGTTTATGGAGCTTTCCTCCAGGAACTTGTCCAAATCTTTTTTTAAACCCAGCTACACTAACAGCTTTTATTACATCCTCCGGTAATAAATTCCAGAGTTTGATTACACGTTGAGTGAAAAAATATTTTCTCTTATTACTCTTAAATGGGTTACATTGTAGCTTCATTGAGTGTCCCCTAGTCTTTCTACTTTTTGATGGAATAAATAACTTATCCACGTTTACCCATCCTACTCCATTCATTAATTTATAGAGCTCTATCATATCTCCTCTCAACTGTCTCTTTTCCAAGTTGAAGGGCCCTAACTGTTTAAGCCTTTCCTCCTAAGAATATCTTTCCATCCTCTTTACCATTTTGGTGGCTCTTCTCTATTGTTTTTCAATTCTGCTATATCCTTTTTAAGATATTGCAACCAGAATTGCACATAATATGCAAGGAGCGGTCGCACCATGGAACGATACAGAGACATTATAATATCTTTAGTTTTATTCTCTATTCCTTTCCATATGATTCCTAGCATTCTATTTGCTTTCTTGGCCACTGCTGAACACTAGGCAGAGGGTTTCAACGTATTATCCATGATGACACCTAAATCTTATTCTTTGGTGGCGGTTTCTAATGTGGAACCTTGCAACGTGTAACCATACTTTGGGTTGTTCTTTCCTAGGTGCATAACTTTGCACTTGTCCACATTAAATTTCATCTGCCATTTGGACATCCAGTCTTCCAATTTATCAAGATCCTCTTGCAATTTTTCACAATCCCCTTGTGTTTTAACAACTTTGAATAATTTTGTGTCATCTGCAAATTTGATCACCTCATTCGTTATTCCAATTTCCAGGTCATTTATGAATATGTTAAAAAGCAACAGGCCAAGCACAGATCCCTGGGGAACTCCACTAGTCACCCTTCGTCATTGAGAAAATTGGCTTTTAGCCCTTCTCTCTGCTTTTTATCTTCTAACCAGTTCCTGATCTGTAATAGTACACTGCCTCCTATCCCAAGACTTTTTAATTTTGCCAATAGTCTCTCATGAGGGACCTTGTCAAAGGCTTTCTAAAAATCCAGATACATTATATCGACCGACTCACCTTTGTCTACCTGTTTATTCACACCGTCAAAAAAATATAACAGATTAGTAAGGCAAGACTTTCCTTGACTAAATCCATGTTGGCTTTCTCCCATTAAATCATGTCTATCTACATGTTCACTAATTTTATTCTTTATAATGGTTTCTACCATTTTGCATGGTACTGACATCAGGCTCACTGGTCTGTAGTTTCCTGGTCTGTAGTACACCTGGTACCCTTTTTAAAATTTGGCTTACACTGGCCGTTCTCCAGTCTTCAGGTACTACAGATGATTTTAATGATAGTTCACAGATTACTAATAGTAGGTCTGCAGTCTGATATATTAGTTCTTTCAACACCCTTGGATATATACCATCCAGTCCAGGTGATTTGCTACTCTTCAGTTTATTGTAATACATCTTCCCAGTTTATCGATATTTCTGCCAATTCTTCCAATACATCACTTTAAATACCAGTTCAGGCCTAGGTAACTTTTCAACATCTTCTTCAGTAAAGACCAAAACAAATAATAATTTAGTTTCTCTGCTATGGCCTTGTCCTCCCTTAGCACCCCTTTTACCCTTCTATCATCTAATGGTCCAACTGACTCTCACGGGCTTTTTGTTACGAGTGCACTTGAAAAAGTTTTTATTATGCATTTTTGCTTCCATGGCAAGCTTTTTTTTTAATTCTCTCTTTGCCTGTCTTATCAATGACTTGCATCTAACTTGCCATTGCTTATGTTGTTTCCTGCTTTTGTCATCTGGCTCCTTTTCCCATTTCCTAAAAGATGCTTCTTTGGCTACAACAGCCTCTCTGACCTCCTCACCTTTAAACTATGCTGGCACCTTTTTGGCCTTCCTTCCACTTTTCTTAAAGCGTGGAATACATCTGGTCTGAGTGTCCAAGATAATATTTTTAAATAATGCCCATGCTTGATGTACATCTTTAACCTTTGCAGCTGCTCCTTTTAGTTTTTTCTTAATTATTTTCCTCATTTTATCATAGTCTCCCTTTTGAAAGTTAAAAGGCAATACTGTGGATTTCCTTGCCGTTCTTCCTCCATTTATTAAATCAAACGCGATCATGCTATGATCACTATTGCCAATTGGCCACAACACCCTTATCTCTTGCACCAGATCCTATGTTCCACTAAGGACTAGGTCCAAAATAGCTTCCCCTCTTTTTGCCTCATGAACCAGCTGCTCCAAGAAGCAGTCATTTATTCCATCTAGAAACTTTATTTCCTTAGCATGGCCTGCTGTGGTAAGTGAAATCACCCATTATTATTATTGTGCTGTAACCTTTGTTAGCTTCTCTGATTTCTTTTAGCATTTCATCATCCATCTGTTCATTCTGGCCAGGCGGTCGGTAGTATACCCCCACTGCCATCACCTTCCCCTTTTTACACAGAATTTCTATCCATGGAGATTCTACACTGTATTTTGTTTCCTGCAAAATTTTTATCCTGTGTGACTCAATGCCCTCTCTAACATTGAGCACAACTCCTCCACCAATCTGATCTATCCCATCATTGCAATATAGTTTGTACCCAGGTATCACAGTGTCCCACTGATTGTCCTCCTTCCACCAGGTCCCTGAGATGCCAATCATATATAACCTTTCATTTAATGTTATATAGTCTAACTCTCCCATCGTATTTTTTTAGACTTATAGCATTTACAAACAGGCATGTTATTTATTTATTTATTTATTTAACAGCTTTTATATACCGCACTTTTGACATCAGCGCGGTTTACATTTTAACAAGTTTTGTACTTAAACATAAAAACAAATGTTAAGTTTACAGAGAACAGGGAATAAAAACATGGATAACAGGGATTAACAATTAACAGATATTTTCAATTATTTACAATAGGTTCTTAAATGCTTGAGTTTTAAAGGTAGGGTATTCATATTAATCTGGGTATCAGTTGATAGGGGTGATTTGGAATCTTTCAGCTCAGACTGCTCTGTACTTAAGGGCATCTGGGTTACTTTTATCTTTATTGGAACATATCTGTCAGAATGCCCTAACTTGTTTCTTTTGCTAGTATCCTTCAAGAATACATCTTTCCAAACCATGCACTCTTGGGTTGCTGTCGGCTTTCCCCTATTATCTAGTCTAAAGGCTGCTCTATCTCCTTTTTAAAAGTTAATGCCAGCAGTCTGGTTCCATCCCAGTTAACATGGAGCCCATCCGTTCGGATAAGCCCCTCCTTTCCCCAGAATATTGCCCAGTTCCTAACAAATCCAAAACCCTCTTCCTTGCACCATCGTTTCATCCATACATTGAGACTCCAGAGCTCTGCCGGCCCTTTTAGATCCTGCATGTGGAAAGAGAAGCATTTCAGAGAATGCTACCCTGGAAGTTTTGTATTTCAATTTCCTACTTCAAAGCCTACATTTGGCATCCAGAACCTCCCTACCACATGTTCCTATGTCATTGGTACCAACATATACCAAGACAGCAGGCTCCTAACCAGCCCTATTTAAAACCTTATCTAGGTGGTGCATGAGGTCCGCTACCTTCGCAGCAGACAGGCATGTTACCAGATGAGCTTCACATCCACCAGCCACCCAACTATCTATGTGCCTAATGATTGAATCACCAAATATAATGGCCATACTAACCCTTCCCTCATGGACACATGTCCCTGGAGAAACCTCCTTGGTGAAAGAGAGTTCTACATCACCTGGAGACAGGTCCTAGCTACAGGATCACTTCCTACCAAGCCAAGGTGATCCTCTCCTATCATGTGACCTCTCTCCTCCATGGCAACAGAGAGGCTGCCAGACTGGAGGTGTGCCTTCAGTGCTACGTTAAGATAGGTCTCGTCTATATACCTCTCTGTCTTCCTTAGGACCTCCAAGTCTGCTACTCTAGCCTCCAGAGATCAGACTTGTTCCCTTAGCAAAGAGCTCCTTGCACCTAGTGCCCATGTAAGACCCCTTACCAACTGGGAGAAAATTGTACACGTGACACTCAATGCAAAAGACTGGATAGCCCCCATCCTGCTCCTGGACTGCTGTTTTAAGTTTTGTTTAGCTATTTAAGTTGTTTACTTACTTTGGTTTGCTGGGAATACTTATACTAATAACAACTATACCTAATGGGAGTCATTCCGGTTATCATTTGGCAGGGATGTATGTCCAGTTAGGACATACATCCCCGCCAAACACTTGGGCCCGATTCAATGCTCAAAATTCCCTGCACATACACAGGAGATGTGCGGGGAGTTCTGGATGGAGGTGGGAGGGGGAGGTCTGTGTGCCGGGTGGATGCGGGACCCTGACCCCTGATATACGGGGCCGATTCCTGTTGTGGCCCTGTACATACAGGGCATCATGGCTGGCCAGGTAATTTATTTCACCTCGGAGGTGGAATAAGTCACCCTGTGGGAGGCAATTGGTGGCAGCGGTGGACCCACCCGAAATGGTAAGGGTGGCCAGGTGGGTTCTCCGCAGCCTGATCTCAACCTTGGCAGACCCTATTGCGGGCCGGGCAGTGGGGAAAAGCAGGTCTAGGTGGTCGTAGGGTTTCGGGCCTCCTGCATATTGTCCTGGTGCCACGGCGACAGGACACCATGGCACAGGGGCTCTATGCAGGCACCCCAGCTGAGTTAGATGGGGTGGGATGTGTACATCCAGTGGCAGTGAATTGGGGCAGGTCCTATCCATCCAGGCCATTTGCATCCGATTTTGCTCCCATGGGAATGTTTAACCCGCAAGGGTGCAGAATCAGGTGCAAATCTGGCCCATCCAGATTTTCGACATCCGGACGGATTGGATGAGCCCCAATGGGAATCAGGCCTAATATGTTTAATGGACTATGTTCACCTCAAAATTAATCTGACAATGGCAACAACACTAGAATTACCTGCACGGAAGAAAGGCCTGGCAATCTACTTCCATATCTTGCCACAAAAACCCAATGGATAGTCACAACAAAACAGAACCCTCACTAGGTTTGCAGATGTCATGCTGTGAGGGCTTGTGTGCATCAATTACGGTGAGGGCTAAGCTATCAGTAGCTTAACTACTGGCAGGGTCTCCCAAGATGGACAGGTCTCAGCTGAGGTGCCAGACCAAGATAAACCACCTATCTGGGCCGCAGCAGAATGGGATGGTGTTGGTGGTGGATGATCACAGTTCTGTGACAACGGCAACAACAATAGAATTACCTGCATGGAAGAAATGCCTGGCAATCTACTTTCATATCTTGTCACAAAAACCCGATGGATAGTCACAACAAAACAAATTGCACTATAGTGCTGGAAGATGAGCCCCCAAGTGGAGGGAACTCAACTGGCTACTGGGGAGGAGCTGAAGACTTTTCAGAGTAAAGCCAACATTTATGATGTGGTTGGATCAAAGCCCTTGGGACGTCTGACTGCTGATGTAGCTGCACATGAAATAAGAGTCAGAAACTGCAGAGATGTCTTACATATTGGGACGTGGAACATACAAAGCATGAACCAAGGAAAGTTGGAGGTGGTCAAGAATGAAATGGAACATGTACAACTCGATCTGTTGGGTGTCAATGAACCAAAATGGACTGGCATTGGGCACTTTGCATCAGATGATCACATGGTCTACTATGCTGGAAATGAAAGACAAAGAAGAAATGGTGTTGCATTTATAATTAAGAAGAAACTTGCAAGAACCATAATGAAATAGAATGCAATCACTGAATGCTTAATTTCTATTCATCTACGAGGAATGCCCATCAACACAAATGTAATTCAAGTATATACCCCAACAACAGCTGCAGAAGAGGATCAAGTTGATGAGTTCTATGAACAAGTACAAACAGAAATTGATATAACATGCAAACAGGATATCCTGATAGTCATTGGTGACTGGAATGCAAACGTTGGCAACAAAGAAGAAGGCAAAGTGCTTTGAAAATATGGTCTTGGCAACAGAAATGAAGTTGGAGAAAGACTGATAGAATTCTGCAAGACCAACGATCTATTCATCTCAAACACCTTCTTCTAGCAACACAAATGGTGACTGTACACATGGACTTCACCCAATGGACTGTACAAAAATCAAATTGATTACATCTGTGGAAGTCAACGATGGAAAAGCTCTGTAACATCAACAAAGACAAAACCTAGAGCTGACAGTGGTACAGATCACCAACTACTAGTATGCAAATTCAAGCTAAAGTTGAAAAAGTGCAAGTCACTCATGAATATAGCAAAATATGACCTTGAGAATATACCACCGGAATTTAAAGATTGCCTGAAAAATCAATTTGCTGCTTTAGATACAAATGACAGAGCTCCAGAAGAGTTATGGGATGAAATCAAGAAGGTTGTGTTGGAAGAAAATGAAAAGTCTCTACAAAAGGTGAACAACAAAAACGGCCAAAACGGATGACCGAAGAAACTCAGAAAATTGTTCAGAAATGCAGAGAAGCTAAAGCCAGAGGAGAAAGAGAGGCAATCACAGAACTCAACAGAGATTTCCAATGTGCAGCAAGACAAGTCAAGGAGAAGTACAATTACACATGCAAGTAAATAGAATCAGAAACTATTAGAGGAAGAAGATCGGCTTTCCTAAAGCTATGAGAGTTAAAGAAAAAATTCCAACCTAAAAGTAGAATGTTACAAGATGCTCAAGGATTCATGTTGAATGATACCGAGAAGATCAAGAAAAGATGAAAGAATATACAAAGTCATTATATGATAAAGATCAAGTAGACCAATAGCCACTTCAACCTGTGCCTTATGATCAGGAACCATTGGTGATGAAAGAAGAAGTCAAAACAGCATGGAATGCCTTATCAAAGAGCAAAGCACCAGGCATTGATGGCATTTCCATTGAAGTATTACAGCAATATGATGCAGCTGCTACCATACTTACAAGGCTCTGCCAGGAAGATTGGAAGACAACATCATGGCCAATTGACTGGAAAAGATCTGTGTTTAAAACAAAACTAAAGAAAGGTGATCCAACTGACTGGAAATTATAGCACAATCGTTCTGATCCCACATGCCAGCAAGATTCTACTCAAGATTATTCAGCAGAGACTACAACTATCCCTGGAATGAGAACTGCCTGAAGTGCAAGCAGGGTTAAGGAAAGGACGAGGAAAAAGACATCACTGCGGATGTGAGACAGATCCTTGAAAAGACAAAAGAATACCAAAAGAATATCTATGCGTGTTTTATTGATTACAGCAAGGCTTTTGACTGTGTAAATCATGAGAAACTCTGGGCCACAGTAGGAAGCATGGGTATACCAGAACACCTGATTGTTCTCTTTTACAACCTTTACATTGATCAAGAAGCAACAGTTCGAATGGAACAAGCAAAGGTGTAAGACAAGGCTGCATACTTTCCCCGTACCTGTTTCATTTATATTCAGAACAAATCATCAGAGAAGTAGGACTGTATGAAGACAAACGAGGTGTGAAGATTGGAAGACTCATCAACAAAACGATGTTATTTACCTGAAACGGGAGTTCTCCGGGGACAGCAGGATAAGTCAGCCACACCTGGTGACGTCATCCGACGGCGCCGAGACGGAAGTCCTCTCTATAGCTCAGAAGGGCCCCTAGCTGATCAGTTTGTCACTAGCTGAGGTTGAGGTGCTAGGGAGTGGTATGGTGCGACCAGGGCGGCCCCTGATAGGGGAGGACGGGCGGGATGGTGTGGTTGACTTATCCTGCTGTCCCCAGAGAACTCCCGTTTTCTCCTAGGACAAGCAGGATGAGTCAGCCACACCTGGTGCCTCCCTAGCTGTGAAGTGCTGTGGAGGGGATGCCTTGGCTGCTGAAGGATAAACTCAGTCAGAGCCAGGAATGGAATCGAGATTTATTATCCAGAGTGCAAACAGTGCAAGGTCAACAGCAAACAGTGCAAGGTCAACAGTGCAAACAACGGTGTGCAAACATTGCAAGATTAATAGTGTTAACAGTGCAAATGACATTGTGCAAACATCGTAAGCTCAACAGCGTGACGGTCCAGCTTCGTTAAGCTCAGCCGCGGTCAGTACCTCCTGGCCAAATGCCGCCTCGCATCCTGCTATCTTGTCGAGGCAGTAATGTTTTTGAAACATGTGCGTTGAGGCCCAGGTTGTGGCCTTGCAGATGTCACTTGCTGGTACAGCCCGGAGGTTGGCGATGGTTGTCGCTAGTGCCCTGAGTTGGTGCGCATGGATCCTTGGCAAATCTTGTGAGCCCGCGTGTTGGAGGCAGTAGGCGATGCAAGAGGTGATCCATCCTAAGAGCATTCTCTTGCTGACGGGATGGCCCAGTTTGTTGGGGTCATAGGATACAAAAAGCTGGGTTGCCTTTCGTAGGGAAGCTGTCCGCTGGAGATATGTCCTGAGTGAGGAGAATGTAGGGGGGGTGCGACACCAAGGCCTGTAGTTCGCTGATCCTTCTGGCCGAGGTGATTGCTATTAGAAACAAAATTTTCCATGTCATGTATTTGAGCTCTGCTGACTCCAGGGGTTCAAACGGTGGGTGTGTCAGTTCATGTAGAATGATGCCAAGGACCCATTGGGGCACAGGCTTTTGTCCTGGGGGCCGTAAGTTAGCCAACCCTTCATGAACCATGCCACCAGAGGCTGCTTGGCGATGGAGTCGCCATCAGTCTGGTCGTGGAAGGCCGCGATCGCTGCCAGGTGCACTCGGATGGATGAGACTTTGAGGCCACTGCGGAATAGGGAGGTGAGGTACTGAAGTACCGGGCACGAGAAGGAATTAAGATGATGCTGAGAGCACCAGAGGTTGAAACGTTTCCATTTCAGTCCATAGGATTTGCGGGTTGCGGGGCGTCTTGCCTCGAGAACCACTTGCTGAACTTCAATGGTGAGGTTGAAGGGCGCCAGAGTCACCCTTTCAGTTTCCATGGAGTAAGTGTTAGGGTCTTCAGGTTGGGGTGGAGGCACTTCCCTTTCTGCGATGTGATCAGGTCTGGTGTCAATGGGAGCCTCAGAGGGGTTTCCAGCGCGAGGCGGCGTAGGTACGGGAACCATACTTGATGAGGCCCGTGAGGTACTATTAGGATGGCTGTCGCCCTGTCTGAAATGATGCACTGGATAGTCATCGAAATGAGAGGGAAGGGTGGGAAGGCATAAATCAGAGACCACTCCCCCCAAGACACGTCAAATACATCCGTGGCGACGCTGTGGCTGGAGGGGCATTTCGAGCATAAGAGGGCACACTTCCTGTTGTCCTCCGTGGTGAAGAGGTCGATCTGTGGATGTCCCCACCTCCGGAATAGTGTGGTGGCTATTCTGGGGTTGAGGGACCATTCGTGTGGGTCCATCTGGCGATTGAGCCTGTCCGTCAGGTCGTTCTGTGCTCCCGGGAGGTAGAAGGCTCGAGGAGTACAGGCCTTTGAGAGCACAAAGGTCCAGAATTTGATGGCTTCCTTGCAGAGGTAGTGGGAGCCTGTCCCTCCTTTTTTGTTGACATAGAACATGGCTACTTGGTTGTCCATTTGGAGCAGTACCGTCTTCCCTTGAATGAAGCTCTGGAAGGCCTTGAGAGCATAGAGGAGTGTTCTGAGCTCCAACAGATTGATGTGAAAGTTGCGTTCCTCCTGTGTCCAGGCTCCTTGGGCACGTAGGTGGAGACAATGGGCCCCCCAGCCCATCAGCGAAGCATCTGATGTGATGGTCAACTGATGGGGTTGCTGCTGCAGTGGGCATCCTGCTGCCAGGTTGCTGGAGCATGTCCATCAAACTAGGCAGCGTGCTGTTGTTGTGTCCATGGGAATCCGTGATGAGAGTGGTTGCGTGTGTTGATTCCAGTGGGTTCGCAGGTGCCATTGTAGACATCTCATGTGCAGTCTTGCGAGTGGTAGGACTTGTGTTGACACAGCCATGTGACCCAGGAGTCAGAGCACGTCCCAAGCCAATGTCTGCTGAGTTGCAGAGAGGCCCGCAGCCAGCCTGGCGATGGTGTTTCTTCGTAGTTGAGGGAGGAATGCCTTTGCTGCTACCGTGTCTATCTCTGCTCCGATGAATTCCAGGTGCTGTGCTGGGCATAGGTGGGATTTCTAGAAATCCTAGGAAGGTCAGCAGGTTGATTGTGCTCTCAGCGGCGGCCTGTGTCTCCTGAGGGGACCTGCCGTCTATCAGCCAGTCGTCCAAGTAAGGAAATACGCAGATGTCCTGCCATCACAGGTGTGCGGCTGCAACCGCCACGCATTTGGTGAAGACTCGTGGGGCTGGAGACAGGCCAAACGGGAGAACTCTGTACTGATAGTGTTCATTCTGCACTTGGAATCAAAGGTATTTTTGGTGAGATGCATGTATCAGGATGTGCATGTAGGCATCCTGCAGGTCCAGTGAGGCCAGCCATTCTCCTGGTTGAATGAGTGGGCGGATGGAGCCCAGGGAGAACATTCTGAACTTTTCCTTTATTATAAATTTGTTCAGTTTGCGCAGATCGAGGATCGGGCAGACCCCGCCCAATTTCTTGGAGATGAGAAAGACTCTTGAGTAGAAGCCAGAATTGACTTCACCGACTGGTACCGGCTCTATAGCACTTGTTGTCAGTAACTTGCGTATCTCTGCGGAAAGAGCAAGCAGTGAAGGTAGTGAAATTCTGTTGCAGGGGATTTAGCATTGTAATGGAGAAAAAGCAAACCTCAAGTTGTACCCTTCCTTGATGATCTTCAAGACCCATTTGTCCGTGGTGATGGTTCTCCAGGTATCTATGAAGGCTGTCAGGCGTCCCTCAGTGGGGAGGCTGACTGCGGAGTTCCAGTCAAAAGGGAGGGTTGGTTTTCCCTCTGTTGGACGGTGTGCTCTTCTGTAGTTTTCGGTCCCGTTGGCGCGATAAGAGCTGTTGTTGCATTGGTGCCTGTAGCGGGGGGCTTGCCACTTGCGGTAAGAGTTGTAAGTGTTGTGTTTCACAAATTTTTGAGAATGGTTGTAAGCACGCTTTGAGGAGGAAGGTTTTCGCTCCAGTCCTTCTTCTGCCAGAGTTTGTAACGTGTTGCACCGGTCTTTCATGTCGTTGACAGTGTCCTTAACTTTTTCACCGAAGAGGGAGTCCCCTGCACTCGGTGCGTCCGCCAGGCAGTCATGTGTGTCTTCCCAAAGACCAGATGCCCTCAGCCAGGCCATGCATCGAGCTGCTATTGCTGTACCAGCGGTGCGGGCTGCTGTCTCGAATGCTTCAAAAGCCCCTCTGACCTGGTGTTTGGTGCATTCCTGAAGGTCTTCCAGGGGTGCTGAGATGGCGGTCAGTGCCTCGGGGCTGAGGGCGGCCTTGATTTTGTCCATGAGTATGTCCTGGTAAAGGGCGTGTTGTAGCTGATGCGCCGCTACCCTGGATGAGAGCATGGCTCCTTGGAAGGTTCTCTTCCCTATATCGTCCAGGAGCTTGAGGTCTCAGGTAGGGGGACTGTTCGTGTGTGCGCGCGTTGCTTTCACTCGTTTGAGTGCAGACTCAATGACAATAGATGTGTGAGGTAACTGAGTCTTTTCAAATCCTACTGTCAGTTGGACTTGATACTTGAAGTCCAGTTTCCGCGGTGCGGCAAGCCCCGAGGCCGGGTTCTGCCACAGCTTGAACAGGTTCTCACTCAGTAGGGGGTGAATCGTGAGGAGCGCTGGGTTCTTGGGTGTTCCAGGAATTTCTATGCACCTTGGGTCTCGGGGTACAGATCTCCTGGTAGGGATGTGGTGATCCCTAGCGCGGAGGAAACCTTTTGTAGGAATTTGTGGTAAGTTAAGCCTTACGGGTTGTTAGCGGGTGTTTCAGGTCCAGAGGCGGCGGAGGTCTCATGTGTGAGTTCCTCATCCAGTATTTCCTGGTTTCCCAACCTCATGTCGCAGTCTGGAAGAGAGTCCGAGGGGTACTTGGTTGAAGGTTCTGGGGGGCCAATAGGTTTTGCGGCTGGCTGTCCTCACCAGTGTTCTCAGTGGTGAGGGCTGCTTGGCTGGATGACCACTGTTTGAAGCAGTCTGTGAGGACCTGAAGCAGGTCCTTAGGTATTTCATAAGAACATAAGAACATAAGATATGCCATACTGGGTCCATCAAGCCCAGTATCCTGTTTCCAACAGTGGCCAATCTAGGCAGGAGAGGCAGAGAGAGGCAGAGGATAAGGGGGGATATCACGGATCGGGTTTCCACTCAAAAGCCTCTCTCCTCCAAAGGATAGCTGCTGCTGCTGCTGCAGTGGGCTGGGGGGCTGCAGTGGGCTGGGGGGCTGCAGTGGGCTGGGGGGCTGCAGCGGGCTGGAGGGAACTGAACAAGATCCCGCAGAGGAGGGGGTGTACCTGTACCGTCTAGGACTGGAACTGCTGCAGCTTTACTAATAGCTCCGGTCCCGATGATGCTTTCTTCATCTGTGCCTGATAGAGGGGCTTCTTCTACTCCTGCTGCGCTGGTGTGAGCTGGATCAGTGTCGGGAGCTGGATCAGTGTTGGCACAGTGAGCTGCCCCGAGATCGCGACAGGTGTCTGCGCTTGCTTTGGTGTCAGCGCTTGCTTCAGTGTCGGCGCTGAGGGGAACTCTGGCATCGACGCTGAGGAGAACAGTGGGCTGTCCCGTGAGAGCTGGAGCCAATAGTGGCTTGCGGGGTGGAGCCAAAGCAGGAGCCAATCGCAGTTTGCAGGGCAGAGCCCGTGCCCGTGGAAGGTCCAATCGGAGTCAGGGGCAGAGCCAGCGACGGAGCCAATTATCGCTGTGGAGGCGGGGCATTCAGGGTGAGTCGTCCGGCCAATGGAAGCAGAAGAAGCAGATGGAATGCTGGTTACAAGATGGCTGCCTCCAGGATGATCCCCACGTGTGCCAGAAGCCCTGGCTTGAGGGGACAGCATGTCGAGGCCACCGGGGATGGAGGCGACGAGGGGCGCATCCCGGGCTGCTCTGGGTCCTTTGTTGCAGTGCTGGAGGGCTTAACAGAAGCGGTTTTTCTGGAAGTACCTTTTTTTCTCTTTTTGTCACTGCGATGGGGTTCTCCTTTTTGATTGTGGTCCCTGTTGGTGATGGCTGCTCCCAGAGCGGGTGAGGAAGCCAGGAAGTCCTTGAGTGCATGCCCCCGGGATTTCAGTGCTCTGGGGGACATCCGAGCACAGAGGGGGCAATCTTCAACCTGATGGTCCTTGCCTAAGCAATGGAGGCACTTAAGGTGAGCGTCTGAATTGCTCATCTTCCTTGAGCAGTTGGAGCATTTTTTAAAATCCGGTTTGAGCATTGTACTTGCTTGTAGGATGAATCTTATTTTATTTATTTATTTATTTATTTAATGGTATTTCTATCCCGCCTTATCCTTCAATCAAGGCGGTTACACAGCAAACAATCAGTGGGAGTGGTGCTTGGGTTCAGTGTGTGCATCATGTACAATGAAAGTGTGTGTGTGTGGGTGGGTTGATTGTTGTTGTTAAGTGCCGTCGAGTCGGAGTCGACTCATGGCGACCCTCTGGATAGCTATCCTAAATTGTGTTCGGTCTTCAGTCAGGCGGCTCATTGTTGACAGACTGGTACCTGTAGCTGCTGTTATTGTAGCGATCCATCTCATTGCTGGCCTTCCTCTTTTGCGTTGACCTTCTATCTTGCCAAGCATGATGTCTTTCTCTAATGATCTCTCTCTTCGCATGATGTGTCCAAAGTATGAAAGTCAAAGTCTTGTCATCTGAGCTTCTAAAGAAAGCTTAGGTTTGATCTCCTCTAGTACCGACTGGTTTGTTCTTCGGGCAGTCCATGGTATACACAGTATTCGCCGCCAGCACCATAATTCAAAGGCATCAATTTTCTTCCTGTCTGTCTTTTTCACTGTCCAGCTTTCACATCCATATGATGTTATTGAAAATACCATGGCTTGAACAAGTCGAATCTTTGTATGGAGAGAGACATCTCTGCTCTTGAGAATCTTATCTAGGTCTTTCATAGCCATTCTGCCAAGAGCAATGCGTCGTCTGATTTCTTGACTGCTTGTTGCTTCTTTATTGATAGTTGATCCAAGTAGGTTAAAGTTGTTCACGATTTCAATTTCTTCTCCTTCAACGATGAACCTGTTGATTATGCCAGTTGTCATGATCTTTGTCTTCTTTACATTAAGGTGCAGGCCCATTTTGAGACTATGTTTTTTGATTGTGAGAAGCAAATGTTTCAGATCATCTTCACTTTCAGCTAGTAATGTGGTATCATCAGCATAGCGAAGGTTGTTGATGAGTCTTCCACCAATCTTCACACCTCTGTTGTCTTCATACAGTCCTGCTTCTCTGATGATTTGTTCTGCATATAAATTAAACAGGTAGGGGGAAAGTATGCAGCCTTGTCTTACACCTTTGCTTATTTTAAACCATTCTGTTTCTCCTTGTTCCGTTCGAACTGTTGCTTCTTGATCAATGTACAGATTGCGCAAGAGAACTATCAGGTGTTCTGGTATACCCATGCTTCTTAATGTGGCCCAGAGTTTCTCATGGTTTACACAGTCAAAAGCCTTGCTATAGTCGATAAAGCACAAATAGATATCCTTTTGGTATTCTTTAGTCTTTTCAAGGATCCATCTCACATCCGCAATGATGTCTCTCGTTCCTCGCCCTTTCCTGAACCCTGCTTGCACTTCAGGTAGTTCTTGTTCTAGGTATGGCTGTAGTCTCTTTTGAATAATCTTCAGTAGAATCTTGCTGGCATGTGGGATCAGAGCGATTGTGCGATAATTTCCACAGTCAGTTGGATCACCTTTCTTTAGTATTGGTATAAACACAGATCTTTTCCAGTCAGTTGGCCATGATGTTGTCTTCCATATTTCTTGGCAGAGCCTTGTAAGTACGGTAACAGCTGCATCAGATTGCTGCAATACTTCTATGGGAATGCTATCAATGCCTGGTGCTTTGTTCTTTGATAAAGCTTTCAATGCTGCTTCAACTTCTTCTTTCATCACCAATGGTTCCTGATCATAAGGTATAGGTTGAAACGGCTGTTGGTCCACTTGATCTTTATCATATAAAAATTCTGTATATTCCTTCCACCTTTTCTTGATCTTCTCAGCAAGTGTAGGGAGCATGCAGGTAAGATTGGTTCATGGTTGTAGCACTCATTGTGTGCTTCCGATTGTAGTATAATTTCTTGTAGAGAGAGGAGAGAGTCCATCTTGTAGCAAGGCGGAAGATTGTAAAACTGATCAGCTAGGGGCGGGACACGGGGTTGGGCTACTGGGCTCATGCTCAGAAGGGCAAAAAGCCCTTCTGAGCTATAGAGTGGACTTCCGTCTCAGTGCCGTCGGATGACATTACCAGGTGTGGCTGACTCATCCTGCTGGTCCTAGGAGAACCTTCGCTATGCTGATTCCACATTACTGGCTGAAAGTGAAGGCGATCTGACATTTGCTTCTCAAGATCAAGGAACATAGTCTTAAAATGGGCCTGCATCTTAATGTAAAGAAGACAAAGATCCTGATAACTGGCATAATCAATGAATTCATCATTGATGGAGAAGAAATTGAAATAGTGGACAACTTTAACCTACTTGAATCAACTATTAATAAAGAAATAACAAGCATTCAAGAAATCTAATAGAATGGACCTAGACAAGATTCTCAAGAGCAGTGGTGTCTCTCTCTATACAAAGATTTGACTTGTTCAAGCCATGGTATTTTTAATAACATCAGAAGGATGCAAAAGTTGGACAGTGAAAAAGATAGACAGGAAGAAAATGGATGCCTTTAAATTATGGTGCTAGCGAAGAATACTGTGCATACCATGGACTGCCCAAAGAACAAACCAGTCAGTACTAGAAGAGATCAAATCTAAGCTTTCTTTAGAAGCTCAGATGACAAGACTTTGACTTACATACTTTGGACACATCATGCGAAGAGAGAGATCATTAGAGAAAGACATCATGCTTGACAAAATAGAAGGTCAATACAAAAGAGGAAGGCCAGCAATGAGATGGATCAATACAATAATCAACAATGAGCTACCTGACTGAAGACCGAACACAGTTTAGGAAAACTATCCCGAGGGTCGCCATAAGTCAACACCAACTCAACGGCACTTAACAACAACAACTTACTTAAAGTTACTGGGGATACTTGAACTAATACAACTAATAAATTGAAGGGATTTTGTTCACCTCAAAATTAAGTAATTTCAGGGCCTTAATTAATCTATTCCTAATGAGGATAACCAGCTGAACTTGAAAGTGAATTTGACCACCTCTTTCCCTTTAATTAGTTTAAGAGCCTATAAAACAAAGACTATACCTGGGTGGGTGAGAGCTCGGGTGGGTGGGAGGGAAAGAACACTTAGTAAAAGCTGGCTTGCTATACAGTGACCTGACCTGTGCCCTTAACAATTGCCTGGATGATTCACACAGCCCTTTGTTTGATAGAAGGAGCCTTTCAAATTGCCCTGTTGATCTGTCACTTGACTTTAACACCTATTTAAAACAATTTCACAGATCTCTTTGTAAACACAATTATTCCTTTACCTCTCTAAATTTTAATCAGCCCCTTAAATTAATGCCATGAATAAGTCATTAGCTGTCTTTGCATTATCATTAGAATGCTAGCTAATTACAGTCTTGTCTTGCACCTTACATTTGTCCTATCATGCCAGTGCACTTAACAAACTGATGCAGAAAGCTAGCAATGATGGCCCAGAGGCCCCCAACCAACTAAAAATATATCTGGTGGCCCAGCAGTCCCAGACCCCCAATTCTCCTTCCCGGTACTTATACAAACAAGCAGAAAAATGGTGGCACCCGGTCCCATGCAGTGCATTCTGGGATGCACCAGGCATGGTCAGACTGCCATATAAGGCATATTTTATCTTATATGGCAATCTGACCTCATTCGGTGCATCCCAGGATGCACTGCGTGAGGTCAGGCACTGCCATATTTCAAGATGGCGGTGCAGGAGCAGGAGCACGTGGGCAGCACTCCCACTCTTTTGTAAAGATACCAGGGGGTGGGGTTTGGCGGCCACCAGGTATATTTTTAGATGGGTAGGGGCGTGGCCACTAGGCTATGAGGTATATTTTTAGTTGGGTGGGGGGTTCAGGGCCAGTGGGCCACCAGGTATATTTTTAGTTTGGTGGGGGGTTCAGGGCTATGTGACCACGAAGTTTATTTTTAGTTCTATGGGGTGGGGGGTTCGGGACCACTGGGCCACCAGGTATATTTTTAGTTTGGTGGGGGGTTCAGGGCTGTGTGACCACCCAGTTTATTTTTAGTTCTATGGGGTGGGGGGTTCGGGACCACTAGGCCACCAGGTTTATTTTTAGTTGGGAGGAGTGGGGGGTTCAGGGCCTCCAGGTTTAGTTTTAGTTGGGAGGAGGTGAAGGGGATCAGGTTCACTGGTCCATGAGGGATTCACCTTCTGTTGGGGGCACTGGCAGTATTTTGATGGCATCAGGGGATTTCCCCAATGCCTAGATCATCTTTGACATTTCTCCTTAAATGATCCAGGCATCAGGGAAACCACCTGATGCCATAAAAATACTGTCGGGGGCATGCGCTAGATGTTTAAGCCACCTCAGACCCAGGCGTACAGACAGTGGCGCTAAGGCTGGTTGTGAAATCCTCATCAGGCACAGCCAATATTAGCATTCCATCTTATTATGTGCAGCTGATTTGCCCATAATTTAAATACATTTAAATGCTCTTTGTGTTAATTATGTGCTAGTTTTTCCTTTGCTGTTTACCCGTGCGTCTGTCTCTTTTCTGCATTTGGTGGTAACAGTAAGTGATGTTATCTGTGCATAAAGGCCGCACTAGAATTCTGTATCAGTCCGTAAAAGTTGAAAACTCTTGTCTTACCTTGGTTCAGTGCTAAAGCTGGAGCATAGATCACAATTCCTGTATATAAAATCTGGAAAAGAAGGAAGAAATAAAACGTGCACCCAATATCAGAAAGTGCCTTTCTAAGCACCCAGCAGAAAAAAAAATCCTTTTTATTTGGTCTGAAACTGACCATTGTTCTCCCCCTTCCTGCCCATTAAACCTGACTTCCTTCCAATACAGTCTGTGTGGGAGAGTTTCCACTAGCAAGTTTTAAAATGTTCTTCACCTACTTAAATAAACATTCTCTATAGCTTTAGTCACAGGCTAACAATGAAATTTCTCTCATCTGCTCTGATTTGCATACATCATCAGAGTAAGGGAATTTTATAAATGCATGCCCAGAAGCTATCTTTTCAAACTGTTGTTTTTGCAGGACATTTATTTGAAGCTTTAGAGTTACATCGTTCATTGCTTCCAAAGCTTTTTAAGCAAAGAAACAAGGAGTATAAAGATTAATAAAAATAAAACAAAACGAATATAAGATAATATCTTTTTATTGAACTAACAATATATTTTTGACTAGCTTTCAAAAGGTCAAATTCTTCCTCCTCTGGTCAGGATGCCAAAATCAGAGCTGTGTTTTCCTTTTTAATGGACTCTGGGCTTTTGGAGTTCCCTACCTGAATAAATGATAAATGTGCCTAAAAAAAAAAGAATGCGTTCCTCTTATTATACTGCGTGGGTTAGGAGCAGAGTGGGCATAGAATGCACACTGCAGTTAGCAGGTGGTACTTACTGCGTGCATTTAACGCCATCCTAAGGCGGTAAATGTAAATGAATTTAACATGTGATAAGGAACTTTCTTGTGTAGTCACTGTAGGGCGCATGACAGACATGCCCCGACAGCGTGCTACCTTTGCTCCTACTATGCGCTAAGTGGAAAATGTACCGTACTTTAATAAAAGGGCCCCTAGGATTGCAGATAAAAAATATAAGTAGAAAGACTCAGCATTTTGTCTCTGTCTCTGTGAGGTCCCGCTTATTTAATAACCACATGTAACTTCTTCATACAGCAAAATACTTCAATTTCTGAAATTAATCATGTAATACTGAATATGACAAAAGTTCTTAGCAACATCAAGAAACAAGGAACTTACTGTCTGTATGATAAAAAGCATTGTCCCAAGGAGACGCACAACTTTATTGAAACGAAGTTCCAAATACTGCAAAAGAGATCATTAACGTGCACATAATTAATATTTTCTAAAGGCAACAGCTGAACGTGTAGAAATGCCGTAATCCAAACAAGCATGTTAGGCTTTAAACAATCTTTTGGCAAGATGTTCCTAATGAAAGCTGTCTAAGAAATAAGCAGATAGAGCTGTATGCAGGGCCGGATTTACGTATACGCCATGTACGCCATGGCGTAGGGCTCACAGCTGGGAAGGGCCCACAAAAAAGGAACAACGTAGGCTTTTTTTTAAAAATAAAATTAAAAAAAAAACCTGCTGGCTGCCGCCGCGGGGCCCCCTCTGCTGCTGCGGCAGCATGGACTGACCCGCGGGGGGCCCCTCAGCAAGCTCGATCCCTCCCTCCCTCCCGTGCAGGCTGTGAGAGACGCGAAGGCAGACTGTCTCCTTCGCGTCTCTGTTAAGCCCGCAGGGGCTGATGGGACATTTCCCATCAGCCCCTGCGGGCCTAACAGAGACGCGAGGGAGACAGTCTTCCTTCGCGCCTCTCACAGCCTGCACGGAGGGAGGCACGGAGGGATCGAGCTTGCAGAGGGGGCCCCCGCGGGTCAGTCCATGCTGCCGCGGCAGCAGAGGGGGCCCCGCGGCGGCAGCCAGCAGGTTTTTTTTTTTTTAATCAAATTTTACTTTAGGCCGGGGGAGGGGGAGGGTAGGACTGGTAAAGGGCTATTGGGGGGGGGCTGGGACTGGAAATGGGTTGGGGGATTAAGGCTGGAGGTGGGCTGATGAGGTTAGGACTGGTAGTGGGCTGTTGGGGGGGTTAGAACTGGTAATGGGCTTTGGGGGGGGGTTAAGACTGGTAATGGGCTGTGGGCTGATGGGGGATGACTGGTAATGCCCTATGGGGGGGCTAGGACTGGAAATGGGCTGGGGGGTTAAGACTGGAGGTGGACTGATGGGGTTATGACTGATAATGGGCTGTTGGGGGGGTTTAGAACTGGTAATGGGCTTTGGGGGGGGGTTAAGACTGGTAATGGGCTGTGGGCTGATGGGGGCTTTCTGGTAATGGGCTATGGGGGGGCTAGGACTGGAAATGGGCTGGGGGGGTTAAGACTGGAGGTGGGCTGATGGGGTTAGGACTGGTAATGGGCTGTGGGCTGATGGGGGGGTTAGGACTGGCAATGGGCTATGGGGGGCTGACTGGAAATGGGTTGATGGGGTTAGGACTGGAAGTGGGCTGATGGGGGGGGGTTAGGACTGGCAATGGGCTATGGGGGGCTGACTGGAAATGGGTTGATGGGGTTAGGACTGGAAGTGGGCTGATGGGTGGTTAGGACAGGTAATGGGTTATAGGGGGGGCTTAAACTGAAAATGGGGTGATGGGGGGTTAGGACTGTAAGTGGGTTGATGGGGGGCTAGGACTGGTATTGGGTTGGGGGGTTGCTAGGACTGGAAATGGGCTGATGGGTGGCTAGGACTGGAAATGGGCTGATGCAGGGACTAGAAGGGAATGGATGCTGGGTGAGGCTGGAACTAGAAGGGAGCTGATGTTGGGGGAGGATTAGAATGGGATGGGGCTGGAAGAGTAAAATGGAGAAGGGAAAAATATTTTGTGTGGGAGGGATAAAAAATCTACAATTGGCCAGGTATTGGGAGAGTAAGTGGGGATTGAGGATGGAGGGGTAAAATTTGAGTGGATAAAATAGGAATGAGGAAAGAGCAAAAGGAGAAAGATTAGTATGTTAAAGCAGATGTAGAGAGAGAATGGAAAAAAAACTAGAAGAGAGAAGAAAGGACAAATGGACAGCAGACGATGGAGAGTTAGCAGAAGACACGAAGAAACCAGAAGAAAGTGGCTGGAGCAATTGCAGCTGAAAAAAATGCACAAAAGGTAGAAAAATATCTCTTTATTTTGAATTTATTAATTGGAATATGTCAGCTCTGGTAAATGTGCATCATTAACGTCTGCGCTTTGTTTAGTACAAGAGCAAATTAATGTGTAGTTTTATTTCTACAGTGTTGTACATTCCAAGTTTGGCTTTTGGGATTCCCAGTTTAATTATTGTCTTCCTGTTTCTAAAATGTGATTACTTGTTTGGTGATGGTCTATGTTCTGCATGTGTAACTGAGCTGAGGTGTTCTGTTTATATAATTCCTATTTGACATTGCCACTTGTTCTCTTTCCCCAGTAGGTCATGTATTGTTGTTCTCTGAAATGTATTGGTTTAATATTTGCAGTGTTGCCTTTTGATTGGTAGAGTATGGTGCTTTGTGAGTCCTGGTAGTGCTGTTAGGATACGGCGGGTTTGCTATGGGTTCTAAATGGGCAGTGTTTGTAGTAGTTCCTAATGTGTCTGGCAGTTGGCACTGGATTATAGTAATGTAGAAATCTTTTAGTCTTTCTTTATCCATACACTCATTAAGAGGCACATTTACTAAAAGATAGTATATGGTAACATTATGCAAATATTTATGCAAATGAGGCCCCTTATGCAAATGAGGCCCACACCCCCCTTGGGCCGCCCCTCCTGGGGGCCCACAATTTTTGTTGGCGTAGGGCCTCACTCAAGGTAAATCCGGCCCTGGCTGTATGCCTATATGGAACCCAAATAGAGTGTCTAACTTCCAGGGCTCCCCTCTCTGGCAGGGTTGGTTCACAGTTCCTCTGCATTACCCACACTGATTTCATAAATGCGTTTGAGTTGGAGCATGGGCTTGGCTGATAAATCATTAACACCTCGGTTCTAGGAGGAAGATCCATATATGAAGAAGGGCGCTGCACCAATTGCAAAAGGAAAAAAGAGCAAAGGAGTTCATGTAGGTACATCACATAATGCCTTGTGCATTAAGCTCCACTAAGCCACAGTGAATGCAAGACATACTGCTTCTGCTTGCAAATGGAGTTTGACCACTTTCACTTACCGCGCAAACAAGCTCTGCAATTTCATTTCCACTACTTCCCTCTTTTGCTTAGCCTTATACCTAAGTAACTTTTTTTTGGAGCAGATGCATTTTCCTGTATTTTTGTTTTTCAGAATTTGTTGGAGCTATTCCTCTTTTACTGTTTGGCAATGTGCCGCCCCATTTGGCAAACTCCTTCCCCTAATAAAGTCACTTTTCCCCTTTGAGTGTAGCAAACAGCAGTGTGTATATGTGTATATATATATATATATATATACAGGGTGGCCCAAAAAAAGTGAGAACATCTTGTAAATTAAAAGCTTAAATAGTTTACTTATTTACCTTTTTTTAGCTATTTAACGTGGAGGAGTAGCCTAGTGGTTAGAGCACTGGCTTGGTAACCAAGCAACCAGGGTTCAATTCCCACTAGCACTCCTTGTGGCCTTGGGCAAGTCACTTAACCCTCCATTGCCTCAGAAGAAAGGCCTGGCAATCTACTTCTGGTGACACTGCCAAGAAAACCCAGGAACTTCTAGGTCACCAGGAGTCAGGACTGACTCAAAGGCACACATTGCATTTGCAACATCTTTATTTCGACAATTTCCGGACACCATCTTTTTTTTTAAATTTGTCAATCATTTACATCTGTCTTTTTGAATTTTTAAATAACTTATATGCTATGAGATGTTCTCAGTTTTTTTGGGCCACCCTGTATATATATATATATGCAACGATCCTTGTATGCAATGGACATCATTTTTTTCTATTGCTTTGCAAGATATCTTTAGAAGGATAGAGAGAGAGTCAACCGCCCTTACTAAGCAGCCATTTGGAATTGGCTCCACATCTAGCTACTTGGTTTTCTGAAGTTGACAGAGCATCACATGAACTTTGCGGTACTTGGCCATCTCAAGACCACACATGATGGAACATACTTGTGGCAGTATTTCTCATATCAGGGCTGCATGACTGGCTATGATCTTGGAGGTATTGAGACATCACAACCTAAGCACCCACTGAACACACTTGCGTTGCCTGTGGGAAATCTGGTATCATCCACTCGCTCAGAGTGGGGCATGACTGCATAGGTAGTTGACTCTCCACACTGGGCTTCTGAATACTCCATTTCACTCCTGGATCGCTGTGCAGAAACCCTCACCTTGACTAGTTGCTAGTTACCTCCTTTTCAAGTGATGGACCAATTTCTCTTCACAGTCTGGAGCAATGTTTTCACAAGCCTGCATACAACTTATTTCCCAATTCTTCATGTGTTTTCCAAGGCAAGATGGCACTTCGATAGGACTGGCACCATTTTAGTGTCACAGCAAAATCGCTGTTTTCGCATGCAAAGAAATGGTGAGTTGGGGCTGGAACATCCATCTTTAAATCCAAAAACCTTATGTGTCCCATATGAGGGTGCCAATTTGTGTAACATCCCCTCCCCCCCCCACCCCCCCACCCCCACCCTTGTGTTCTCATTCTGAAAATAGGATTCTCTCCTCTGAGAAAATCCTAGACGTGGGAGCCATGTTCTACTAATGGGAAGCTGGTTCCTTCAGTCTACAACTGCTCCCTGCCCACAATAGCTCTTCTGCTGCCTGCGTGCCTCCCTGCACAATTATACGTCTACGTGGACACCATGTTCCAAACAATGATCAAAATCCAAACAGGGAATAAACTACTTTCAAGTTCAAATTCAACATCAAATAAGTCAAACGACTGAATAGCTGCAATTCCATATAACTTTCTGCTTGTCAATGCTCCTCTCATTGAATCACTCGAATAAATAAATAAATTACAGTCAAAATTATGTCAGATTTTTCAAATGGACAATTGGTGAAGTTTGTAATAATGAATGGACTTTCTTAGTATGGAATAATTAAATTGAAATGGACCATTGAATGTGCAGTAGTCCTTTTGGTCTGACAAAAACATTTTTTTATATGTCGCTTTGGAAGCGGTTATCATTTGGTTACTATTGGGTATATTTATATAATAATAACCCTGGTTTTTATCCCCATATGTGTGAATGAATGTGATCTAGATTTGAGTATTACTCTTCCATTCACTTGGAATTTTATAATACAAAAGTTATATGTCATTGATTGTTAAGAAAAGATGGAGCTACGGTATCCTTTATTTCACCTCAGTGTCGCACATCCACTCCCTTTTCTCTGTTAAAGAAAGCAGAGCCATATTAGGCTGGAGAGACTGGTGTGGAATACAATGCAGGGTTTTTCACAGGCTCAGCGCACATTGACATCCTGCCACCCACCACGTTCAAGCTGCTGAGCCTGCAAATAGCTCCACCAATCTCACCGATGCTGGAGATAGCTGTTCAAGGAAGGAAGTAGAATCCACACTCCTGATCTAATTACTTTCTCTTGCCACCAGTCCAAGCTAAAGGCCTTCTTCAGGCCTGAACAGTGTGACTACTGTAGGGCCTTGTCTGCTATATTACTACTACTACTACTGAACATTTGTATGGCGCTACAAGACATACGCAGCGCTGCACAGACACATGTAAGAGACAGTCCCTGCTCATCAGAGCTTACAATCTAGTCAAGACAGACAACACAGTAGCTGTACACATAGGATACATCTAGGGAGTATGGTAAGGAAACACAAAGGAGATCAGGTGAGTCAAGATCCAAAGTGGCAGCAAAGAGGTGAGTTTTCAGTCTGAATTTGAAAAGGGTCAGAGAAGGCGCCTGACGTACAGAATCAGGTAGTTTGTTCCAGGCATAAAGAGCAGCAAGGTGAAAGGAGCGAAGTCTGGAGTTAGCAATAGAAGAGAAGGGCACAGATAGAAGCGATTTGCCAGAAGAGCCGAGTTCCCGAAGGGGGGGTGTATGGAGAGATAAGAGAAGAAAGGTAGTGAGGAGCCGCAGAGTGAATGCACTTATAGGTCAGCAGGAGATGTTTGAACTGGATGTGGAAACAGATAGGGAGCCAATGAAGTGACTTGAGAAGAGGAGTAATATGAGCATGACGAGGCTGGTAGAAGATTAGCTGTGCAGCAGAGTGTTGAACAGATTGAAGGAGAGAGAGATGATTCAGAGGGAAACCAGCAAGGAGTAGGTTACAATAGTCTAGATGGGAGGTGGCTAAGGAGTGAGTAAGTGTCTTAGTAGTGTGTTCAGAAAGGAATGGGCAAATTTTGTTGATGATGTAGAGAAAGAAACGGCAGGTTTTAGCCATCAATTGGGTATGTGTGGAGAAGGAGAGAGAGGAGCCAAAGTTGAGAGCTGAACAGAAAAGGAGTAGAGAGATATCCATAGAGACTGAGAAGGAGGAAGGGAAGAGGAGGGTTTAGGAGGGAAAATAGCAGCTCAGTTTTGGCCATTTTCAATTTCAAGAGGCAGTGAGACATCTAAGCAGCAATATCAGAAAGGCAGGCAGAGATCTGGGCCTGGATCGCTGCCCGGAGAGATATATGGCCTAATGAAGATATACTGTTGGCACTTTACTAGCAGTGGCCAATCCAGGTCACAAGTACCTGCCAGAAGTATCCAGATTCCATGCTGCTTGTCCAGTGGGTAAGCAGTGGATTTCCTGGGTCATCTTTAATAGTGGTTTATGCGCTTTTCCTCCAGGAATTGGTCCAAACCTCTTTTAAATCCAGCTATACTAACAGCTTTTACTACATCCTCTGGAAACACATTCCAGAGTTTGATTATGCATTGAGTGAAAAAATATTCTCTCCTATTAGTCTTAAATGGGTTACATTGTAACTTCATTGCATGTCCGCTAGTCTTTCTACTTTTTGAAGGAGTAAACAACCAATCTACATTTACCCTTTCTCTTTCTACTCCATTCATTAATTTATAGACCTCTGTCTTATCTCCACTCAGCTGTCTCTTTTCAAGTTGAAGAGCCCTAACCTTTTTAGCCTCTCCTCATAGGGGTATCCTTCCATCCCCTTTACCATTTTTGTTTCTCTTTTCTGTACATAAGAACATAACATAAGAATATAAGATATGCCATAGTGGGTCACACCAAGGTCCATCTAGCACAGTATCCTGTTTCCAACAGTGGCCAATCTGAGTCATAAGTACCTAGCAGTTTCCCCAAAAGACACAGGTTCCTCAATGCTTGTATCGGGTCAAGCAGTGATATCCTGGGTCCCTTTTAATAATGGTTTATGGACCTTTCCTCCAGGAACTTGTCCAAACCTTTCTTAAACCCAGCTACACTAACAGTCTTTAGTACATCCTCCAGTAACAAATTCCAGAGTTTGATTACACGTTGAGTGAAAAAATATTTTCTCTTATTACTCTTAAATGGGTTACATTGTAGCTTCATTGAGTGTCCCCTAGTCTTTCTACTTTTTGATGGAATAAATAACTTATCTACATTTACCCATCCTACTCTTATTAGTCTTAAATAGTTTACCATGTAGCTTCATTGCAAGTCCCCTAGTCTTTTTATATTCTGATGACATAAACAATCGATCTACGTTTACGGTTCCATTCCATCCATTAATTTATAGAACTCTATCATATCTCCCCTCAGCCGTCTCTTTTCCAGGTTGAAGAGCCCTAACCTTTTTAGCCTCTCTTCATAGGAGTATCTTTCCATTCCCTTTACCATTTTGGTGGCTCTTCTCTGTATTTTATTTATTTAGCTGTATTTAGCTGTACCTTTTCTAATAACACTATCCTTTTTAAGATACAGCGACCAGAATTGCACACAATATTCAAGGTGTGGTCACACCATGGAATGATACAGAGGCATTATAATATCTTTTGTTTTATTTTCCATTCCTTTCCTTATGATACCTAGCATTCTATTTGCTCTCTTGGCTGCCGCTGCACACTGGGCAGAGGGTTTTAACATGTTATCCATGATGACGCCTAAATCTTTTTCCTGGGTGGTGGTTCCCATTGTGGAACCTTGCATCGTATAACCATAGTTTGGGTTGTTCTTTCCTAGGTGCATAACTTTGCACTTGTCCACATTAAATTTCATCTGCCAATTGGATGCCTAGTCTTCCAATTTATCAAGATCCTCTTGCAATTTTCCACAATCCACTTGGGTTTTAACAACTTTAAATAGTTTCGCATCATCTGCAAATTTGATAACCTCATTCCCTTTTCCAGGTCATTTATGAATATGTCAAAAAGCAGCGGACCCAGCACACATCCCTGTGGTACTCCACTATTTACCTTTTTCCATTGGGAAAATTGGTCATTTAGCCCTACCCTCTGCTTTCTATCTTGTAACCAGTTCCTGATCCACAATAGTACACTGCCTACTATCCCATAACTTTTTAGTTTTGCCAAAAGTGTCTGATGAGGGACCTTGTCAAAAGTTTTCTGAAAGTCCAGATACACTATATCAACTGACTCACCTTTGTCTACCTGTTTATTCACACCTTCAAAAAAAATAACAGATTAGTAAGACAAGATCTTTCTTGTCTAAAGTCAAGTTGGCTGTCTCCAATTAAGCCATGATTATCTACATGTTGAGTAATTTTGTTCTTTATAATGGTTTCTACCATTTTTCCTGGTATTGACGTCAGGCTCACCAGTCTGTAGTTTCCTGGATCACCACTGCAACCCTTTTTAAAAATTGGTGTTACATTGGCGATCCTCCAATCTTCAGGTATTACAGATGATTTTAATGATAATTCACAGATTACTAATAGTAGGTCTGCAATCTCATATTTCAGTTCTTTCAACACCCTTGGATGTATACCATCTGTTCCAGATGATTTGCTACTTTTCAGTTTATCAAATAGTTGTAATACATCTTTCCGGTGTATCAATATTTCTTTCAATTCTTCTGCAGTATCACCTTTAAATACCACTTCAGTCATGGGTAACATCCCTACATCTTCCTCAGTAAAGATCAAAGCAAAGAATTAATTCAGTCTCTCTGCTATAGCCTTGTCCCCTCTTACTGCCCCGTTTATCCCTCTATCATCTAATGGTCCAACTGACTCTCTCATAGGTTTTTTGCTATGAATGTACTTGAAAAAGTCTTTATTACACATTTTTGCTTCCACAGCAAGTTTCTTCTCAAATTCTCTTTTGCCTGCCTTATCAATGTCTTGCATTTAACTTGCCAGTGCTTGTGCTGTTTCCAGTTTTCGTCATTTGGCTCTTTTTTCCATTTCCTGAAAGATGTTTTTTTGGCAACAACAGCCTCTCTGACCTCACCTTTAAACCATGCTGGCAGTTTTTTGGACTTCCTTCCACTTTTCTTAAAAGGTGAAATACAGCTGGTCTGGACTTCCAAGATAGTATTTTTAAACAACACCCAAGCTTGATGTAAGTCTTTAACCTTTGCAACTGCTCCTTTTAGTTTTTTCTTAACTATTTTCCTCATTTTATCATAGTCTCCCTTTTGAAAGTTAAAAGGTCGTACTGTGGATTTCCTTACCATCCCTCCTCCATTAATTAAATCAAACGCGATCATGTTATGATCACTATTGCCAAGGGGCTCCAACACCCTTTTCTCTTGCACCAGATCTGGTGTTCCACTAAGGACTAAGTCCAAAATTTCCCCTCTGGTCGGTTCATGAACCAGATGCTCCAAGAAGCAGTCATTTATTTCATCTAGAAACTTTATCTCCCTAGCATGTCCTGCCGTGACACTGACCCAGTCAATACCCGGGTAACTGAAATCACCCATTATTATTACTGTTCTGTAACTTTTGTTAGCTTCTCTGATTTCTTTGAGCATTTCATCATCCATTTGTTCATTCTGGCCAGGCGGTCGATAGTACAACCCCACTACCATCGCCTTCCCCTTTTTACATGGAATTTCAATCCACAGAGATTCTACAGCGAATTTTGTTTCCTGCAAAACTTTAATCCTTTGTGACTCAATGCCCTCTCTAACATATAGTGCATCCCTTTTCTAATTCTGCTATATCCTTTTTAAGATAAGTTGCCCAGAACTGCACACAATATTCAAGGTGCGGTCGCACCATGGAACGATACAGAGGCATTATAATATCCTTTCTTCCCTAAGTGCATAATTTTGCGCTTGTCCACATTAAATTTCATCTGCCATTTGGACATCCTGTCTCCCAATTTTTCAAGGTTCTCTTGCAATTTTTCACAATCTTCTTGTGTTTTAACAACTTTGAATAATTTTGTGTGATCTGCTAAGTTGACTACCTCATTCATTATTCCCATTTCCAGGTCATTTATAAATATGTTAAAAAGCACCTTTCTCCTTACCACTTTGTGTCTCTCTATCCTTTTCATAATCAGACACACTCACCGGGATAATGCATATCCTGTAGCAATCATGGCAAAAATTGATGACAAACTGCTGAAATGTTTAACTTTTCTACAATTCAAAATGAATAGCACCACAATCCCTTAAAGTGAAATTTGATTTTTTGCTAAAAAGTTATTTAGCCATAGTTTTCATTATGGGTCTGCTGCACTCAATTTGTTTGGCTGACAAAACAAGCATTTTTCTGATGCCTATTCATGTCTGGAGCAAGTATAAATTATGATGTAGCTTGCCCTGTCCAGGGCATTACTGAATTCGGGCAAGGACGCCCAAGTTCATGGGACCGCACAGACGTGCCTATACCATGCCCCCATTCTGCCTTGGACATCCTTTGCACTGGGGCCATCCACAGAACCAGCTTCTAAAATGGTTCCAGGGATGTCTCCTAGCTTTGGACGTCTCTACGCTTGTTTTCAGACATTCAGAGCATGAATAGGGCTTCTACAATAATCCCCATACATCACAATCCACCTCTGCTGCACCCAATCTATGCCCCTGGGAATGCTTATATGCAGATCTCATAAAAGCAGGTGCACAATTTCCATGCATGTATATTTTATATGCATCTGTGAATGCACAATGTTATTAAAGTTCTTTTCTTCATGTAAAACAGACTTTACTCCCTGAAAAAGCTTTAAAAAATTTACCCCACAATGTAAAATGAGAGGAGAGAACTTAGGAATTCACATGTTGGAATATCTATGACCTTTTATAATTTGGTTCGCCTATACAAACATTAAAGCCCACATTACAGAGCAGTAAAAGAAAATGCAACCCGAACCAGACTGGAGAGAGGGAAATGGATAATCAAGAAACGTTCAGAGAGTTAAAGGCAAATAGCTGAGTAACTTGCAAAAGCTGGCAGAGTGGGAAGGCAATTTAGGCACAACCAAAATTCACCTGTTCAGTAACTTCTAGTCTTACACAGATAGGGAAAGATATTTCTATAACAAAGAGAGAGTGAAGGGAAGCAATATATGAAACAATCCATACAGAAATCCTTCATTGTAGAAGTTTATAAGGAGGACAACTTTTTAATGGGTAGAGGGGAAATCACCCACATTTTGAAAACACTTGTTTAAGTAAAAACAATGCGAGGATCCCAAATTGATTAATAAAACTAGAAGGTTCTCACACATTTTTGTTTTGTTTTGTTTGCTTGGGGTTTTGTTCTTGTTTGTTTTTGTTTGTGGGTTTTTTGAGCAAAAGGTCTCTATAGTGCCTGCTGGGAGGGCAAGGGAGCAAGCCTCTTACCTCGTAGGTGCTGGTGATTCCCAGCCGGTAGAAGACGGGCAGAAAGATCTCGGAGCTGACCAGGACCACCAAGGCGTAAGTAAAGGCGAACATGGTAAAGATGGCTCCAAAGCGGTAGACTTCGGACGGGGTGCCGAGGACAGTGACCGCAGACATGAAGCTGGCGGTGAGGGAGAGCGCCACGGGGACGGCGCCCATGCTCCGGCCCCCCATCAAGAAGTCCTTGGAGGTTTTCTGACCGCCACCGGCGAACGCGTAATAAATACCGATGGCGGCGGAGATGAGCAGCATCGCGGCGAAGACCACATAGTCCCAGACCGCGAAGGAGCCCATAGCGCGCAGTCCGAGGAGCGAGCCCTGGGCGGCAAGGCGCGGAGCCCAAGGGAGGGAAGAGAAACGCGCAAAACAACCTTTCCGATCACGTCTGGCCGAGCGGCTGCTGTTAAAGGGCGCCCGGGGCTGCCTTAAGAAATCGGGAGGATGCTGGAGCGCGCTTTAGTCCTGGGTCTCTCCCCTCCTAGCTCCGGGGGCTCCAGCTGTGTCTGTCGCTGTCCGGCTGCGCCGGTGCTGACACCGGTTCTCTGGGCAGCTGCGGCTTCGCACCTGTTCCGCTGCCTCCCCTTTATAGGGCGAGAGCGACTCGGTGACGTGAAGGCAGGAGCAGAACTGGACCGCGGATCAGCGCGGCAGCCAATGGCAGGCGGCACCTGCCTGGAGAGATACGCGCGTAAGCCTGGAGACAGCGCAGCTCGGCCACGTCTGCAGGTAGGAACATCCAGCGGGGAATATGCAAATCACGATTTCCAAGAAATGATAAACATCTCTGAAACCCGTCGCCGATCTTGTTGCATATCTATGTATTTACTTGACGTTTCATTAAGCATAAGAAACTGCACTGATATCCACGTTTTTTTTTGAACTGCCTTTAGTAGACTAAAGAGAAGATTCTTTTCCCACCAAAGTTTGGCTTTAGAAGATATGTCAGTGCAGGTAAACTGCAAAGCCAAGAAACATCGATTTATTTATAAGGCATGACAATGAGGTCCTTGTCTCTAGAAAATCACTGTAGTAAGATTACTCAGCCAATAGACTTTGGAATCGGAGTTATCCATCTGTCAAAAAATCATTCCAGGTAGTTACACAATGACACGGTATGAGTTTGTCATTGTCTTATATACTTGTGGAGAGCAACTTTACAACAGGTCACCTATGCGTGAAAGCTACATAAGCGCCTATTTTTTACCTATTTTATAAAGACACATAGATGCCTATGGGGCCCTCTTACTAAAGTGTGTCAGGTTTTTGCACATAATACGCATTTGGAGCAAAAACTAATATGCATTAAATGCAAAGCCTTTTAAACTACCATAACTTCCAGTGGTGTGGCCAGCAGGTGCCTGACAATGTGCAAGCAGGTCTCTTAGCGTGAGTTTGGGCCTTAGGCAGCAGAATGGGGTGGGCCACAAGTGCTATGGCCCCACCAATATTTCACCCAACATAGCGTCAGCAACTAGAGAGCTTGGGGTGAGGCAAGAAATTGATTTGTTTGGTTTCTCCAACCAAAAAGACGTTCCGCTGCCTGGGTCTCTGGTTATTGAGGCTGTGTTAGGTTGGTTAGAGGCAGCTGGCCTGGGTGTCAATGTTGCAGGTAGCATGGGTTCACCTATTTGGCAGCCAAACATATGCATAAATGTTAGCGTATAAGGTACACAGGTAAATCACGATTCCACCCATGCTGTGCCCAAACTCTTCCACTGAGCATACCCAGTCTACAAAGACGCACCCACTTGCGCCATACGGACTTTTAGGCATGGCCTATTATAATTTTATAATAGATGTTTTACGTGCAAAACAAGTTTATAAAATGCCCTCCAAAAGGGACACATAGCAGGTAAAATGGGAACTGTATTTCAAACAAACCCCCCTAAAATGTTTTTGCAGCAGCTAATAAATGTTTTGCCTTGGTCTTGCAGGTTCCCTTTCTTTCACACTTTGTGCTTTGTTCTCTCCTAAGTTACCATATGTCTGTTTACACTAAATAAGAACAGGCTGACCGGTAACATTAATAACCAGAGCTTGCCTTTAAATTTACAGCCCCAACATCACAATTGATACTCCATCAAAATCCTCTATTGAACTCCTCCTACTTCCCTTCAAAGCCTCTTATATGTCTTTCATTGAATAAATTGTAAACTCCAAGGAATAGAGGTTGCCCATTATGGGAGTATGGTGGAGTGGAGGAGTAGCCTAATGGTTAGAGCATCTTTCTACTACCCAGGAATAACAAGTCACTCCTTTTGACTTTGGGCAAGTGACTTTACCCTCCATTACCTTGGAAGAAAAGGCCTAGTAATCTACTTTCAGTGATACATTGCTAAGAAAACCCAGGAGCAGCACAAAAAAAATATGGGAATACTTTTATAAAAGGCCACCTCAGCATGAGATTGAAAAAGGAGCCTATTTTCTAAAGGCAACATAGGCACCCATGTGCCTTTATACTGTAAAACAGGCATCCAGCCCCAGCCCCAACAGTGTATCAGTGCCAACGCATTCCTTTACATCTCCAGAGCAGATGTAAATGTCTGTGTGTGTACCCTATGAGAGCAATTTTATAAGATGTGCCTTGGTTAATATGTGTATTTCACACTTGATTTATAAAGTCAAGTACATGCATGATTGACTTTATAAAATAGGGTGTAAGTGTGAAGGTACCTGCATTTATTTAAGTCCATGAGCATTTATGCCAGCCCCATGCCTGGCATAGATGCCTGCCCTTACTTTTTCACGAAGGTGCATAAATTATGGTATTTTATCATTTACGTGCACAACGTTGCATTTTGCCCAAACTCTGTCCTTGTACACACCCATAGTGAAAGCACGTGTGATCGGCCCAATGTGTATCCTTTCAGAATAGCAGCCACAACAAATACATGCGTAACTTGCCAGTTACACATACCTGTAACTAAAATTCTTTGATTTATAAATTTAAACACACATGTAAATCTAGATGCAGCATATAAAATTACCCGCATGTGTGTGTTTGCATGGAGGCGCATTCCAATGAGTCCATCCAGGCTCCTGTGTGTCCGATCGGAATCAGGATGGCCAGAAGTAGACCCAATTCTCATTCTGTGGGGGCTAGACATGTCCACGGGATCAAAATCGGGTCTAGGACCTGAATCTGCAGGCCGGGCTCCTGTCGCCATGACACCACGGCTCCATTGAGGAGCTGCGAATGCCAGCCACTGCCGATTCACTTCTTTCCCCACAGCCGGACCCTCGATTTGGCCTCCCATGGCCAGGGTCCAGCTGTGGGAGAACTTGGCAGCTCAAACCCCCAACATCCAGGGGGACTTGTCTTACCTCTGCAGTGGAATAAGTCCCCTATCTAAGTTCACAGCCCTGAACGTACAGGGCCAACCTCAGAATCGGCCCTATACATCTAGGGTCAAGGACTGCCCATCCCCGCCCTCACTCTGCCTCTGGAACACACGCTCCTGCCCCCATCTAAGCCTCCCTGTACAAACATGTTGTACGTATGGGGAGGCTTTTGCCGGGGCTGGCAGAGGGGTGAATAGTGTGGATGAACGTCCCGACGCGAATATTTCTATAAATATATTTAAGCAAATTGATTTGTTACTCTTATTTTCATGGTTTGGAAAGCTATTTGTGGACAGATTGACCCCATAGTTTATAAAATAGAAGTATATAGAAACTCTTCCTCTGCTTTGCCCAAATGAGGCTCCTGGGAAGTCCTACACATAGGGGTATGTTTACTAAAGTGCGGTAAACGTGAATAACGTGCGTTGTACGACGTTAACGATCGTAAGTGCAGTATAACGCGCGTAATCACGCGCCAACAACCGTTAACGTCATACTACGCGCGTTAACCGTAGTTAACGATCGTAAAGCCCCGCGGCGCGTTAAAACAGCGCAGAAGGTGGAGAGTGGGCGGAGATAAGGGGTCAATGGGCGGAGAGTGGGTGGGAAGAGGCTCCCCTCACACTAACGCGCTGAAGTGCAGAGCTCAATTCCAACGCGAATGAAAACCTGTCGTTAAAGGCATATTAAAGGGAAGAGAAACCATTTCCGTCAGCAATGTACAGCAAAACCGGGGAAACCTACAAAACGTGAGCAGTGTGATACATGTCCACAGAACAAAATTGCAAATAAAACTTTAGAATGACCACAAGAAACAGTGTAAAAATTATAATTAAACTGGGCAACAGTGATAGCAATGGGCAACAATAAAAAACACTCCCAGGAAAGCTCCAAAAAAAAAGAAATGATGTGTGGAAGGGTCTACACTCCGTAGACCCTTTCAAAAATCATTTCATTTTATTGGAGCTTTCCTGGGAGTGTTTTTTAATGTTGCCCAATGATATCATTGTTGCCCAGCTTGGTTATGGGTGTGTGCCCCTTTTTTCGAGGTCTTTTTTGAGGTTTATGTGCACGTTTGTCTTCATACAAGGTAAATGAGCCCACAGTAAAATTGTGCAGAGCAGGGTTTCCGACTCGACAGGCCAGTTTTCCTACCTCCAGGGACTGCACTGTCTCTGTGGCCACAGTGTGGTGCAACAGACACAGCCAGTGCCTGTAAGACCAGAGGATCACAGGTTCAAATCCCAGCTGCGCCTCCTGCCAACCCAGTCCCCATAATTTTACCCACCACTAAACAGTGATAGTAAAGACACTCCTTTATTGCAGAGAACATACGCATGGTTAATACGCCTATATTTTACCACACCAAACACAGACACCATAAACAGGTGCATTACCTAGAGCAGAGTCTCGCAAATGCAGTCCTGGAGGGCCCCACACCATTCAGGATCCATGCTGCCTCTAATAAAGATGCCTGTGCTGCATATCTATGCACCACCCCCATGGTATGCAGATGTAGCTCATGCATATTTATGAGGGACAGCATGAAAACCCGAACAGTGGTTGGAACACCAGGACTGGAGTTGGGAAACTCTGCCATAAAGCAGCAGCCAACAGGACCAGACACACCCACACACCCACACACATGTCCTGGAGAGGCAGGACATTGGGCCCTGCCTGTATCTCCCAATACTAGCAGTTGCATACCTTAGCAATGCCACCCTACACCTGGGTATATGGTACACAGCCATCAAATGTTTCCTATGATAACTGGCAGATATCATTTCCTACGTTAAGCACATTTTGCTCATTGAGCTCCACCATAACAATCATTCTGATGTCTGCGGTGTGTGCTGCAGGTCTGGTCTCTGATAGTGTTTACCACCCTGGGGAGTGACCCCCAACAGTATTGCGTACCATATCCATGCCTGTACTGTGCCCAGGACTGGTGTGGTGGGTATGGCTGCTGAACACCTCTATAGTAGCACAATGCTGGCATAGGTGTGGGGGTGGCTGTCTGTCTATCCAGTGTGTGGTGGCTGCAAACACCTTCCACAGCCCACACTGCCAGCAATGTTGCCAGTATTGGGCTGCCAATGTGCATAATGAGGAGCAAGGTACCATGGGTATAGGCCGGACAGGGTGGCCTGGCCAGGGTGCATCTGCACAGGGCATAGGGCATTGACTGGGACCTTTTAGTGCCTGGCCACCACCTACACAGACAGGGTGACCTCAGTATGTCCTGCTGAGAGATCACTCTCACCCTGACTGTGCAGTGACCACAGCATGGCTAGGCACCCCCATAGTGCTATATAGTGTTTCTCTCATGTCATAGATATGGGTTTTCTTTTGGGGCCCAGTCACTGATTTATCTGCTTGCTGTGTATGCTGACATCCTAATTATGGTTGCATGCATCTCCACTGGGCACAGGCACTATTGACTAACTAGCAGGCTGTTTGCAGTTGGTATGTGTCTTGATGGAGTGGCTTGCAGGGTGCAGTGGCTGATGGCTTGTAGCAGGAGAACATCAGATAGTGGTGGGGTGCAGCTTAGCATATCCAGGCCTAATGTCTGTCTGCTATTGTGTTATGGATGTGTACAGAGCTGCATTGACTGCCCTGTGGGGTGTCTGTTCTTCAGCAGGACTGGGGTTGATGTTCCCCTCTACTGCCACATTTGCAGGGAGGTAGAATGTGGATCTATTGTTGGGAGACCCTGTTTGCCACCGTTGGCCCTGGGGGAGGGGGGTGGTGGTCCATGGGGGTTACACCTGACTGAAACAGACAGAGATATCCAAGGTGTTTCTGCAGAAACTACCTATCTCACACATTAACACTTCTTTGGACCTGCGCCATGGCCTCTTTCAGCCATGGACGGTGCTGTGGACCTGGTGCTGGGTGCCTCACTGCACCCTCAGGGTGAGCACAGTACCCGCACAATGTGACGGTGTGTAGCTACTCTGTGCCAGTACAACACACGGTCAGTACCCTCTATCAGGCCGAGGTGCTGTGGGGTGCACATGGTCAGTTCCCCCTACCAGGCCGAGGTGCTGTGGGGGTGCATTCCCCATGGTGTGTATCTGTGGACAGCTGATTTGCATGTGCAGTGCATCATGGGTGTGACTGGCACAATCCAACCCTGTGAGAATCAAGCACCTGCTCACAGGCTCTGATAAACCATAGGCCATCACACGTACATCTGTTGGCATAATGCATAGGTGCGAGACACCCTAAAGAGACTGTAATATAGGGTGCCCATGCTGGTAAAAACACACGTACCCATGCACCAACGCACGGGGCTATGCCCGTACCAACGCGCGCAGCCACGCACGCACCAATGTACGTGGCTAGACACACTCCGAGGGTGTGTTTCTGACACCACTACTCAACGTAAAGAAAAACATGCCTCCTCATTCCCTATGTAATGTACAGGGTGATGCCTGGGCCAGGTTTCTGCGTTAGGCACACTGGGGACTCGAACCCATGCTGCCTGTAACAGCAGTCAGTACCGTAACCATTGTGCTACAGCTCTGTTTCAGTGCTTTGTGTCTGTACGCCTTCTTACGATTAACACGCAGTAATGCGCCACGGCGCCCTGTAACGCTCATTAGTTTTTGGAACGCGCGTTAGTGGTAACGCTGTACCGCCCATGTCCTTATTTGGGGTTTCTGTCACTACCGCGGCTCCTAACGCGAATTGCACTAACGCAGTTTAGTAAACATACCCCATAGTGTGTGAATAACCGCAAACACCATCTTTTTGGTGCATGTGCTTATTCGCACATATACTGTGGGGCAATTTTATAAAAGACCCTTTCCAAGCATAAGACAGATTTTATATGCAGAAAAGGCATTAGAAAATGGCTCTTTTAAAGCATGTTTTAACATGCAGAAGATATGTGTAATAACATTGCATTTGGGTATATACACGTAAAAAGTAGGTGCACTCTAAGATTGTCTCTGCTCTTATGCAGTGTGTGCATAGATGTTGCCAGGGAAGTAGTATGAGTGAAGCTGGGATGGAATTGCAATGTGTGCAAGTATTTTCTAATGTACTCATGTATTTGCATAGAGTATATACAGACATTTACACCATTCAGAGCAGGATTTGAGCACTGCCAGGAGTTACTGTACAAGCCTAGTTTATGAAGACACTTATAGGGGCTTGTTTACAACGCTGCGGTAGCGGTTCGCGATCGTTATCGGAGCCGCAACCCCATTGATTTCAATGGGGCCGCGGCTCCGATAACGACCGCGACCCGCTACCGCGGCTTTGTAAACAAGTCCCTTAGACATTATGGGGTCCTTTTAGAACAGTGCACAGTAGCTGTCAACTGAAACCGCTACCATGCACACGTGACGGCGACTGTGCACTAATCCCTGCATTAACTGTAAAGTGAGTTATTAGATGGGGATTGGGAGGGTGAGGGGAGAAGTGTGAGTGTGGAGAGAACATTGCAAGTAGCACAGCGGCACGTAACAGTGCCCCTATGGTTGGCAATATGCGCACCTGCGTTAACAGTGTCATGCCTTAGATACGTATCCACACGTTAACTGCCAGGAACAAGCTGGGCCTTCCAACAGTTACCGTGCATTAGTTTTAATGCTAAATGCGCATTAAGTGCAAGACCCTAATGAACTTTACTAAAAGGGCCCCATGTTGCTTTTATAAAACAGGTTCCTATGTCTAAACGGTGCCTCATGCATCTCGAACGTGCTTTACAAACCATGAAAATAACAGTAATAAATCAAGTTGCTTAAATATGTTTATAGAAATATAAATTTACTTATTACTCAAAACATGTTATACTTGTTTAGAATAATCGAGTGTCAGTGCAGTCCACACTAGAAGCTGAAAAGAGCCCTCAGCCAACTGTGCAAAATGAATTTATTTTTTTTATATACTGCCATGCCAAGACATTCATGGTGATGCAATACAAGAAGTACAGCAGAAAAATAGTTTTTAAAATTGATTTTAGTTATTCCAGTTACTAGGTCATCATGGCGGTACAAGAGGAAGAACAAATAAAAAGGCAGAAGGGGAACAAAGAGAAAGGGGAAAAGAACAGGGATCAGAATGCAGTGGAGATGTCAAGGGAAGGGAGCCAAAAGAGAGAACAAAAAAGAGGAAGACAGACCATAACCCATGGGAAGGCTTGACGTAACAGCCCTTCTTAGATCTGGGAAGGGAGGAATCTTGCTGGAGAGGGAAGGGAAGGAAAAGCAAAGGAGGAATTCCTAGAGATGACCTGGCAGAGGGTGGAAGAGGGGAGGGTGGAACACACAGGAGACTTGGGAAGAGTAGAGAATCCAGGAAGGACAGTAGGGAGAGATGAGGGAGTGGTGAGATATGGAGGGCAGGAGGTTAAAAGGTTCACAAAATAACATAAAGACAATAAAAACATAGCAATATATTAAAATACTAACCTCCTCCTCTCCCCTCCCCCCCTGTAAAATATCACCATTAGCTTCCCTCATTAAGAGAAAAACAATTTTCATTACAGCAGGCTGCAAAAGCCCTTCTGAGCTATGGAGAGTACTTCCGTCTCGGCGGCCTCAGATGATGTCACCAAGTGTGACTGACTCACCCTGCTTGTCCTAGGAGAAAGAAAGTTAATCCAATTCTAGGCAGACCTCTTCAGGCACGGGTCCAAACAGAAGACTCCCTCCTCCCAGTTTTCACCAATTTTAAATTAACATGGGTTGGAAATCTTAAATAGGTACTGTGACAAACAGAGAAAGATTTATCACACTTAGGGGCATATTTTTTAAGGTGCATGCCAGTAGCGTGCAATTGTGCTGACAAATTAGCACGGAGTCCCACACTAATATCTGGGGACATGTGTGTCTGTCTCCCTGCCAATGTTATACCTAACTGGCCTGTGGGTGCACCTAATGCCACCCACTGAGGTAACTATTTATTTTATTTTTATTTATTTATGGGGGGTTTTATACCACCCTTTCCAGAGATCAAGGGCGGTTTACAATGAACAAACAAGATACATTAAAACTGTAAACAAACCATTTACATGTAACATATATTACAGTGAACATATTTACAAGAGTTTTTGTTTATATGTAACTATGTAATAAAAAGCAAGTATCTATCGAAGCATAAGTCAGATGGATTGGGGATGGAATTTTATCGAAGAATTATTGTTAGATCAGATAAATATTCTTAATGTCAGTCGAGTTACCAAAATGTTCAACAAACAGATATGTTTTAATTTCCTTGAGGAATATTTGTAGGTCATTGATAGATCTTAATTTATCTGGGAGATCATTCCAGAGTATGGGAGCAAAGTAAGCGAATGCCTTATTACTCGTGGAGCGCCTTGTATTGAGAAAGTCAATAGGGACTGTTATGGTGTTTTGATTTCATCCTCTTCTTCTTCTCGCATTTGAAGGCATGTTAATAAGAGCAGAGGGGTATGATGGGGCTATGTTCCTCAAGAGTTTAAACGTGATCATTAGTGTTTTATATTTAATCCCACTTGTAACTGGTAACCAGTGTAGATTATAAAGTATAGGGGTGACGTGATCTGTGCTATGAGTCTTGTAAATGATCCGGACAGCAACGTTTTGGACCATCTGAAGATGATTGAGTGTTTTCTTAGGCAGACCTTATAGAATACTGTTACAAAAGGCAAAATGTAGAGTGATCAATGCCTGGAGCACAGATCTAAAGTCATAACTAAATAGTAATAGTCTTAGGTGTTGGATCATACGTAGCTTATAGAAGATAGATCTTGTAACTAGTTTTATATTGTGACGCCGCCTTGCCCTACTAGGCGGCTGCCTAGTGGGGGCGACGGGCCATCATACTTGTGTCCATGCTTCAGCGTAATAGCTGAGGCCCTTATAGTGTAGTTGTGGGGCTTATGAAAGCAGTCCAAGTGGATTAGACCGACACAGGAAAATTTGTTATAAATTTTTATTTTCTTTGCATCATCAAGTTAGCAACAGGCCTTGGTAAAGGTTCCCAAAACACCAACAGAAAAAGGATATTTTCTCCAAAACAAAAAGCTTTCCAAAAGAGACACGTAACTGCTTTGGCAAAGCAGTTTCTTCACTCTTTGCCTTTGTAATTAAATTCTTTGCCACTAAAGCAAAACAGTTTAAACTCACTGTTACATGCACAGTCCAGCTACTCTTCTCAGTTTCTCTCAGCTGCTACAAACCAGCTTGTGATTACACGCTGCCTCTTAGCCTGGAAACTAAACAGCAGTTTAACACACTTCCAGTATTAGTAGAATGGCTGTTTTAAAACAAGAGGTTTCTTCCTTTTTATCTGCCCTTCTCAATGGCATGTACTTGGCAGAAATACCTCTTATTTTTCCTTCTCAGCAATCAATAAAACTTCTAAACATTGCTCATACAAAAAGCACATTCCATGGACTCATCAGAGGACTCTGAATTCCCTTGGTAAAATTCAACTTCCATTTCCTCCTCTGTGCTGCAAGGCTCGGGGTCTGGAACAGTTTCAGGGATTTCTATCTTCACCTTCTTTAAAAGCTTAAAAAGTTTCTCCCACTGGAGATTCCTTCTTCCCTTTGGAACTATGTCAGAAACACTTGCCCTTCTTCCCCTTACGGAATCATATAGAGGTAATGTTTGGTTTACCTTGCTTGCAGACGTCCTTCCTTTACTAGGCTTTCTGAAATGTTTGGACACTTGCTCAGAGTTTGTGCTGCTGGCCTCCGAGTCAGAACTGTAGTTCTGGAACTCTCCCCAGCTCCTTTCTCTCCTCTGGCCCTGCCACTCGCCTTGGTAGTTCTGGCTGGTCCTTTTGGAATCCCCAGGTCTTTCAGCCCTGCAGTGCTGTTTCCTCTCCTGGCTTCTCTGGACTCCCGGAACTCCTTGAATTCTCTGCCCTCCCTCACTTGCTGAGTGATGCAGTTTAAATGCCTGGTAGCCTGCTTCCTTCTCTGGCCCCACCCTCTCTCCCTGCAGTTGCCCTGGAGAGTGGGCGTGGCTTCAGACTAGCTTTGCAAGTGTGTGTTTCAGTATTAGTTTCACTTTGGGACCTATGCTTAGGTGAGCCCATCCCCCATTTATGAAAAAAACCTTCTTGTTTTTCTCTTTCCCAGGGCTGTGCTGCACCCGCATCACCACAATATGTGTTATCATGCTAAGTGTCCAATCAAGGGTGATCCCAAGATATTTCACTTCTTTTTTTACTTCCAGCTCAGCTTCTTGAAGGATGAGTTCTGGAGGTGGGGTGAAGTATTGGTTCCTAGTAATGTATAAAACCTCTGTTTTATTATAATTTATTTTTAGGTTATGGGGTCATTTACTACTACTACTACTATTTAACACTTATATAGCGCCACTCACGCAGCACTGTACAGATAGTAATATATAGAGAGTGACAGTCCCTGCTAATCAGAGCTTACAATCTAATCAAGACAACAGAAAACAGAGTAATAATCTAGTTAGGGCAAAGCCAGATTGACTGTCTCCCAATACTACTAATAGTAGTACTGCGCATTGTGATAAGGAGAGTTGTGTGGACCAAATGGAATGGGAAGGAAATGAGGGATACACCTTTAAAAGTAAAGGCAAACAGGGTTCCCATGGAAACCACAAGCTTTCAGAGCATGTACCAGCTAGAGCTAAACCCTGCCCCAGCAGTGATGTAAGAGCTAGTTTGAGCCCTAACGAACTTCACATGTGCAGCAAGGAGGGAGTGGCTGGTGAGAAAAGCTGTTTTAAGGCTGCCTCAGAGTTTAGTAAAGGAGGGAAGACAGGAGAAAGGAAGCCAGGAGGTGTACTAGGAAGCGAACTAGCAGGGAAATCACGGAACTCAGAACAAGCTGAGGATTCTGGAGAGGCTGCTGAGCCCTATTCTCAAGGAGCACTGGAAACAAACCTGAAGCTTCTGCCAAAGCAACCCAGAGAGAAGGTAGAAAGGCTTACCTTTACCCGGGGAAAGAGCTCTGGCTGTAGAGAAAGCATTGCACGTTGGAAAGGTACGTGTGCTTCAGTCCCTAACAAGAGCTGTGCTGAGGATATTGTTAAGAAGCTAAGGTTCAGCGCTGAGCAAAGTCAGGACAGGAACGCAGTAAAACCAACTCCAGCCAGGAGTAAAAGTATTCCAAGTAAGTGCCCTGAGACAGCTTCAGATTCTGTGTTAAAATTCTTACAAGAGAATCAAACTCCTTCCCTAAGCAGTGTACGTGAAAACCAGAGAGAACAGTTTATAGGACAACTGCAAGAGATTCTAAATAAGCTTCAGTTTAAACCTGATTATAAAAGTTCCTTAGAAGAGAATGCTAATGGAGCTTGTGAAGATATGATAATAGATGTTGATGAAGCACCTGTTGATAGTGACGTATGTGAAATGGATTGCTCTTTATGTGAAGCAAACAGCTTGGACTTATGCTGAGTTACCTCTGCATGAGAGAAGTGCATAGCTGTTTCTAAACCTGAGAAAGAAAGACATTTTAAACTTTTAAGTTGTCTGATCAGTTCTTCAGCCTTGGCTGTGGAAAGCTGGTATTGCAGAGAAGCGTGAGCAGAGCTGTGAATGAAACAGTACTACTGTCATTTGATTCTCAACTTTCAGTTGTTCCTGTTATCCTATTATTTTGGAGAAATAATCCATGCCATGTCTTGCGTTAAGAATGCTATGCGAGGGGGAAAACCCTGAATAAAATTTATTTGTTTGCCTTGAACCCCGTGTGGTCACAATACTTTGTTGGAGAGTAATTAAACTACAAGTCCCAGCATCCATTGCTGGCGCCCTAGGCTTGAGACATTGCTCGAAAACAAATAAGGCAGCCCTTTTGCCGTTCAGCCATTGGCCGTAGGCAAGGGGTATGACAGCATTTACTATTGTTGTTAAGTGCCGTCGAGTCGGAGTCGACTCATGGCGACCCTCTGGATAGCTATCCTAAATTGTGTTCGGTCTTCAGTCAGGCGGCTCATTGTTGACAGACTGGTACCCATAGCTGCTGTTATTGTATCGATCCATCTCATTGCTGGCCTTCCTCTTTTGCGTTGACCTTCTATCTTGCCAAGCATGATGTCTTTCTCTAATGATCTCTCTCTTCGCATGATGTGTCCAAAGTATGAAAGTTGAAGTCTTGTCATCTGAGCTTCTAAAGAAAGCTTAGGTTTGATCTCCTCTAGTACCGACTGGTTTGTTCTTTGGGCAGTCCATGGTATACACAGTATTCGCCGCCAGCACCATAATTCAAAGGCATCAATTTTCTTCCTGTCTGTCTTTTTCACAGTCCAGCTTTCACATCCATATGATGTTATTGAAAATACCATGGCTTGAACAAGTCGAATCTTTGTATGGAGAGAGACATCTCTGCTCTTGAGAATCTTATCTAGGTCTTTCATAGCCATTCTGCCAAGAGCAATGTGTCGTCTGATTTCTTGACTGCTTGTTGCTTCTTTATTGATAGTTGATCCAAGTAGGTTAAAGTTGTTCACGATTTCAATTTCTTCTCCTTCAACGATGAACCTGTTGATTATGCCAGTTGTCATGATCTTTGTCTTCTTTACATTAAGGTGCAGGCCCATTTTGAGACTATGTTCTTTGATTGTGAGAAGCAAATGTTTCAGATCATCTTCACTTTCAGCCAGTAATGTGGTATCATCAGCATAGCGAAGGTTGTTGATGAGTCTTCCGCCAATCTTCACACCTCTGTTATCTTCATACAATCCTGCTTTTCTGATGATTTGTTCTGCATATAAATTAAACAGGTAGGGGGAAAGACGTTGGGGAATCATGCCACTTGGCTGTGCCACAAAGGTAGGGTGGGTGCAGGAAGATTCCCACAGCCGTTCCCTGACCATGGGAGGCAGGATCGAGGGTTCGGCTGTGGGGAAAGAAGAAAATCTGCGGTGGCTGACATTTGAGGCTCCTGAATGGAGCCATGGTGCCATGATGATGGGACGCCATGGTACCATGGTGACAGGATGCTGTGGCACTGCGGCTCCATTCAGGAGCCCGACTGAGGTAGCCGGGGATCTGCTAGGCAAGCAGGCCGACCAGAATCAGGGCTCGGCCTGCACATTCAGGCTATAGACCCGATTCTGATCCCGTGGGCATGTCTACATTGACCTGAACTCCCCTTTAGATGAGCAACAATATAGGATCAGAATCGGGTCTACCTTTGGGTGTCCTACTTCTGGTCAGCCACACAGGGGGCTGGATGGCCTATTCAGAATGTGCCTCCACGTGTATTAAGCCACCTCACTGTTTCACTGAGGAAAGATGTCATTTGATGTTGAGTGGGGTTACATAAGAACATAAGATATGCCATACTGGGTCAGACCAAGGTCCATCAAGCCCAGTATCCTGTTTCCAACAGTGGCCAATCTAGGTCATACGTAACTAGCAGTTTCCCCAAAAGACACAGGTTCCGCAATGCTTGTACTGGGTCAAGCATTGATATCCTGGGTCCCTTCTTAATAATGGTTTATGGACCTTTCCTCCAGGAACTTGTCCAAACCTTTTTTAAACCCAGCTATACTAACAGCCTTTACTACATCCTCCGGTAACAAATTCCAGAGTTTGATTACACGTTGAGTGAAAAAATATTTTCTTTTATTAGTCTTAAATAGTTTACCCTGTAGCTTCATTGCATGTCCCCTAGTCTTTCTATATTCTGATAACGTAAACAATCGATCTACGTTTACCCGTTCCACTCCGTTCATTAATTTATAGACTTCTATCATATCTCCCCTCAGCCGTCTCTTTTCCAGGTTAAAGAGTCCTAACCTGGTTATTTATGTCTATGGGAAGATATAACATTATATCATCCATATAGATATGATATCCTACTTTGAATTTTTTGAAGATATATATAAATTGAATAGGAGCGCTGAAAGGGCAGACCCTTGCGGTATGCCTTGCTCCTGTTTGTAAGTTGAGAATGTTTGTTGGCCAATCTGAACTTGTTGGGAATTATCAAAGAGTTAGGACTGGAACCATAGTAGTCCTTACATGGTGTAATCTTGTAAGTAGTATGCAGTGGCTAATACTATCAAATGTAGAGACACTATCCAAGAATACAAGAATAAATGCTTGTTTAGGACTATCCATACCTGGAGTCAAATTATTGAAAAGGGCTAGAAGGAGTGTCTTTACACCATGAAATGGCCTAAAACCATATTGTTGCTCATCTAAAGGGGAGTTCAGGTCAATGTAGTCCTGTAGTTGAGTTTGGAAAAATGTTTCAATCACTTTAGCCATGAACAGGAGACTGGATATTGGCCTATATGAGTTGGGGTTTTCCTTGTCTAGAGCTTTGTTTTTTAATATTGGATGGATCATAGAAGCCTTGTTTCAGTGATTGGATGACCAGTTTGAGGATGAATGGGGACAGTTCAGCTTTGGTTGCTTTTAGTCAGCTGACAGGGCAGAGGTCAAGAGGGGAGATAGTTGTATTAATTTTGGTGATTATATCCTTCAGGTATTTTAAGTCAATCATATGGAATGTTTGCCATTTACTTATGGATAACAGATTGCTAGCTGGATGAGGGTTGTTATCCACTGTAGTCTGTTATTTTAGTTTATTCATGTAGTGAAATGCAAGAGTTTGTGACTTGATGGAGGTATTGTTCATTTCTTGATTAGGTGTTTGAGTGAGTGACTTCACAATTTCAAAAAGTGAGAGACTTGGTGAGGATCATAGTGCGAAATTCTCCCTTTCTGTTATTAATAAAATCTTTGTACATATGAAGGGTATTCATATAAAGTAACCTATCGTCTACGGATTTTGAAATCCTCCATTTGTGTTCAAGTTTTCTGAATTTTTGTTTTAGTTTTCTTAGGTCACGGGAATTATCAGAGCTCCTATATCTCATTCTGTGGTGTGATTTGGGTGCAGAGGCAGCATTGGAGATTGGTGTATTCCAGTTTGTTAATATATCACCTAGATCAGTTAATGGAACATTAAATATTAGGAAGGATATCATTCAAGAAGGCTTCCTTTTCAAATGATCTAGATCCCTTTTTGTGTATTTCTACAGCATTAGGTAAAAGCAAGAGAGGTAGAGATGGCAATATGAATTCTATTAGATAATGATCAGTCTAGGGGACTTGTTTGTGGGGGTGAGTAGAGGTCATGTTGTATAATATTATTGGGTAGGAATACTAAGCCAGGAGTGTTACCTTTATCATGAGTATAACCTGATAGACACCCATATCAGTCATGGTATTGAGAAATGTGAAGAGATGGATGGTTGAAATCACCTAATAAAATAAAAGGGTTTTTTTTAATGAAGAGGTGCAAACAGTTTCCAAAATTGATGTAAGGCTGTCAGTGTTAGGATAAGGTGGTCTGTAGTGTAGGCAGATTGATAGATTTGTATTATTTATAATGAGGATGTCCATACTACCTATATTTTTATTTAGGTGGAGGGATGCTTTTAAGTTCTTGCTTTATTAAAATAAGGACACCACCTCCTCGCCTAGTAACCTGGGGCATTGGAATAAATTATATCCAGAGAGGGTTAATTGGTTGACCAATACAGTATCTGAGTCAGATAGCCAAGTTTCGGTAATACAAAATAAATCAGGGTTGTTGTCCTTTACAAGGTCTATTATGGCCGGTATTTTATTTCTAATAGATCTTAAATTTAACAGAATGCATTTAATTGATACAGAGTTATCTGAGGACTTTTGTTGCAAATTAAAACTTTGTGGGAAAATATGAATAAGTCTGTGATGAGGTTGTTTAATCATGATGCACCATTAAATGCTTTAAGAGAATGGCAAGGATTGCAATATCTGGTACGATTATGAATAATTGGAATATTGTAGTGTTGTAATAAATGTAACTTTTTGCACAATAACAGATACCTCAGTGAGGCAGAGAGTTACTTTAATTACATTCTTGCAGGAAAGAGTGAAATGCTTGACTGAGCATTCACACTCATCCTCTGTTTCACGGTTCTTTTATAGTACACTATGTCCTCGCCTTCTTCCAGCATGTCCATAATTCATTGGTTAATACTTATACACCTGTATCAGGCTACGTGTTATTAGCCATGTAGTCTCTCTTCCAAGAATGCAGACATATAGTAAAGGAAGTCAGAAAATCATTACATACTACACTATGTCCTCGCCCTCCTCCAGCATGTCCATAACTCATTTGTTAATTCTGTCTCACTCCACTTCTTCGCACTTCCACACCTGTGACAGGCCACGTATTACTAGCCACATAGTCTCTCCTTCTAAGATGCAGGCATACAACAAAGGGAGTCAGAAAGTCATTACATACAAAATTATATTACAGGATGGTGAATGAATGGAATACAAGAATTATATTACATTGTAAAAATAACATTTCACACTTGTTTATATCAAACACTTCCCTCTTTCTTTTTAGAGTTTTCTTGTTACTTTTTACATTTACTCTACAGTTCCATAGGAAGCTTCTAATTTAGATAACATCCTTCCCGACTCTATCTCTTCCCCTTTATTGTCCATTAATAACATTGCACCTTTGTGCACTGGAGATGATACAATCATTTGCTTAGTGCTTGCCGTTTCTATCAATCTTTGAGTTAGCCCTCCTATACACGGTATTATGCAACACCCCCACCGTAATTAATACTCCAATTACAACAAGTACAGAGGTAAATATAGGTACTACCACCTCTTTCCACTTCCCAAACCATGACTCCAACCATCCAGTGAGAGAGGTATCCTTACCTGAATTTTCTGCCAATTCCTCTGCCAAAGTAGTTAGTCCTCGCAGGGCTTTAGTGATAGTGCCATCAGGGGCCATGTTATTGGGGATGAATGTATAACATATTTCCCCCAACATCACATACGCCCCCTTTTTCAGCCGTCATCATATCTAAAATCATTTGGTTCTCCCAGGCCATTCTGCTAGTGGCATCCAATTGTTCTGCGATCCCATTTATTGCATCCTGGGTATAATTGATAATATATATAATTTATCCAATCTACATTTTTGTTTATCGTGATTACCCCTAACAGGGATTCGAATCCAGCTGCAATCTTGTTTTGTGCTTTATACTCATCCGGAACTCCCTGAGGGACTCCTATTGCATCTATATATATCCTGTCATCAAATGAGGCTCCCAAAGTACTCCTCCTTTTCCTTTGTATTTGCCCCTTGTCCTGTTCTGTGAACGCCAAGGTGAAAGGAACTGCCAATTGAACTATTGCACATGTTCCCGACCATAGGGTAGGCAACGTTGGTCTCAATGTCCGCCCTCCACAGTACCACCACAGGTCTGCCCTGGGGATTACCGGGTTGGAGTAGTTCTTCTCTTCTCCTTCCATCCCTGTCAGGTTTAGGCTTAGAACGCAGGTATTCAGTTCCCCCACTTCCCTTGTGTAGTTCTTCGCCCCACCTGGTGAGACAGGTGGAATGATTTCCAAACACTGCTGAAAATGTGGAGGGAACTTTTACCTCCTTCAAGTCTGTAGGGGGAAAGAGAAAATTCAATGACTTGCAACTTTCATTTCCCCAAGCCATTTTTCCTGATACAGAGATATGAGGCATCTTACTCCATCGGGATCTGTATCCCATCTCAAGGGTAAGGGCACAACCTGTGCAATGGGCCTCCCAGAGGCACATGCATAGCAATTGCTACGGTTGAGACTTCCTACGGTATATTTAACCCATTCCACCCAGGCGTTCACATCCCCATAACCCGTTTCCACCTCTAGAGTGTCCCTCAAATCTTTAATCTCCACTATCTTGACTGCCTTAGGGTCCTTATTAGGTTCAAAAGATACACTGGGGAATGGTGTGGAGACCTGAGTCTGATTCTTGAGGGGTATTTTTATCCTCAGTCTTCCCAGGGGATCTTGCCCACTAACATCTATTCCTAGTCCATAGGCCCCATCCAGTGAGTAATCCCTTCCAGAGAGGGTGACCACGATGGGGTTGCAACTTCCTGGGTTACATTGCTAAATGCTGTGTTTCTTTATCATTGTTATTTTCTTTTGAAATGGGTGCCTCTTCCCCTCTGGGGAGCCCCAATCTCTATCCTCGGTGGTCCACCAAACTTGTGACAACCTGTAACAAGGCATCCTGTACACAAGTATCTGGGCAGTTTCTGGACACATCTACTTATGACTATTTCTACACAACTTTTCGTAGTATCCCCCATCACAATTTATCACTTGGCAGGCATCAAATTCTAGGCTCACTGGTCCCTCTCCCTCTGGTACGGTTACAGTAAATATGTTAGGGTATATCCTTCCCCATCATGTCTGTGTTTGTATTTGTTCATCCGTCCATGTTATTAGCCACGTAGTCTCTCTTCCCAGAATGCAGACATACAATAAAGGAAGTCAGAAAATCATTACATACTACACTATGTCCTCGCCCTCCTCCAGCATATCCATAACTCATTGGTTAATTCTGTCTCACTCCACTTCTTCGTACTTCCGCACCTGTGACAGGCCACATATTATTAGCCACGTAGTCTCTCCTTCCAGGATGCAGGCATACAACAAAGGGAGTCAGGAAGTCATTACATACAAAATTATATTACAGAATGGTGAATGAATGGAATACAAGAATTATATTACATTGTAAAAATAACATTTCATACTTGTTTATATCAGTGTTGTACTGTAGTTGAGGGGTAGGAGTAACTCTGTGATATTAGGAAGTAGAAAATTAACAAGATAGAAATGCACCATAATGATTTCTTGTTATCCATTATCAGTTCAGATTTATGTGACTACTGTTCTATATGAAAGCTGTTAGATCTTAATGAAAATATAGAGCAGGAGGTAGTTACTGAGGATCAGCTTCACAGTGCAACAATATAACAGAAGAGCAATGGTAATAGAGACACAAGCAAGTCAGAACTATACTGTGACTGAGACAGTCCTATAAGCAAAGAAAATATCAACAGGAGAATGGTAATATATACAGCATGATGTAGAAATCTGATATAGTATAATGTATTGTACACACCTTAGTCAGCTTGGAACTTGTAATTGACTCAGTGATATCACAGTATTGTAATATAATAACAAATAGAGGGACTTCAAAACGAAAAACAAACTTCCTTCCTATCCTTTTTGCTATACATCAAACCTTTGCATAGACGGTGAATAGAGGAGTTGGAACAACTCTTACTGCCTTAGTAGTATCTCACTTTAGTTCCCTGTCGAAGGGCCATGCCAAAGAGCCCTCAGATGCCGGCCTGCCAGGCATGGCATGCCCGAGTTGCTGTTGTATTTAAATGCTCCTGTGGCCAGTAGGAAGTAGAGGCCGAGCAGGAGGAGCAAGAAGCAAAAAATCAGATTCAGCGCGAAAGCAGCGTGGAGTGGGGGAGGGGGCTTCCCCTACCTGTACTATTGTGTGCTGAAGATCTCCAGTGCAGAGAGCCCCGATTCAATGCCCCGCTAAGTGTATCTACGCTAGTGGCAATAGGTATGGTTATCATGCACCGAAAATGCCCACACTAACTATGATGCACCCTCAATGCCCATGTTATGCCCCTAACCTATCCAGTCCTCGCCCAATCATACACTAACTGGTTAGCATGGGATTTTTAGCTCAGGGCCCCATCCTGCAAAATCAGTTAACGCACCTTAGTAAACATGCCCCATAATCATATACATAAAAAATGAACATTTTTTAAATTACCAGGTAGTCAAGAGGATGAAAGCCTGAGGCATGTTAGACACGAATTAAAATGACTTTTTGTCAGTTGATACAGTTCCTCTCAGGTTAACAGACTGTGGAACAATAGCACATAGATAACAGCAGATTATCTTTATTATTCAGTCTAAGAAATGTTGATGGTCTTTGAATGCCAGCGTTGATGGTCACTGGCATTAAACCAACAAGATTTATGGAGCCTTTAATTTGGGAGATGACAAGAGGCTGACCAGTTTTCCTAAATACAAGACGACAATACTGTTTCTTGTATCCACAAATCACAGCATAAATATGCAAGTGTACACACAAGGCAATGGGGAAAAGTAATCCCAAAACAAGCAACCCATACTTGAGAATTAAAAATAGAGGACTTCAAGTAATAACCACAGGCAAGCAAAGCATGTGTGTTGTGCAATGTTGTACAACATAAACCCAAAGAGCAAGGAATGTATCTGGTGGGCTTTCAGTGCTCTTATTTCAGATTTTTTTTTTTTAGACGAGGAAACACAATAAAATGAATAAGGGACTTTGATGGTAAAGTTATAATTTATTATGATTCTTTAAATGACCTTTAAGTGACCTAGATGGCATACGAGGTACTTCAGAACTAATGTTTGTGAGACACGGGGACTAAGCATCTAAATGGTGGATGAAATTTAATGTGGATAAATATAAATTGATGAACATAGGGAAAAATAATCCTAACTAAAGGTACATGATGTCGTTTCCATAGTAGAAGCCAGTACTCAAGAAGAGGATCTTGAATCATGGTGGGCATTTATTTATTTATTTACTAAAAATTTCTATATTGCGTTTTCCAAAAGATCAAGCGCAGTTTACAATTAACAACAATTTGAGTAGTACAAAAAGGATACATACTCAGTTACATGGAACGTTGTAAAACTATATAGCTCAAGCATTTCCCTTGGTTTAATTGCTACACTTTTTAAGCATGTCGAGCTGGTAGTTCCGGCTTGTATAAAATGAATAAAAAGGAAAAAGCTGCCTCGAGAGGGGGTTCCCTCACGGCAACTCTTCCCAACAAAAATATTGTTGAGTAAAGATTAAGGATTTAAAAGTTGAGGTACTATTATTTATTTATTCACCTTTGGTGGTTCAGTGATTAAACTATATACAGTAGCATAGGATACATTAAACTATATACTGTACATAAACATAATTGAAATAACTTAGAGGTGCAGAAGTCTTAACAAGAACTATATACAGTTCTGTGTGTGAGGTGGAGTAGTAATGCTCTTGGTTAGTTTTGGGAGGATGGTGGAGTTGTATCAGGAGTATTGCATTGATTTTGTGTGCCAAAATGGAGGGTAAATAGATGAGTCTTAAGTTTTTTTCTGAATGTGTGGAGGTTGTCTGGGAGAGCATTCCAGAGGTTAGGGGCGGTGTGGGAGAATGCTTTGTTGTTTGTTATCTTTCTGGATTTCCTGAAGTCCATCAGTATAACAAGTTTATTTTTGTTCCGATTGCGTTGAATGCGATTGTAGGTTTCCTTGGAGATAAGTGTGGATAGATACGAAAGGGGCAATGTCATTGATTAATTTGAAAGATGATAGAAGTATTTTGTAATTTATACGGCTTTGGATGGGTAGCCAGTGGAGAGCATGTGTTGAAATTCTCAGCTTAGTGTGCAGGACCAGTCAAAGAAAGAAATAGACTGTGAGGAATTATTTGTAAAGAAATGAAGACTAAAACAACTAAAAATGTCTTAAATGTTTCATGCAATCCCACTTCAAAAAAATATTGCAGAACTATAGAGAAGGGTAACCAAAATAAAGGAAAAGTGAAATGGCCTTAGCTCACAGCTTTCTCAGAAGTTTATGGTGAATTACATAGTAGGTATTTTCTTGTCCCATTGGGTTTACGATCTTAAGTTTGTACCTGAGGCAATAAAGGGTTACATGCCTTGCCCAAGATCATAGGGAGTACCAGTGGGATTTGAACATGGCTTCTGGGGTTTTCAGCCTGCATTCACCTCATTGGGTGGCATTAGGTACATCTGTGCTCATTGCACCTCACATTAGGGAATGTGTCCATGCAGTCAGGCTCAACCACTTGGCAAATTAGGCAACCACCTACAGCAGAAATTTCTGGGTGGCAGGAAAGAGCAGGACATTCAAAGCTAAAGAAGAGATTTTGACACCCAGGGGGGATTCGCCTAGGGTGCCAAAACCTTGCACAAACTCTAGGGCCAGCCCTACAAACAGTAACAGCCGAGAACAGGCAGGCCACACCCCTACAGGTTACTATGAAGGCTTTGCACTTACCATGCATTAGTTTTAGTGATAAATGTGTATTAAGTTCAAAAATCGAATGCACTTTAGTAACGTATCCAGTACCTGCTTATAGTGATTGTAAACCGTTCTGATGCCCTTCAGTCTGGGCGGTATATCAAGAAATTGCATAAACATAAACATAAAAAGGCCCCTTAATGTCAAAATTTTGTGTAATCCGCAAATCTAATCATCTCAGTCATCACTCCCTTCTCCAAATCATTCGTAATAATGTTAAACAGCACAGATACCAATATAGACACTCAGAGTACTCCACAGCTGCCATGTTTCCATGTGGATAACTGACTATGTAGTCCTTTTCTTTCTCTAAGCTAGTCTGCAATCCACAAAAGGACATTGCCATCTATGCTATTACTCTAATTTCCTAAGCAGTCTCTCCTGAGAGATTTGGCTGAATGCCTTCTGAAAATCTAAATACACCATGGGGTAATTGTAAAACAAGACTACCTTGGTTGAAGAGCCAAGGAGGCAGCTGTTTTGAGGCTATTTTATAAAGACACATAGGTGCCTATGGGGGTCCTTCTAAAAGCCTTAGTTGTGATTTGCATGTCCAAAACCTTTGAGACATTTCCTGAGCTATTTAACAAATGTTTTTTAAAGACATCCAAGTAAGCAGGGGGTATGATAGAGGCATCTCTGGGGTAGTACAATGGACTTAGACATCCCCACTTGACTTCAGAAATGTCTGCTATCTTGTGCAAGTTTAGACCTGCATGTTTTGGCTGTAAAACATCTCAGGGGTACCGAGGGCTAAGTGATTTGCCCAAGATTACAATGAGCAGTAGTGGGATTTGAACACTAGCTTCTCAAGTCCATCCCACTATTTTAACATTAGGCTATTCGACATCCCAGGGCTTAAATACTATTCCAGGGATATCTAAATAGACGACCCAATAGATGTCGCTATTGAGCACATCCACCTTTATGAAATCGTGCCTGGACTTTGACATGCCTGTTTTCTTTTCAGACGTTCTGGCTTGGATATCTCAGATTGCACTTTGACGTCATTTGTAAAGTGTGCCTTCACATGTCTTTATAACATCTTAGTACAAATCTAGCTCAATTCTGGCTAAACTGCACCCCCATATGCTTGCACCATCTGGAGAACAGCTGTAAATGAACATGGTGCAGACATACATTGATATGTATTTTATAAACTGCAAGCGTACTTCATAACTCCAACCATGCTCCGCCCAAACTATGTCCCTGAACATGTCTATATGTGGGTCATATAAAAGTATGAGCTTTCTTGTCACCATGCATACTTTATGCCCTTAAACTTGGGGTATTTTTATAAGAAGCATTTTATGCAAAAATGACCCCCTATGACACCGATTCCATACTGTGCACATCCAGCCCATCCGGACATCCAAAAAATGGACGGGGCACAGTTGTACCTGATTCTGCAACCACGGGAGCTATACGTTCCCGCGGCTACAGAATCAGGTCACCGGGACGGGCCAAAGTGCACAGTATGCTGAGCAGGGAGACGTACAGCATGCTGCCTATCTCCACCGCTCTGTGCTTCTGCTAGTGTGCTGGTAATGTGGCGGCCTGTCGCCATGGCACTGGGACGTTCAGCAGGCACACGCAAGGCCTTACAGCAATACAAAGGACCCACCTAGATCCATTTCGAATGTTTGTGGGGATTGCCTGACCCGATTGCTGTCGCTCCTGCGACTTATTCCGCCTCTGAGGTGGAATAAGTCAGATGCACATCCTGCCCCCAGTGGACGTACAGGGCCCTGACCGGAATAGGCCCTGTATGTCTGGGTGCTGTGGCCCGCCCCCGCTCTGCCCACTTTCCGCCTCCATCCTACCCCCTCCCAGCCCCATCCAGTGCATCCCGCAAAGCAGCATTGTGCATGCGGGAAGCCAAGACACCAGAATACAGACCCTGTGAATAGCGGAGGTTGCATGTCCAACCCACTATTCGAGGATCAGAATGACCCCCTACATCAACTAGTTAATTGTTATCCACTTGTTTGTTTACACCTTCAAAAAATTCAATAAATTGGGAAGGCGAAACTTGCCTTTGCTGAACCCATGCTGACTCATTCCTATTAAACCATGTCGGTCTATGTAGTCAGTAATTTTGTTCTACAGTCTGGCTTTAATCATTTTGTCCAGTTAATTGTTGATTTTGCTATCTACACATGTAAGCACTGCCACTTATACATGTAAATGCTGTATTGTACAAGGACTTTCACTTTAATAGAAAGATATGTTTTCTACCAGATGGCTCAGTGGCAGTATTGAGTTTTGCCAGATGACTATCTGAGACCAGCTTCTATTCCTGAGGCTATCAGGGGTTGGGAGTCCCATTCATTCTACAACAGTGACACCTATTGCCCAGAGTCAATGTATATGTTATTCAGTATCCAGACAAAAGCCAAGTGTGTGGCTTCTGCTGGCCACAGATTATTGCTGCCATAATCTTTTCCTAGATTTTTTTTTTAATTTTTAGTTTCTCACTTTACCAAAGCTAAGCTCAGAGCAAAATAAAAACAAATATAATAGGTATTTCCCTGTCACATAGGGTTTACTGACTAGGGGGGGCTCCATTTCCTAACGGATTAACTTGTCAACATGCATCAGTGCATGATACTGTGGGTAATGTGCTTAATTAGTAAATAAGCCACATTGACAATAGTAGGACTTGTATTAAATTAGGTGGGTTAAATCACATTTTTTTTTAGTGCCGTCAAGTCAGTGTTGACTCCTGGAGACCCAGCTGCCCATGGGTTTTCTTGCTAATACATGTTTTTGTTAATAAATGTTAGTAAATGAGTCCCTTAGTTTGTATCTGAAGTAATGGAGGACAACTTGCTTGCCCAAAATGTCAGTGGAAGAAGGTTAGACATTCTCTTTGACCTGGGGCTAGAAATGGAGGAAGACAAGGGTTAACAAAGGGTAAGAATGCTCTGTAGTTGGGATTGATAGCTCTTGGCTGGTATCGATCCACAAAAGGTTCTGGGTGGACAGGAAGCCCAACCAAGCAGCAGCAAACTGTTAAACCAAAATACAAAACATTTTCTAAAGTTTGCTCTTGATATTTGATGGTTTTCACTTTAAATCTAAGTTTACCAGATTCTGACTTTTGCACAGGAACATCAAATAAGTGACCCATACAGGCCTACAACACGGGGTCCCTGCTAACAATGTCCAATTTATACATCCCCTATGAGGCACAGGAAGGATCTGGAAAGCATTTCTTCAGTTTACCTTCATTGTAATTTAGACATATTTTTCTTTAACCTGCACTAATGCGGCAGATAACGCACCCAGATAATGTGCACTAAGAGAGGACACAGGGAAACTGAAGATAAAGTAGCGTTTTCTGTGCTATCTGCACTTCCTACTGTAACTGCTGTATCTGAACAAGTAGGGGTGACCTACACGGAGCGGTGGGCACACCCCTAAACAAAGGCTTGGGGAGGGGTGACCTCCATGGAGCGACAGGTGCACCTGCTCTTGCCGCCTTGCTGGGCATACTAGATGGACCATACTGGTCTTTATCTGCCGTCATATACTAGGTTACTATGGGTGGGGAGTGGGTGTGTCTGCAGCATGCACTGACCGGCAAAGTTAGAGGCAGCACAGGTGCTGAGAATGCCTTCTCAGTGGGTGGCATTAGCTGCATCCACGATGCTGCTGTGGCACGCCCTCTGCAATTTCAGCACATTATTTCTGGGGAAATGCTGTATACAGCCTCAACAGGTAATGCACAGTTTTGGCAGCTAGTTGTACGTTTTTAGTCACTCTAGCTGCAAAAGCCAAACACGCTTTAGTAAAACAGACCCCTTAGAAAGCAAAACACATCAAAATTTCACTCTAATTATTGTCTCGTATTATTTTTGATTTCTGCAGGATTCATTGATAAACTCTCTGAGAATATTATTTAAAAAAATAGAAAAATGGACAGCTATGCAAACCATATCCTCCCTGCAGTGTAGCAGCATTCTTCTTGTTCACAGTGGATCGGTAGATGATAGATTGGGTGATGCATTATGAATAGTACATGGGCCTGGGAAGTCTTGACGTCAAGAAATGTCCTGCTATAGATTTCTGTACCGTTCTGCCTAGTCACTGCTCTCAGATCCTCTCTTGTTTCACTTTACTCAAGGTTATTTTGTTAATTTGTATTCTCCGTCTGCGTGGTCATCAACAAATTTAGCTACCGTCTTGCGCAGTGGTCTCTCTAGGGACTGCTAAATGCATTAACCCATGAGAACCAAAAGACTGAAATCCACATGAAGGGCAGCTCCGCAGACTGAAAGGACAAGCACTTATAGATCCATCCCCTAGCTGCAGGATCTTCAGTGCCTTCCCCTGTCCGCATCCCCCTCCATTGTTGAGTTGGTCAGTGCCATTTTGAAGAATTGAATGGGAAGGGCAGGAGCGAGTGGAGGTCACTCATGCCCCATTTAAACTCACAAATAGGGTAAGAAGTTGTGAGTGGTGCTGGCGGATGGGGGTAAATTTGTGGTGCTGAGATTTTTGGCATTAGTGTACTGGGTGAGAGGGCCAAGGTATATACATATTTATTAATACATTTTTTTTAGGAAAGAAAGGCACATATAGCATAGCAGTGGTTCTCAATCCAATCCTCGGGGCACACCTAGGCCAATCAGGTTTTCAGGATTCCTACAATGAATATGCATGAGATAGATTTGCATACAATGAAGGCAGTACATACAAATCTATCTCATGTGTATTCACTGTGGGAATCCTGAACACCTGACTGGCCTAGGTGTGCCTTGAGGACTGGGTTGCGAACCATTAACACATAGGTACAGAAAGAAAATTCAAATGCGTCCCAGGATTTGCAACCCCACCCTCTCACATTTTAACAGGAGCTCTGGATGAAGTTGTTCAGGCAGAGCTTTGTGGCAAAGTATTAAGGAAGGAAGCATTATTTTAACTGATCTTGAATTTGTAGACTTTCAACCATGCTGGAAATGGGCAGAACTGCAGTTGTACAGATGGTTGATGTATATTCCGTAAAGTACTAAAAATGAATAGGGAAATGCATTCATTAGCACACATTCTGCTTGTTAAGGTGCCTTAAAAATATTTGTGAAATAGATTCAGGGTGTATTAACCTATGCAGTCATGAATGCACAGTTGATTTCCAAAATTTAAGATCTAAGGTAGGTTAAAAACATTTTATTAACACAAACGGAAAAAAAAAAATGAGACCTGGGGTGAAAAGCCGTATTTTCCAAAAATGAACCTTTACAATTATTCATGAGTGAGGTGCACAGTCAAAAAAAGTATTGGTTCATTTCAGTGCCTCTCTTCAAAGCACTTTACAGTCAAAGAATGCAATTATTATTACCCAATTACAATTAGGGGCATGTTTGCTAAAGCGCATTAGACTTTTGCAACTAACACCGAGTGATAGTGCAGATAGCGCTGCGTTACAACCATAAACTACACAACATTTCCTCAGCAGATAAAGCTGCAAAATTGCAGAGATCTGAGGTTGGAAGCCCCCATTGAGGTGGCATTAGCATCACCCAGGGTGTGGTTACCGCATGCTGCTGACGCTCATGATAATCACACGTTACGGGCATCCCCACTGTCCACGGAAAAACAACCAGACAGGCCTCCAGCAACTACCTCACCATCCCTCACAAGAGAACCAAATGCTCTCAACGGACATGCAATAGAGCCTTTGAACTTTATGCTCTGTCCCTATGGAATTCTCTACCGAGCCATGTCAGAAACAATGGTGATCTCCTGTCATTCAGAAAACAGCTGAAAACCATCCTATTCCAAGAATATCTCAAAACAACTCCCACCAAAAAATGCACCAACCCCGGAACCCACCCATCATGAACTATGATCGACAACTGTACTTTGCTGTCCATGTCTAAAGTCCGTCTTATATCGAAATCATCAATGTTGACCACCTGGTGACGGCCCCACCCTTATACCTGATTATCCCCCCCCCCCTTATATGTTACACCGCTTTGACCCGGTGAAAAGCGGGATATAAATAAGGTTAAATAAAATAAATAAATTCAGTCCAGCCTGCACATACATTAGTAGCATGACTAACTCAGTCAGGGCTTTTAAATGGAGCCATGGCACCATGGCTCCAATTAAAAGCCTCGATGCTGGCCACCAAGAAAAAGAGTTTATTTCCAGCAGCCCAACCTTCAGTCTGGACTCCTAAGTCCAGGGTCGTGCTATGGGGAATAAACCCTGCCCCCCCACCCGCCCCATCTGTGCCCTGTGCCTTGCAAATAAAAAAATCAGGGAGGTTATTCTACCTCGGAGGTGGAATAAATTCCCCAGACATTTCGCTGGCCCCAGACGTACAGGGCCGACATTAGAATCAGTCCTGTACATCCAGGGCCAGCAACCGCCCACTGCCCGCCTACTCTCTGCCCCCATGCCGCCCATTCCCCACCCCCATCTAACTTACCCGCCCAACCGGCGGGGTTGTTATTCAGGGGCAGGTGAAGCAACAAATAGCAGGGATGGACTGTAAATGTACTACTTCATTGTGTGTTCCCTAGTCTTTGTACTTTTTGAAAGAATAAACAGCCGATTCATGTTTACCCATTCTACTCCACTCCTTAATTTATAGATCTCTTTCATATCTCCCCTCTCCAAGCTGAAGAACCCTAAGTTCCTTAGCCTTTCCTGATAGGGGTATTGTCCATCTCCTTTAGCATTTTGTTTACCCTTCTGCATACCTTTTCTACTTCCACTATATCTCTTTTTAGATGAGGTGACCAGAACCTCACACAATACTCAAGGCTCGGCTGCGCAATGAAGTGAAACAGAGGCATTATGATATTCACCATTCCTTTCATTATAATTCCTAACATTCTACTTGCTTTCTTGGCTGCCACTGCACACTGAGCAGTCTCTCAAGGACCTCTTGAAAATTCTCACAATCCTCTTGTTAGGTGCATTTCGCTTCAACATAGTGCCTATTGTCAAGGGTCAAGACAGCAGGATTTTTGTCTGTCTGTATGCATGTTTGTTTGCACATAATATGGTCTCCCCTCTCATCCCCCCCCCCTCGCTGTCCATAGCATCAAGATGAAGAGCCAACGGGAGTCCTGGTTCTGATGGCATGAAGAGTCAAAGCTATGGCCTGAAAAGCCCCACATCCTGCTGGTCTGAAGAGTGGGCTACAGCTTGAAAAGTCTAGAACGGGTTCCAGGGTCACACTGTCCAGAAGAGGAGGGGCAGTGGACAGCAAAAGCCAGCAGGAAGTCCCAGATCCTGCCGGCCAGAAGAGCGGGGTTGTAGCATAAAGAGGGCAGTTGAAAGAAGGGGAGGAGCCTAAAGGATGGGAGACTGGGCAGAGCCAAAGGGAAGAAATGTGATTAGAATGAAAGAAAAGGGCAGGGCATAAGGGAAGGGGCTGTGCTAGGGATAGGGTATAAGGGAAGGGGTGGAGCATAAAGGAAGGGGCAAGGTTAGAGGAAAGGAGAAGACAAAGTGAGTGCATTAAGGGAGAAGGGAAGGGAGAGAGGGAGTGAAAGCCCAGAGAGAGTGCAAGGTTGCGTAGCAAGGAGGGAAGGTGCATGGGAGGGTAGAGGGAAAAGAGGAAGAGTACAAGAGAGAGCAGTGAGAGATAGGAATGGGGACTAGTTCAAGACGATGGAAGGATTAAAAAGTAGATGCAGGAGGACAGGGGAAAGTACACATACACACACAATACTCCAACATGCATGGATATACAGCCATCCCCTCACACACACACACACAGCCCCAACACACAAGCACACAGAGACACTCCCCACCACACACACTAAAACACATATGCACACATAGCCCCCAATAAACGTACATGCACAGAGCCACCAAGGCACACAAACACAAACACACACCAACAATCCCCATGACACATGCATGCACCTCAGACACTCCCCATCACACCCACACAAACACATATACCAACATTCCTCATAGCACACACGCACATGCATGCATCCCATGACATAAACATTTGCACACATGTGCATGCAGCTCCAACACTCCCCATCACACACACACACACACACACGTGTACCCTGACATTCTCCATCACACACACACACATACAAACAAATGCATTCACCTCCAACACTGGCCATAAGACACACACATGCATGCATCCCTGACATTCCCCATGACACATACACACATGTGCTTGCGTACATGCAGCCCCTGACACTCCCTATGGCACATACACAAGTACCCTCCAACTGGGGCAAATGTGCCATTGTGTTATGCTGCTAATCTACAATTTTCAACGTGTCATTTTGGAACATTGAATAATTTTCTTTCATCTGCAAGCTTTCCAGCCTTAGTAGGGAGCAATGGCTCAGTGGTTGGGACAGGTTACCTCAGGCCAGAGGACTGGGGCTTCAATTCCTATGTAGGGACAAGTAGCCAGAGGGACTGGGGGGTCTCTAGTCCCATGGCAACTCCTTGTGGCCTTGGGCAAGCCACTTAGCCTTCCATTGTCTCAGGTACACTTAGATTGTGAGCCCTTTGGGGTCGAGGGAATAAAAGTGCCTGTTAGAATTATATCTGTAAACCGCTCTGATATACACAGTAAACGGCAGTATATCAAACCATTTCCAGGTCATTTATAAATATGTTTAAAAAATCTGTAGATCCAGTACAGATTTCTGGAGCTCTCCACTTCTCCATTGAGAACATTGACTATTTAGCCCTAGACCCGGTAGCCACATAAACTGTCACAAACATGATATTTACTTTCTGGAATTACCTCCATAGTGCTGATACTCAGTGCTATCCAAATAAACTCTAACCGTAGCCCCAGAACACATCAAACTCCTCCCCATCTTATCTGATTAAATTTTATCTGTTCCACTTTTTGGCTAGACAAAACTAAAATGTTTGAAGGGGTGTTTTAAAAGGGACATCTAGGAAGAATCTGGAACATCCAGAGCAAAATATCCAAAAATCCGTGAGAGTGGCAACAGTACCTTCTGAAATCATTCCCTCCTCGAAAAATGAGCAGCCAAATAAATACTTCTGGAGATGAGCTCTTCACAGATAGGAAGGCTAGGTATGTGCATTTTACAAATGTGGACATCCCTGAAGTGCACGCCTGCAGAACCAGGTACTTGGGGTCACGGTTGAGGTGGTTCAGAAGGAGGGCAACTAAGTTCTGAGACTAGCATGTCCTGGCGGTGGGCCTCTAACATGTTTGGTGTGTGTATATACATGCAGGTTTCTTCGGCCAGGAAACATTACAGTGACTGTGGCGATGACAGCACATTTTGCTCTTTCCCCTGGAAGCACCTTTTTGCACCTTATTCATGGTCAGAAGCAGGTATATTTGTTTATTTAGTAGTATTTAGCTCATGCCTTTCCAGTAGTATTTCAAAACGAATTACAATCAGGTATAGGCACGGATGCCCCAACAACCAGGCTCAGACATGCTTGTGCTGTTCTGCAATCACATTGTGACGTGCATCTCCCTTGCTCTGCCCAGGGGCTACTCCCAGGGGCACACCTCCACCATGCGCCCTGCTATATGGACTTTCTTACGCTGGGGACATCTACAGTATATACCAAGCAGGGCCGGCCCGTCCATTGAGCGAGAATGTTTTTTGCACACGGCCCCGCGTTTCAGGGGGCCCCGCGCAAAAAACATTCTGATCTAAAAGTAAAATTTAAAATTAAAAAAAAAACTGTCTGCTGCCGGGGCCGGGGCCGCGGCCACCGCGGCAGAATCGAGTGTGCCGCGGGGCCCCCCCTGCCCAGCAGAGCCTGCCCTCCCCTGCATCAGCTCCCTCTTTGCAGCTGCAGTCACACATGCCGGCTTTCAGAGCGCGAGGGGAGAGTTTCTCCCTCGCGGCTCTGTTAAGCCCGCGGGGGCTGATGGGAAGTTCCCATCAGCCCCCGCGGGCTTAACAGAGCCGCGAAAGGGAAACTCTCCCTTCGCGCTCTCAAAGCCGGCGTGTGTGACTGCAGCTGCAAAGAGGGAGCTGATGCAGGGGAGGGCAGGCTCTGCTGGGCAGGGGGGGCCCCGCGGCACACTCAATTCTGCTGCGGTGGCCGTGGCCACGGCCCCGGCCCCGGCAGCGGCAGCGGCAGCAGACAGTTTTTTTTATTTTAAATTTTCTGTGGGCTGGGGGGTGGGGGGTGTGGGGTTAGGAGTGGTGATGGGCTATGGGGGAGCTAAGTCTGGATATGGGCTGATGGGATTAGGACTGGTAATGGGCTATGGGGGGTTAAACTGAAAATTGGGTGATGGGGGGTTAGGACTAGAAATGGGCTGATGGGATTAGGACTGGGAGTGGGCTGATGGGGGCTTAGGACTGGTAATAGGCTATGGGGGGCTAGGACTGGAAATGGGTTGGGGGGGGGGTTGCTAGGACTGGAAATGGGCTGAGTGGAAGGGAAGGCTTGAACTGCAAATAGCTGATGGGGAGGGGGGCTTGGAATGGAAATGGGCTGAGTGGAAGGGGGCTTGAACTGCAAATAGCCGATGGGAAGGGGGGCTTGGAATGGGCTCTTATGGGAGGAAGCTAGGACAGGAAATGGGCTGATGGAGGGGCTAGGATAGGACTGGGAATTGGGTGTTGGGGGGAGCTAAGATTGGAAATGGGCTGTGGTGGGGGCTTGGATTGAAATGGACTCATGGAGGGGCTAGAACTGGAAGTAGGCTCATGGGGGGCTTGGATTGGAAATGGGCTGAGTGGAGGGGAGCTAGGGTTTGACATGGGCTGATGGTGGGGCTAGGAAAGGACTAGAAATGGGCTGATGGGAGGCTGGTATTGGAAATGAGCTGATGAAGGGACTCGTATAGGACTGGAAATGGATGGGGGAGCTAGGACTGGAAATGGGCTGATGGGGGGACTAGAAGGAAGCGGATACTGGGTGGGGCTGGAACTAGAAGGGAGCTGATGTTGGGGGAGATTAGAAGGGGATGGAGCTGGGAGAGTGAAATGGAGAGGGGAAAAATATTTTGTGTGGGAGGAAAGAAAAATCTACAATTGGCCGGGTGTTGGGAGAGTAAGTGGGGATTGAGGATGGAGGGGTAAAATTTGAGTGGATGAAATAGGAATGAGGAAAGAGCAAAAGGAGAAAGATTAGTATGTTAAAACAGATGTAGAGGTAGTGTAGTGGCAAGCGCTTTGAAAAGCTCTTATTCAATCACTCACCCACAGAAGGAAAACTCTCAGACAGGCTGGAATGCAAACAGGAACTTTTAATGTGCACACAGGATCAGACAGAGATACCAGCAACCTCCACAAGAGTCTGAGCCCCGAGGGACGGCCTACAATGCCTTATATACAGTACAGTTTTAAACTCATTCTACAATCCCATTTGCCACAGGTATTTCCTGCCCACCAATCAGCAGCCCCTGGGGAGGTACCTGGGTGACCTGTCCAAACCGGTATGCTCTGGTCTGTTGGTTTCTGGGCTAGGGGATACTGTGCTCAGACCTGGAGTGGGGGGAAGGGTGCCTAGTGAAATCTCAATGCCTTTCTCTTAGCAGGCTGATTACCTCATGGCTTGCGGGGGAAGGGTCAGGCTGATCAGAGCCTCATGGCTTGCCGCATGGCTTGGGGGAAGGGTTACCTACAGCTAAACCTCATGACTGCCTCATTCCCCCCTTTTTAAGTGAGACCTCAACCGCTAGAGGCGGTTGAGGGCTGTATTTGGGACGCTAGAGGCGGTTGAGGGCTGTATTTGGGACGGGGCCATGACAGTGGTAACCACCTTGCGTTCTACCAGGGTGTCAAGGGTGGAAACAACCTGTAAGGAAAAAGGCACCTGGTTTAAATGTACGGTACAGCAATGGGACAAGTTAAAGTAGAGAGTTACGTATACAAAGGTCTGTCATGTTCAGAGCAGTTTGGGCAAGTAATACTGCTGTGTTAGTAGTCTCTGCACTTGTTTGAAAGCAAGTCCATATCAGCTAAGGCACCTTTTCTCAGTCTGATCCCGGTTCCAGGAAAGGTGTCTGTAAATCAGTCTCTCCGGTGGTCCAGAGTTCGTCGGCAGTCTGTTAGAACCCCGTACTGGGCAGAAGTGTCAAAGCGCAGGGGCTGGTTTGGAACTGTGACAGAAGTCCAGGCTGGAACAATTTCTGGTGCAGCGGCCTTGACACGAGAGTGATGGATCCTCGGAGCAACTTCAGCCACCTTGACAGCCGTGGGGGGGGGGGGTCCGCAGAACGGTATATGGGTCTCGCCACTGGGGGGTCAGCAGATCCTGCTTCCACTCCTTGATCCATTATCACTGGAGGTTCCTTTGCTGGTAGGAAATATTCCATTATGCCCTTGACTGATCTCCACATGTTTACAGATCAGACAAGTGCACGCGCGTGTTCTGTAATTCTGACAAGTTTTAGAATCACACCAATTTTTTGTCTGTGAGAATTTGTCAACAATTTATCCCCCTTTGCCTCTGCATGCCTGGCCAGGACACACAGAGGAAAAGTAAGGCAAAAAAAAAGCATCTGGAAGTACCACATGGTCAGTGCGGGGTTTTTGCAAAGCTCATCAGGATGCAAGGTGCACCCAGCCTGTCTCCAGGTGCCTACTTACAATCTTTGAGTATTGTGGTGGGGCCTAGATGACTTCCTAAATTGAAGATACTGGAGATGGCATAGTTGAATAAAATGCTCATCATTTTTTTTATATTCATTAGCCAGATACATCACTTCACATCATTAAATTGCCTTCACCAGTTTACTGTCCATCAGAGTCCTTCCACATCATTAAATTTCCTTCATCAGTTTACTATCCATCAGAGTCCTTCCACATCATTAAATTTCCTTCATCAGTTTACTGTCCATCAGAGTCCTTCCTCTTAATATATCACTTTATCTCTCACAACACTTTCCACCAACTACATACATAGGTCCTTCAATTATTATTTTTTTTTATACCATACTAATGTATCCTTATCTGGCAAGGCTGCTAAAACAATTGTTAGAAACATAGTATTGTTGTAAACAGTGTCCATTTCCTACTAACTTAATTGGTGCAGTTCTAGATTGGCATGGGTGCTCATTCTAAATAGCGACTGTCTAAACAATCTTCAATATAAAACTATACATCAATTCCAATAGAAAGAAATATGGCTCCTAACATGACAGCCACATATCTCTCATGTATGACTAGAGTCTATTGTATACCTGGTTCCCAGTGAGAGTACTGTAGGAAACTTAAAAATACTTGGACTGATCTTGAAAATGCAGTGTCCACAAGGATTTATGTAAGCTATCCATTAATTATGGTGTCAAAAGAGATCCTCTTGAGGTGAGAGACTAAGAGGGTACAAGGCATTGGTGGTTGGGTCTCATGGCGATACTCCTTCTGGTTCTTCTTGGCCTGCAAGGCATTTGTGAATAGGCCTCATGGCAATACTTCCTCGGGTTCTTCTTGGCCTATTCCCCCCTGCCTATTCATGTCTCTTCAGAGGCATAAATGTACAAGGTTCGTGTTTTCTCAGGCCTTGTGGGTCCTCGAGGAGTCTTAGAGCAGTCAGAATTCCGGTGGCCCAGATCATCACACTTGGAGTAGCACGTTTTATTGCCTTTTTCCTAGGCTGTCGTCTCACCTTCTGCCCCTCTCTCTCTCTCTCTCATTTTCTCAAAGCTCTCCTGGATCATTGCTGACAAGTAAGATTTAGTTTTATCCAATCAACTCAAGTTAATGTTATCATTATATTTGTAAATAATATTTTTTACAAATATTTCCATATTTCTGGGAAACACAGTTCCATCTTTCCACTAAATTTGCTCTATATACTTGGGAACCAAGCGATTTCAGATCAGCCCCTTTCCAAAATTTAATATTTACTCATCTTATTGCTGTGTATACTGGACCTCTACATACTGTACTCCTACCAGTATATTTGGTAACAAAGTACAAATGTATAAACTAAAAAGATTTGTATCTCACAGTGCTATAATATATTGTGCTCCTGAACTCTGGACACCAACATGTAAAATTCAAATACAGCAGGACAGGTGAATTTATTCTAAATAGCACCTATGATGTTACTGTCCTGTTCATCATTCATCAGCACAGAGCTTAACAAGGCAAAGTGATTACCTTGTATCTTATAGTTCAAACAGGCATGAAACTGATACTTTATAAGAAGGTTGGTGGATATCTGGAATGCAATATCATTGTAGTATCAGAAAAATGAATACAGTTGATCAAGGCAGTTTAATGTACCAAGCAGGAAAGAACGCAATCATCAGCACAGCATTTACTGTCTGCAGAATAAACTGCCAAAGATGGCATATCATGCAGAAGTATTACTTGCTTAAGTTTGTATGTGCAGTCAAAACCAAATATATGTACCAGAGATAAAATCCAGGCTTTAAAGGACAAGTAAAAAAAATCTTCATTTCTTCAAGATCTTATAAGGATTTTTCTTCAGCCTTTGTTTGCTTCCAGCAGACATTTGAGGATGCTCAAAGGAGGCACCTCATTGTTCTAGAAGCTGAATACTCTACAATTAAAATTGATGACAAGAGGATTGTTTGCAGGCTAGGTGTGGCTAGGTGAATTGGGGTTCTTTGTCCTCTAGGAGAAAAGACTCCTAGGTGATTTTTTTCTTTTGTCCTCTCTAATGGGCCTCCATTCATCTGCTAGAAGAAGGAACTCCTCCCAGTATCTTTCTATAGCTATGCAAACTATTTCAGCAGTTTCAATCACCCCCCACTCACTGCTGAGAGGTGTGACCAAAACACCTGGTTCCCTGACCACTGATCATGCATGAAATATAGCAATGAAACTGGATATGCATCAAACAAAGCAATTGTCTTCCTTCAATGCTATACCAGTACTACAGTCCACACACAGCAAACCCCACCCCCCTTTCCAAACTGTCCCCTTCCCTGCAATCAGTAGACCTGGTGTTTTTCACTGTTTGGGGATACAGGGGCGACTCGTCAATAACTCCACCTTTTACTGATAGAGTATCAAAATCAATCCTGAAATATAAAGACCTAATGTCTGGACAAAAACTTTCTTTCCCTAATGTCACAACTAAACACAGAGACACTCTAACAAACACAGAGCCACTAGCAATTTTTACATAACAGCACATTAACTATATGGGCCAGCCATGAATCTATATAGGGAGAACTGGTCCGGATGCTCCTTCACTATAATTTAGCCTCCGGACCCCATGCTCTAATCACAATTTACAAATCACAATGTTCAGTGTAAATTTTCTAATCTCACTTCTGGGAATACAATATACAATATAATCTAGGTAACAGGCAGAGTTTGGTTGCACAAAACACACAGGACCACAAAGGGAAAAAGAAAAAGGGAAAACAGAAAACAGAGACGTCTCAGCAGCGAATACTCATACACTCTCTTTCCTCAGTAGCAGCTGTTACAAATACATTACACACAGTCTCTCTCTAGCTGTATCATAGGATTTAACTTTTACCATGAGGATATTAGAAATATGAGAAATATAGCTAGCTATTTTCTAATGTCCACTAGATGGAGCTCCAGGATCACTTTAACCATAAGGATAAAAATACAGCTAGTTTATAAATGACCACTAGATGGAGCTCCAGAGTCGCTTTAAGTATATTGCAGTGTAGCTTACACGTGGTCTTTTCAAGATGGCTGCCTCCACGTGCGTTCTACACCGGATTTTCAGCTCTCCACTCACTGATGAGGCCAGGTTTTCTCCTTTAATGACTCTGTCTCTGCTGACTCTGGGTCCAAAGGGAAAACAAGGATAGACATCGGGGCAGCACAGATATCAGGCACGGGAACAGCGGGCAGCATGGGGGAGCGGATATTAACATTGGGAACACAGCGGCAGCAAGGGGGGAGCGGACATTAACAGCGGCAGCAAGGGGGAGAGCAGAAATTTACACCGGAGCACAAGGGAGACATGGAGACAGCACAGATCAGCATGGGGGAGCGGACATTAACGGCGGGTAGCATGGGGGAGCACAGATCAGGAGCGGGAAACACAACGGCAGCATGGGGAGAGTATAAATTAGCAACGGAACACAACGGGAGCATGGGGACAGTACAAATCAGCAACGGAACACAACGGGAGCATGGGGAGAGTATAAATTAGCAACGGAACACAACGGGAGCATGGGGACAGTACAAATCAGCAACGGAACACAACGGGAGCATGGGGACAGTACAAATCAGCAACGGAACACAACGGGAGCATGGGGAGAGTATAAATTAGCAACGGAACACAACGGGAGCATGGGGACAGTACAAATCAGCAACGGAACACAACGGGAGCATGGGGACAGTACAAATCAGCAACGGAACACAACGGGAGCATCTTAGAGAACTCTCTCCTTGCAGTCACGCTTCAGAAAACTCTCCACAAGCAGAAAGGAAAGAAGAGAAACAGCGATCTATTCTTTATCTCAGGTATGTTTAGCTTATCAAGTGCTATATTTTGGTTACTTTTAGAAGTTTTCGGCAGCGCTTTTAAAAGACTTCAGATTACTGCAGTTCAGATATTACTGCAGTTTCAGATATTCAGATTTACCGGTATTCAGATACAGGACGAGCAATGGCTTCAGGGCCACTAAGGCCCCTACTAGGACTGCTCGTGCAGTTGATCAGGCTGCTACAGGTTCCCAGAAATTACCAGGACTCACAGATAGAGTACAGAACTAGCCCCAAACAGTAAGGTAGCAGTACTCACCAGAACTCTGATCAGGCAGGAAGTTTGGATGCCAGTCTATCCAGCTGGTTTTTCAATCGGGGATTCAACCGCAGGGACCGGCTGTCCAGTTAAATCAAGGTGTCCTTCCGAGCACAAAGTGGCCCGGGGGCACCAAGGACCGTTAATCACCTGGAGGGGCCGGTCCCTGACTGGTGGAGGCCCCGATCCTGCAAAAAGCAGTAGTCTTCCCACCGTGGGTGTGATGAGAGAGGCTTTTTTTTTTTAAATTTAAAAGGGTCCCACCTGGGGTGCCATATGTAGTGGCAAGCGCTTTGAAAAGCTCTTATTCAATCACTCACCCACAGAAGGAAAACTCTCAGACAGGCTGGAATGCAAACAGGAACTTTTAATGTGCACACAGAATCAGACAGAGATACCAGCAACCTCCACAAGAGTCTGAGCCCCGAGGGACGGCCTACAATGCCTTATATACAGTACAGTTTTAAACTCATTCTACAATCCCATTTGCCACAGGTATTTCCTGCCCACCAATCAGCAGCCCCTGGGGAGGTACCTGGGTGACCTGTCCAAACCGGTATGCTCTGGTCTGTTGGTTTCTGGGCTAGGGGATACTGTGCTCAGACCTGGAGTGGGGGGAAGGGTGCCTAGTGAAATCTCAATGCCTTTCTCTTAGCAGGCTGATTACCTCATGGCTTGCGGGGGAAGGGTCAGGCTGATCAGAGCCTCATGGCTTGCCGCATGGCTTGGGGGAAGGGTTACCTACAGCTAAACCTCATGACTGCCTCATTAGAATGGAAAAAAAACTAGAAGAGTGAAGAAAGGACAAATGGACAGCAGACGATGGAGAGTTAGCAGAAAATACAAATAAACCAGAAGAAAGTGGCTGGAACAATTGCAACTGAAAAAAAATGCACAAAAGGTACAAAGATATCTCTTTATTTTGAATTTATTAACTGGAATATGTCAGCTCTGGGAAATGTGCATCATTAACGTCGGTGCTTTGTTTAGTACAAGAGGAAATTAATTTATAGTTTTATTTCTACAGTATTGTACATTCCAAGTTTGGCTTTTGGGGTTCCCAGTTTAATTATTGTCTTCCTGTTTCTAAATTGTGATTCCTTGTTTGGTGATGGTCTATGTTCTGCATGTGTAACCGAGCTGAGGTATTCTGTTTATGTAATTCCTATTTGACATTGCCACTTGTTCTCTTTCCCCAGTAGGTCATGTATTGTTATTCTCTGAAATGTATTGGTTTAATATTTGCAGTGTTGCCTTTTGATAGGTATGGTATGGTGTTTTATGAGTCCTTGTAGTGCTGTTAGGATACGGCAGGTTTGCTATGGGTTTAAATGGGCAGTGTTTGTAGTAGTTCCTAATGTGCCTGGCGGTTGGCACTGTATTATAGTAATGTAGAAATCTTTTAGTCTTTCTTTATCCATACACTCATGAAGAAGCATGTTTACTAAAAGTTAGTGTATGGTAACATTATGCAAATATTTATGCAAATGAGGCCCCTTATGCAAATGAGGCCCCGCACCGAGTCTCCGCACATGGCCCCGCACCCCCCTTGGGCCGCCCCTGATACCAAGCTTTCTGAAATGGCTCCGAGAACATTATCACCATAATTTGCATGTCTAAGTATCCGTTTCCAAATGTCTAGCTCACAAACAGAGCTTCTAAAATGACCTGCATTGTAAACAGGGAATCTGAAATGCCAAGTTTTCCCAGGTAACTCTCAAAGTTACTCAAGCAAATTTTTGGAATATCAATCCCTTAGAACTAAGATCAACAAACAAGTTGCTCGTAATTCCTTTTTTTTTTAATCGAGTTCAATATATTTGTGACTAACTTTTAAAAGTTATACTTCCATTTTCAATTCAATGCAAAATGCTCTAAATTTACAAGTAGGCTGGGTTACACTATCAGTTCTTGTTGTGAAATAAACAGGGGTGATTGAGGTGCAAGGGATGATATGCCGCAATTTTCTTGACATTTAAAATTCTATCTCAAAAGATATGTAAAGGTTTTAGAGAAGGATAAGAAGGATACGAGCAAGTAGGAAGTAGCAAATAAGGCTTCTAAAAGGTATTTATAGTATTTATTTAACACATTTTATATACTGCAAATATGAAAAGGCATGCAATGTTATACAATAAAATTAAAACATTAAAAAAGCAATTTATAAAACAAGATATAGTAGAGGAGTAGCCTACTACCCAGGAGATGTGAGTTCAGTTCCCACTGGCAAGCCACCATTACTCTCCATTGCCTTGGAAAAAAAGGCCCAGCAATCTGCTCCCAGTCATACCTTTCCAAGAAAACCCAGAGGCTGCTGGGTTGCCAGGAGTCAGCATTGACTGGAAGGCACAAGATATACAAAACATTGCTCAGTTTTATAAAAGCCTTTTAGTACATGTAAATCAGCCTTTACATGTGGAAATCGGTTTAGAAAATTACCCCAAGTATCTACACTAATCCTTATTTGCTACCTCTTTTCACATTAGTCTAAAGTATAAGATCAAAACTTTCAGCAGTGCATTTGAATTTCACGGAACTTGAATCTTCTAATCTCAAGTTAACAAGAACATTATAGTCTGGAGCCGTGGGTACTTTGACAGAGCTCTTCCCTTTGTTAACACACTGTTACTGTCATATCTGGACCTCACCTATTTTGAAAATTAAGATTTACCATCAAAAGATATCAGGCAGATCTTTCTTTTACCAAACAGCTATTGGGCTTTTAGATATGGAGACCTATTTTAGAAAAGACGTGGCACGCAGAACTGAGACGTCAAAGTGGCAGCATATACAATTCTGGTGGTATTTTAGAAAAAGCTCTGCTAGATATGGAGCCTTTTCTAAAACACCAAATAGAGGGGTGCAGGAGTGTACATGTATGTGCCATTACATGGATTCAGGGGAGCCATTTTACAAACAGATGTTGAAAACAATATACAGTGACAACGCAGCACTTCCCACGTGGAAATTGTGAAATGTCCGCCAGTAAAATGGGCATGTCACAGATGTAGAGGACGGCACTTACATCTGTAGCTTGCCTATTTTGAAAGCCTGCATGCATAAATGCAACCAATTAACTACAGAGGTCAACATCATGGCCAACTGACTGGAAAAGGTCTGTGTTCATACCAATACTGAAGAAAGGTGATCCAACTGATTATGGAAATTATTTATTTACGTATTTATTTAACTGTTCTTATACATCACTTTTCACTGGGTCAAACTGGTGTACATACAACAAAAGGATACATTGGTTACATGGAACATTAACTTATGTACATTTGGTTTGAGCTTATATACATTGACTACGTGGAACATTAGTGCACGATCACTCTGATCCAACACACCAGTAAGATTCTACTCAAGATCATTCAACAAAGACTACAACCGTACCTAGAAAGAGAACTGTCTGAAATGTAAGCAGGGTTCAGGAAAGGGCGAGGAAGAAGAGACATCTTTGTGGTTGTGAGACAGATCCTTGAAAAGACAAAAGAATATTTATTTATTTATTTATTTACATTCTCTTATATACCGCGCTATTCTGCATCAGTGCGGTTTACATTGAACAAACTGAAATTACATTGAACAGGACATTATAACTTGGAGATAACTATTTTACAGGGAACATGGGCTATGGAGGGTTAAGTGGCTTGGGTATCAAAAGGATATCTATATGTGTTTTATTGACTATAGCAAAGCCATGAATTGTGTAAATCATGAAAAACTCTAGGCCACATTAAAAATGATGGGTATAGCAGTATACCTTAGCAGGACTGGCCCGTCCACTAGGCAGACTAGGCAGACACTGAGGGTGGCAGACCCTAGTGGGCAGCCCGACTCAGTTTTGAAAGTGGCTGTACAAAGCCGCTGCTTTCAAACTGGAGTTGGGCCACCGCTGCCCCTTGAATCCACCTGTATCATCTTGCGGTGGTCTGATCCGTTTTGAAAGTGGCGGCAGTGCAAAATGGAGACGGCTGCCACCACCGTGAGATGAGAAGATGGATTTGGAGGCAGCAGTGGCAGTGGTGGCAGTAGCGGCGATGGGAGGGGAATGCTAGTAGCAGGGGGGGGGGGGCAGCGACAGCAGCAGGCGGAGATGGCACAGCAAAAGCTCTTGGGCTGCCCCTATACCTGATAGTTCTCATGCACAACCTTTACATTGATCAAGAAGCAACAGTTCAAACAGAACAAGGGGAAACATAAAGGTTTAAAATCAGCAAAGGTGTACGACAAGGCTGCACACTTTCTCCATGGACTAGCAGGATTGCGTCAGCCACCCCTGGTGATGTCCTCCGGGCGGCGCCATAGATACGGAAGTGCTCTCCAGAGCTCAGAAAGGTGAACTTTTCTGAGCATGTCCAGGTAGCCCACCTCACCGGCCCGCCCCCTAGCCCGGCCAGTCTTCTTCCTTCCGCCTTGCCAGCAAGACGGACCCTGCTCTCCTCAACACCATAAGATTTAAGATTCTACTTCAAACATAAGACAAGATCTACAAACCAAGTTCTACAGAGGATCCTACGATGCCAAAACCTGGTTTTAAAAAATGCCCCTGCTGTAAAAGAAAGATGAGCAGCACAGACAACCATGACATCTGCTTGCGCTGCTTGGGCCCTAATCAAAATGTTGAGGACTGTTACCATTGCAAGAAGATGTCCCCAAGGGCCCGAAGATCCAGAGAACACGCTCTGAGGGACTACCTCACCTCTGATGCAGGTACTTCAGCTGCTCCGGCTATCTCTTCTCCTCTGATGGCACTGGTTCCGGATGTGCCCGTTGCGGCCTCCATCCCCAGTCGTGTCACAGATGCACCCTCCTCCGTGCCTCCGGTGCCACTTCCGATGACTCCTGGCGCTTCTGCTCACTCTCATGGACTGACAGTGACAGTGGAAAAATCCAGGCCTGCGGTCACTTCCCCGCACAGCCATGCGGCTCCCAAAGATGGCGACGGACCTCAGTCCTCCACTTCTGTGCTTCGTTCCTCCAACTCCACCCACTTCCGGGGTGGGCCGCTCACCACGGAACACACGGAGGCACGCAGCAGCCTACGGCTCAGCCCTCAGCGCCGTCTCTCAGACTCCGCTCAGAGTGCGCCCTCTCAACTGGCTGACCCAGTGCGCCCGATCGGTTCCGTGAGTGCGCTCGGCGCCGGCGCGCCTCAGCGCTGTGCACACGGACACAGTGCAAGCTGATATGATCGGAGGTCACAGTTCACCAACAATCGGAGCAGAGGCAGGAAGCGAAAGGACTCCAGCAGCAGCAGTAGTGCATCCAGCCACAGAGGACGAAGCTCCAAGCGCGCTAAGCACCGGCACCGCTCCCACCGCAGATGTTACTCCCAGCACCGCAGAAGCTACGGAGGTCAGCACCGGAGTCGCAGGACTAAGCATTGGAGTCCTTCTAGCTCCTCCAGCCCCTGCAGCAGCAACCATAGCAGATCCAGCCATGGATCCAGCCACTCTGGTTCATCAGCAATTATTAACCTGCTGTCTCAGCTAGTAAGACGATCTGCCTCTAATGCTTCTACCACCCCCCTTCCTCCTCCAACTCTATCTGCTTCCACGGCAATGGACCTGCTGGACCACCAGACGTCCACTCTGGACAAGCGCCCTGGGGATCTCGTCCAGGCACCCTCGCCAGACCCAGACCCGGCCAATCCCTCCCCAGACAGCACCACGGAACAGCGCGACATTGAGGCGGCAATTGTAGGGTCTGCGTCCCATGAACACTCTACCTCTGAGAAAATGCATTCCCCGGAGCCGGAAGATCCACCCCCTCCGGAGGCTCTCACATACCCCAAGTTCCTGAACAAGCTTGCCTCCACCTTGGCATTGAAGGCCTCGGATGATAAAGGGGAACCGGTGCCGGAGGTCCTGAAATACCTCGCGACCCCGAAGCCCCCTTCACGCTGCCCATACACCAGACCTTGCGGGACAACCACTTGCGACTGTGGCAGACCACGGCTTCCAGCCGGCCTTTTCCCAGGAGACTGGATTCAAAGTATCAAGTACAGCCTGTACCAGGATTCTCAAAACCCCAACTGACGCATCAATCCATCGTGGTGTCTTCAGTTCTCATGCAGATAAAATCCTCACGCACCCACGCCAACAGCCCGCCAGGTCGAGACCACAAGCTCCTCGATGACATCAGGAAAAAAGTCTTCCAGGGAGCTATGCTCAACGCAAGAATTGTGGTGCATCAGTTCCAGCAAGTTCTTTTCCAAGACGCCTGGCGAACTTCAAAGCCGCCATCGCATCCCTCCCTAAGGAATCTCAAGCATTAGTATCCAGCTTGCTCAATGATATTTATTTATTTATTTATTTATTTACATTCTCTTATATACCGCACTATTCTGCATCAGTGCAGTTTACATTGAACAAACTGAAATTACATTGAACAGGGCATTATAACTTGGAGATAACTATTTTACAGGGAACATGTCCGAGTGCAGCAAGCATCTGGCCAGCACGACCTTTGACTCTTTCGACACAGCGCTGCGAACCGCCGGCACAGCCATCTCAGCAAGATGGTGGGCATGGCTGAGAGCCTCCGGCCTGCGTGACGACACCCACGATAGGACTGCAGATGCGCCCTATACAGGCGAGTTGCTCTTTGGGGACAAAGTCAATGATACCATCAACGACATGAAAGAGCATTGTACCACACTGCAGACCTTAGCGGAGGACGGGTTCGAGCACCACAGCGACACTCAGAAAAACAACTTTTAGAGGAAACCTTACTACACATCCAACAGAAGGTACCCCTCCAACCGGAAATGGCAGAATCCCAGGTACAAGAGCAACTCCTACCACGGCCCCTCACACCAGCGCAACTCCCAGAGGGACTGCAAGCAGAGGAAGACCAACAACGCCCCCGCTAGCAAAAGTGGCCCCTCCTTTTGACGGCGAGTTACAGGCGACCACCTGCTGACTCCTGGGTTCTGCAGATCATCCGAAAAGGCTACCGCATACATTTTGCAACACCACCCTGCCAACACAGTCACCCCATCAGCGACACCCCTCCACACCTGCAACTAGCCATGGCCGCCGAACTACTACACCTGCTGACTTCCCACGCGATAGAGGAGGTACCCCCCACCGAAAGAAACTCTGGATTCTACTCCAGATACTTCCTCATCCCCAAGAGGTCGGGGGGTGTTCGCCCCATCCTAGACCTCCGCAGGCTAAACAAGTTTATTATCAAGGAGAAGTTCAGAATGTACTCTCTCAGCTCTATCCTCCCTCTGATCTAGGCCGGCGACTGGATGGCATCCCTGGATCTACAGGAAGCCTACACTCACATACGCATCCACAAGTCACACAGGAAGTACCTCCGCTTCCATGTGCTGGGACAACACTACCAGTACAGAGTCCTTCCCTTCGGCCTGTAGCCAGCTCCAAGCGTCTTCATGAAGTGCGTGGCCGTTGCAGCAGCACATTTACGCAAGCAAAACATCTCCATCTTTCCCTACCTAGACGACTGGCTCCTCACAGCCCCCTCGGCCCCGGAGCTACGGGAATCCCTGCGGAGAACCACGACCCTGATTTCATCCTTGGGGTTTGTCATCAATTTCAGCAAGTCGCACCTCACGCCTTCCCAGAGGCTGGAATTCATTGAGCAGTTATCGACACGCGAGTCTCGAAAGCTTACCTTTCCGAATGCAGACTGCTTGCCATCACCTCCCTGGCATCCAACTTGGCCGCGACAGTGAGCTCCTCAGCTCGAGCCATACTATGCCTACTGGGCCACATGTCTGCCACAACATCAGTCCTTCCCGTCGCGAGGTTGAAGATGCGTGTACTCCAGTGGCATTTGCGCACCCACTGGAACCAGCACTCTCAACCCCTCTCCACCTGCATCCCGATGCCTCCCCAAATCAGGACTCAACTATGCTGGTGGACGGTACCGGCGAACCTCTCGGGAGGCAAGGACATCCACGCACACGATCATCAGGTGATCCTCACCACAAACGCATCCAACGCCGGCTGGGGTGCTCACATCCTGCAGTTCAGCACCGAGGGAGCCTGGTCTCCGCAGGAGAAACTCCTGCACATCAATCTTCTCAAGCTGAGAGCCATCAAATACGCTCTCAAAGCGTTCCTACCACACTTGCGCAGCAAGTCCATCCTTATATAGACGGACAGTCAGGTGGCCATGTTTTACATCAACAAGCAAGGGGGAACCGACTCTTGCTCTCTCTGCAAGGAAGCGCTACAGACATGGTCACTGGCCTTGAAGAACAGGTGCAATCTTCGTGCTTCCTATCTCCCAGGAGATCAGAACACCTTGGCAGACAAACTAAGCAGACAATTGCAACTGCACGAATGGACCCTCCTCCCGGAGGTCTCTGACAGTCTCTTCCACCACTGGGGTTCGCCGAGCATCAACCTCTTCGCCATGGAACAGAACGCCAAGTGCCCCCTGTTCTGCTCCAGACATCCATCAGCCAGGAGGCTGGCGGTGGATGCATTTGATGTGTGCTGGGGGGAGTGGTCTCTGGTGTATGCCTTCCCGCCGACCCCCCTCATCCCTGCAATGCTTCAACACATCGTGCGCAACAAAGCTCAGGCCATGCTGGTGGTTCCCCACTGGCCACACCAGATGTGGTTTGCCCTTCTCTTACGCCTAGCGCACGAGCCCCCAAAATGCCTGCCCCTCCGACTGGACCTACTAATGCAGAACAGAGGCAGCATGAGTCACTCCAACCTCAAAGCCCTAGCTCTCACTGCCTGGAGGTTGAGTGGATGAGGCTCTCTACACTCCAACTACCCGCAGAGGTACAGGAGGTAGTTCTAGCGGCCAGAAGACCCTCCACCAGAAAGTCCTATGGCCTCAAATGGAAGAGGTTTAGCATCTGGTGTGCATCACAGGGCCTACAGCCCACCACATGTCCACTCCCCAATGTCCTGCAGTACCTCAGTTCTCTGTCCAACCTTGGCCTGAAGACCCAGTCCATCCATGTACACCTCTCTGCGACTGCGGCGTTTCATGCTCCGCCTAACAGCACCAATTCCATTGCGGCGCTGCCCCTGACAACCCGCTTCTTGAAAGGGCTGACAAATTTAAAACCCCAAGTCAGGCACCCGGTTCCGCCTTGGGACCTCAACACGGTCCTCAACCGCTTAACACAGGAACCCTTCGAGCCATTTCAGTTCGCCAACATGAAGTTCGCCTCCTGGAAAACACTATTCCTGGTAACCATCACATCCGCCAGGAGGATCAGCGAACTACAAGCGCTGGTCTCGCACCCCTCCCCCCTTATACGCAACTGCACCAGGACCGCGCATCCCTGAGGACCAACCCAAGGTTCGTACCCAAATTGCCATCTGCTTTCCACATCAATCAGTCCATCGAGCTCCCTTCATTTTTTCCGGAGTCCCATGCATCAGCCGAGGACCAGCGTTTGCACACCCTTGACTGTCTCCGGGCCCTCAGGATCTATCTACACAGGATGCAGCCTATCCGGCAGAGCGAGCAGCTGTTCATATCGTTCGACCCCAACAGGCCCAGTAGGTCTGTCACCAAAAGTTCTCTTTCCCACTGGGTGACCGCCTGCGCCTCCTATTGCCTAGACCCTACGGGCACCCAGGCGCAGCCGAGAGTGGGCCCTCACCATCTCAAAGCGCTGGCCACCTCTATTGCCAACCTTCGCTCTGTCCCGCTGCTCGATATCTGCAGAGCAGCCACTTGGTCCTCCCCGCACACCTTTCAGAGGCACTACTGCCTCGACCTCAGGTCTCAGGAGGACTGCGCCCTGGCCACGGCCGTCCTCTCCACCGCAGCTGACGGAAATGAGTCCTCACCACAGTGCGGGACTTCCAAAGATTGCTAAAATTGTTGACTCTTGCACCTTGTCCCACTCTGTACTTGTATTGCTCCAGACTGCGAATTATTGCACTATTGCTCTTTCTTCTTGCAATATGAGGTCGCTTATCACAATACTATCTTTATTGTTGCGATGTTGTTGCTGCCTGTTGCACCTGTACACATGCTGCATATTATTACTATTGTCGCGCTGTTGCGCTGTTTACATATTATTACTATTGTCACGCTGTTGCGCTGTTTGCTCGGTTATCACTTGCATTTGTCAGTAAAGTAACTTGCCCCCACTCATGGTCTCCATTGTCATCTATTAGCACGCTTACCTCCTCCACTCCAGCACGCACCTGCAGCTTGGGAGGCACCAGGTGTGGCTGACGCAATCCTGCTAGTCCATGGAGAAAGTGAGGTTACTTACCTGTAACAGGGGTTCTCCGTGGACAGCAGGATAAGTCAGCCACACAATCCCACCTGCCTCCCCTGGAGGAGGTCAGTCCGATGAGGCCTCTCCTTAGCCGGTAAGACTAGCTAGGAACACACTGGCCGGGCTAGGGGGCGGGCTAGGGGGCGAGCCAATGAGGTGGGCTACCTGGACATGCTCAGAAAGGTTCACCTTTCTGAGCTCTGGAGAGCACTTCCATATCTATGGCGCCGCCCGGAGGACGTCACCAGGTGTGGCTGATTTATCCTGCTGTCCACGGAGAACCCCTGTTATAGGTAAGTAACCTTCCTTTCTCCATGAAGAAAACCGAGGTGTGAAGATTAGTGGAAAACTCATCAACAATCTTTGCTATGCTGAAGATATCATGTGCTTGGCTGAAAGTGAAGACGATTGGAAACATCTACTTATCAAGGAATGTAGTCTTAAAATCGGCTTGAACCTTAATATGAAGAAGATAAAGATCCTGACCACTGGCAAAATCAATCATTCCATGGAGAAGAAATATAAATAATAGATAACTTCAACCTTCTTGGATCAATAATCAATAAGAAAATGACAAACAGAAATAAAATAACACATTGCTCTTGGCAGAATGGCAATGTAGGACCAAGACTAGATTCTCAAGTGCAGAGGTTTATCTCTGCACACAAAGATTCGACTTGTTCAAGCCATTGTAATTTCAATAACGTCATATGGCTGCAAAAGTTGGACAGTGAAGAAGAAAGACAGGAAGAAAATCAATGCCTTTGAATTATGATGCTAGTAAAGAATACTGTGCATACCATGAACTGCCCAAAGAACAAATCAATCTGTACTAGAGGATATCAAACCTAAGCTTTCTTTAGAAGCTCAAATGACAAGTCTTTGACTTTCTTACTTTTGACACATCATGCGAAAAGAAAGATCATTGGAGAAAGACATCATAAGAACATAAGAACATAAGAACATAAGATATGCCATACTGGGTCAGACCAAGGTCCATCAAGCCCAGTATCTGTTTCCAACAGTGGCCAATCTAAGTCATAAGTACCTAGCAGTTTCCCCAAAAGACACATGTTTTACAATGCTTGTATTGGGTCAAGCAGTGATATCCAGGGTCCCTTTTAATAATGGTTTATGGACCTTTCCTCCAGGAACTTGTCCAAAACTTTTTTTAAACCCAGCTACACTAACAGCTTTTACTACATCCTCCGGTAACAAAGTCCAGAGTTTGATTACACGTTGAGTAAAAAAACATTTTCTCTTATTAGTCTTAAATAGTTTACCCTGTAGCTTCATTGCATGTCCCCTAGTCTTTCTATACGTATTCTGATGACATAAACAATCGATCTACGTTTACCCGTTCCACTCCGTTCATTAATTTATAGACCTCTATCATATCTCCCCTCAGCCGTCTCTTTTCCAGGTTGAAGAGCCCTAAACGTTTTAGCCTCTCTTCATAGGGGTATCCTTCCATCCCCTTTACCATTTTGGTGGCTCTTCTCTGTACCTTTTCTAATAAAGCTATATCATTTTTAAGATACGATGACCACAATTGCACACAATACGCAAGGTGCGGTCGCACCATGGAATGATACAGAGGCATTATAATATCTTTTGTTTTATTTTCCATTCATTTCCTTATGATACCTAGCATTCTATTTGCTCTCTTGGCCGCCGCTGCACACTGGGCCGAGGGTTTTAACATGTTACCCATGATAACACCTAAATCTATTTCCTGGGTGGTGGTTCCTAATGTGGAACCTTGCATCGTGTAACCATAGTTTGGGTTTTCTTTCCTAGGTGCATAACTTTGCACTTGTCCACATTAAATTTCATCTGCCATTTGGATGCCCAGTCTTCCAATTTATCAAGATCCTCTTGCAATTTTCCACAATCATCATGGGTTTTAACAACTTTAAATAGTTTTGTGTCATCTACAAATTTGATAACCTCACTCGTTATTCCCTTTTCCAGGTCATTTATGAATATGTCACAAAGCAGCAGACCCAGTAGAGATCCCTGTGTACTCCACTATTCACCTTTCTCCATTGGAAAAATTGCCATTTAGCCCTACCCTCTGCCCTACCCTCTGCCATTTAGCCCTACCTATCTTTTAACCAGTTTCTGATCCACAATAGTACATTGCCTCCTATCCCATGACTTTTTAGTTTTGCCAAAGGTCTCTGATAAGGGACCTTGTCAAAGGCTTTCTGAAAGTCCAGATACAGTATATCAACCGACTCACCTTTGTCTACCTGTTTATTCACACCTTCAAAAAAACATAACAGATTAGTAAGACAAGATCTTCCTTGTCTAAAGCCATGTTGGCTGTCTCCCATTAAGCCATGACTATCTACATGTTGAGTAATTTTGCTCTTTATTATGGTTTCTACCATTTTTCCCAGTACTGACATCAGGCTCACTGGTCTGTAGTTTCCCAGATCACCCCTGAAACCTTTTTTAAAAATTGGCGTTACATTGGCCATCCTCCAATCTTCAGGTATTTCAGATGATTTTAATGATAGTTCACAAATTACTAATAGCAGGTCTGCAATCTCATATTTCAGTTCTTTCATCATGTTTGGCAAGGTTGAAGGACAGCAGAAAAGAGGAAGACCAGAAATGTGATCGATCTATAACTGCAGCCGTGAATACTACTCTATCAACAATCAGCTGTCTAACTGAAGACCATACACAGTCTAGGACAACTATCCAGACGGTTACCATTGGTTCAATGGCACTAAACAACAACAACAACAACAAAGACCACTTTTGAATTCTAATTTAAATTTAGGGGTATGTTTACTAAACTGCGGTAACGTTACAGACCGCGCGTTATGTAACGTTAACGCTCGTTAGGTAACGTTAACGCGTGATATGTAACATTAACGCGCGTTAACGTTACTTAATGATCGCTAACGTTCCCAGCCACCGTAAACACCGCAGAGGGTGGAGAGAGGGCGGGGGGAAGGGGTCAATGGGCGGGGAGAGGCTCCCTGCACACTAACGCGCTGAACTGAAGGGCTGAATCCTACCGCGAATGAAAACCTGCTGTTAGATGCACATTTGCAGGAGGGATAAACAATTTCAGTGTCAGCAATGTACAGCATAGACAGGGAGCCTAAGAAACATGATAGTAGTGCTCCATGTCCAGCACCAGCAATATGCTGAAGTATGAAAGGCCACTATGGTGATGGTGCAAGTGGGGCATAGGGGGCTGCAGGCGGGACATGTAGCAGGGGCAGCAGGGGCACAGGGTGGACTAGGCGGGCGCCTAGGAACATAGAAACCGGAAATCATCATGACAGCAGATGACAAAGTCCAAACATAATCCACCTACATCTACTTGGTCCACCCGAGTTAACAGTTGCCAGGGCACTGACATGACATCCCCCCAGCCAACCCTCCCCCAAGCGGAAGGAACTGACTATTGGTAGGCGGTGATGAGGGGGGATGTGAGGATGCTCATTTATGCCCCATGCCCCAGACCCTGCTCCCTAGGTGACCGCCTACACACACAGTGGATGGCCTGGAACTGTGCACTACCAGCACCGACAGCATATGGCCATGTCAGCATGGCAGGGGGGGGGGGTGCCTGTGCTGGAGGAGGCAGTGGCACCTTCCTGCAACCATGCCCTGTACCAGTACGTGGCACCTTCCTAGGCCATGCCCTGTACCAGTATGTGGTGTGCAGTGCAACATAAAAGGTCTGGCTGAGAAAAAGTACAGGTAACCCTAGGGACCACCATGCATCTGTGGCAACAGTGTGGTGCAGTACACCCAGCCAGTGTGTCCAAAAGCAGAGGGTCACAGGTTCAAGCCCCAGCTGTGGTTCCTGCAGAACATGTACCTATGTTTTACCCTACAATGCAGATACAACAGCAACATGTGCAAAGCCCAAAGCAGCGGTGAATAGGGGTACAAACACTCACTCACACAGGCTCCATAATCCAAAGATGCATGGAGAATCAGGCTGTTGGCCCCAGCATTGAGCTGCAGTTATCACCAAGGCACTACTACTACCTCCTGCACAGTTTAGCAATGTCGTCACTGTGATCAGGACCAGTGTGGCGGGCAGGGTTGCCAACCACCCCTATCTATGCCCAATGCTGTAATAGGAGTGTGTGTGTATATGTCTATCCATTATTTTGTGGCTGCCCACACCTCACCGGGCCCACAATGTCCCACTGTTACCAGCGTTAGCTTGAATATGTGCCCAGGATGCATCTTCACAGGGTGTGGGGCAATGGTTGGGACACTGTAGTGCCCGACCACCGCCTGCATGGACAGGGTGGCCACAGCATGGCATGCTGGGAGAGTACTCACTCTGACCGAGCAGTGACCATGGCATGTCTAGGTTCCCACATAGCGCTCTACATTATCTGTCTCTAGTGATCCTGTTGTGTTCCCAGTGCTGCCCCCCATCACTGAGATGCCTGCTTGGTGCACATAGTTCCTCTGTGAGCATGCACTATGGACTGGCTAGTGGACTGTTTGCAGTTAGACTGTGCATGGTCAGAACACCTATACGGTGCAGTCTGACTGTGCTGTCTGCTGGTGATTGGCAGACAGTGGTGTGAGGCAGTTGGGGTTTTCCAGAGCTAACCCCATCATTGCTGCTGGTCTGCCCCAGCCACAGGTCTGGCTCTGGCCCACCAACCCTGGAGAGCTGTCACATACCAGCAGGATGGGGGTTGCTTGACAGGGGCTGGAGTGCCTGTCCCTTACCTACAAAAAGGGTGATGTGAGCCCTTTTGGATATGTAGTGCATACCACTTTGACCTATCAAGGCATTGCTACACAAACTTCATGCAAGTCTGGAAACCCCTCTGCCCTGATAACAGGTGCCCATATCAGCCAGACCCTAACACAGGGTACATACTAATCTGGGTGGTATCTGGTCCCAGAGGGCCGCATGTGACTGCAGGATACAGATGGACACCACATTACCTTCAGCTGCACTGTAAGGAAAACCTGTCACACACTGGCAGTAATGGGGATGTACAGCAGGGCTTATCTCTAGCACCACTTGTACTGTGGACCTAGTGCTGAACACCCATCCTATCCCTCAGGGAGAACACAGAACCTGCACAATGGCATGGTCTGTAGCTACTCAGTGCCAGTATCACGCACTGTCAGTTTGTCTTTTCAAGCTGAGGTGCTGGAGAGGTGCAGATCCCATTTGCTGATCAGCTGTAGACAGCTATTCAGCATGTGCATTGCATCATGGGTACTGGTGGGGTACCTTATCCTGGCACTCAGAGCAGACAGTTTGTGTGGTGACCTGCAGTCCTTCTCTACCCAGCCATTGCTGTGACATACACCACAGAGGTATAGTCTACTGGTTAATACAATGCCATTCTTGGCAGTGTTCATGGGTTCAATTCCTCGTTGTTCCCTCCTTTCATGCCTGTCCTACTCAAATAGTGTGCATACCTGTAACAGGCAGATTTGTGCTGCTAGCCCATAATACCCTCACAACAATTGCCAACATTCCCTCGGTCCGTCTATCTGCATCTGTCAGCTGTGTAGAGTCCTGTCTGCCTGTGCAGGCAGTCACCCCATGTCCTGAAATTGTCAGACGGCTGCCTGGGTGAGAATGTTCACAGTCTTGGCAAGTGCATATGTCAATATGATTTGCAAGGGATTGTGGTCAATGCAGTTCATTCACACCAGACACAGCTGCTCACAATAATTTAGTTGTGCTGAAGTGTAAAGCCAATAAGATATTTATTTATGGGGTTATTTCTCCCCACAAAGATGTGCTTGGTAGCACATACATCAGGTTACTTGCTTTCAGTGTTAAACTTGGAAAAACAAAATCAGGAAAACAACATTTGAACTTGTCAGGCAATCAAAGCAAAAGAATAAGACCTGGTTGGTAACAAACTGGTCTTTTCTGTAGGCTTTAGCTAATATTTTCTTAGCAGTGTATCAAACAACAAACAAAAATCCACAAAGAAGAGAAAAACTGTTCTTTTCAGGTTAACTTCTTATATCTTCCCACATAGATTCAGAAGTGATTCCCTCAGAGCTCACAAGCAATTAGGTAAGGCTCAATTGCTAGCAGTTACCCAGCTGAAACCCCTTAGCTGGCTTGCTTTCTACTGCGTGGCTAGAAATCCTACTCAGGAGCTTTTCTGAGTAGATTAAAGAACAAGTTTGTATTTCTTTGTGATGGTTGTTGTATTTTATAACAGAAAATCACCAAAGGAGTTTAGACAGAGAGCAGTCCATGTAAACACATTCTTCATCTGCAATCACTCCCCCTTCTTCAACAAGCATGGGTTCAATATCATGGATTGGCACAGATGAATCTCCCAATGGAGCACTTTCAGGAGAATACTTGTTTCCCTGCTGTCTTTCAAGGTATAGCTAGGGCATAGATCAGTGTTCATACCTGAGCTTCCATTGCTGTTAGAGTTCCTCTCTATATAGCCTGGCCAGTATGTAGTCCAGTTCTTATGTCCAGCCTTCCAATCCAGATCCCTGGACACTGGATCTCTCTTCACATACCTTCTGGCACGGGTCTTAGGGTCCCTTCCACGTGCAGCCGTCTCCCTCACAGGTACCGTCTGGAGATTCCTAGCTCTGCAGCACCATTCTTCTGGCTTTCCCCAGTCCAATGGTGTATGCTGGCCCTTGGAATGCCTCCCAGTATACGTACTGCTCCAGACTCCTCTAGACCTCCCAAAGGCTTTTCTCTTCTTTCTTCCAAAGGGTTTCTTGCCCTCTCTGTCCGTCCGGTTTGGCTTCTGTTTCTGATGATCCTCCAGATGAAACTGAGGATATCCAAGCTGATCATGAAGATGATGAGGATGAGGATCCTGAGGATAATTCTCTGTAGAATAAACTCTACCTTTATTCTGCCTAGATGAGTGCTCCACCCTAACACAGCGCAGCTGTGCTGAATCAGGCCCTGCCCTTTGAGATGAGTGCTTAGGGATTACCTCATAGCCCTCCTGATTGAACACACGTTTCCCCACTTCAGCTCCTCTAATGGCTGTTGGAAACCTGGTGCATTCTGGGACTGGTAGTCTTTTATGGGAAAATTCTGTTTTCTTATTTCTACCAGAACTGACAGGTTGCTTGTTCAGAGTCACTTCACCTTTTCTATAGCTCCTTCCTGAGCTATGATAAGCTTCCTTATCACAAACTGCTACCCTTTCCTGCATTGCGCCTCTTCATGCTTGCCTCGCCTATGCCTGATCTGCATGGCACCACCACTCCTCTGTCCACCCATCATTGTAACTATCCTGCCACTTCCGCCTCCACTGGGGGACACGTATTCCCATCATCTGCCACCAACTGTCTTTCCAGTACTTTACATTGCCAATACCCTGAGCTGTGGTACAGTTGCCCCACCTTGTTTGTCATCAGTACTGGCAGCCACATGGGATGCCTGCAGATATGGCAGGTCCAGCAGCTCCCAGCTCTCCCGCCTTCACTCACCTGTTTATTGCCTTTCCTGAGTGCTCTATCTAGTGTTAGAGCTACATCTGTCTCTGTTCCTCACAGGTCATGCATGTCATCCTGCAGCACCTTGCACCCCCTAGGCCACACTAACCTAGGGCACCATAACCTTGTTAGGCCACCGTAATCTATGGTTCCGTAACCCAGGGTGCCCTCTAAGGTGCCCTGTCCAGGGGTGCCTAATACAGCACTTAGCCTAAGGAGCCCTACTGTATAGGGCACCTTACAAAGCACCTTATGAGGCACCTAACAAGGCACCTTATACGGCACCTAACAAGGCACCTTATTTATAAGGCACCTTACAAGGCACCTTATAAGGCACCTTACTTATACAGCACCTTACAAGGCGCCCTACAAGGAGCCTTACAAGGCGCCTTGTAAGGTGCCTTATAAGGTGCCTTGTAAGGTGCCTTATGAGGCGCCTTGTAGCGCATGTTAGTTTGTAACATGCATTAGCTGCTTGCTGTAACGATGCACCGCCCACGCCTTTATATGGGCATCTGTACCTTTACCGCGGAACCTAATGCGAATGACATTACCGCAGTTTAGTAAGCATACCCCTTAAAGTGAGAAATAAACTAGAGGGGATTATTTATTTGTTTATTTGGCTGAACTTTTATATCGCTTTTCGCGAAGGTCAAAGCGGTGTACATAGAATTTTGAACAGGCTAACAATGTTTACATGGAACATTAACTTTGTACAATAAGAATTAAAGAATATAAACTTATTATCATAGGTTTAGGCAGAGGGAGCTGCCTTTAACTATATACAATATGTTCTTTGTAGTGGGGGAAGTGTTTGGGGAGGTTAAGCAGAGGTGGGTCCAAAATGGAGAGTGAACAGGTGGGTTTTGAGCAGTTTGTGGAAGGTGCAGAGGTCTTTAGTGTTTCTTATGGAGTCAGGGAGGGAGATCCAGGAAGTGGAGGCATAGAGCTCAAAGGACCTGGTGCATGCTTGCTGGATGCTTTTTGTTTTTGTATGGGGGATGGCTAGAGTGTTCCTTGTGGAGGATCTTCATGGTCTGGGTGTCTGCAGTGGGGCAATGAAGGTTTGAAAGTAGGGGGGATGATTGGTGGTTGAGGGTTTTGAATGTCATAAGGAAACTTTTGTAGTGTATTCTGCTCTATAGTGGGAGCCAGTATAGGTGTTTGAGGATGGGGGTGACATGGTCGTGTCTGGAGGCATCTTGGATGATCTGAACAGTCATGGAGGGCTGTTTTCAGAAGAAGGAGCGTTGATTTTGGAAGTCCATGGTATATTAAATTGCAATAGTCGATATGTGGCATGATGGGTGCCTATAGGGCTGAGTGGAGGTCTGGTGGAGCGAGAAGAGGGAGGAAGTGCTGGAGGATAACCCTATTAATCCTTCTTGTAAAGGGCTGGCCGAAATATGCACTTTTTAAAACCTTACATGTGCTAGGAAGCAGGTGTAAATTCCAATGTGCACAATTTTGACATGCATGTGTATTCCCTATACACATGTCTAATTTTTACCTGTCCTGGCCGCTCACAAACCGTACACCTGACACACACCTTTGAAACTTCCATGTACTAAGGGCATTCACGTATAAATTGGATCCTTTCTAAAACAGCCATTTACACATGGATGTGATTTGCACATATATTATATATGCCCAATTATACATGCACGAATTGCGAACAAGGCTTCTAAAATTGCCCGCTATGTGAGCATACTTGTCTTTGTGATTCCTTGCCTTCCTAAGAAGCAGTGCCTGGAATTGAGCTTTAGGTAGTAAAATGATTGCTCTTCAGTTTCATCAGACTTACAAGGAGACTAGGGCTGTCACTGAAAATGAAAACGAGTTCTCTTCCCAAAACTGAATCGTCAAATTGAGCAGCCTGTTTCAGGATGTCAGAGGAGAAACAGCAGCAGCTTGACTCAGATGCTAAACAAAGTGTAAAGAAATGATGAGAAGGGGGAGTAGAAAGGGGGATGGGGGAAGGGTAGAAGCAAGACAAGTAACACTTAAAAACAGAAGACTCAAAAAGTGCTGAAACTATGAAGGGTCATTTCCAAATGGTTACAGACAAGAAGCCCTCTGCCAAAACACATTAGTCAGACCAAAATAAATAGTTGGTAAAGAAGCTTTTTATGTCTTATCTGTGGCTATTAAAAGCTGACTTATAAGAAAGGAAGTAGAGCGTGGTCAGCACTCTTAGCCTTTTTCTTTATTCTTGGGTCTCGGGCTCAAATAACCCTTTAGAATGCATATTTCCCTTGACCTTGAAGACCGACCTTTCACTGCTTCCAGAACCTGGCACAAGTACTGCAGACATGCAGGTTGGAGTAAACTTTAAAACAAGTTAGGTTTACTTACACATTTAGATGGGGAGAATATTGTGGCTGCCGTGTTAATCCAATTGCATGTGCAGAAATAAACGGCAAGAAACAAGCTGTAGGTGATACCTTTTAATGAACCAACTTCATTAGGTCAAGAAGGAAGGATAACTCTTGAAAGCTAGATGCCGATGTGTTAAGCTGGTTCCCTAAAAACATGCTATTATACTTTTGATCCTTATTTCTTAATGGACGAGTAGAACAAAGTTAATAGGCTTACATTCATCCAAACCGCGAAGAACTTACTTCAAATGAAAAGGAACAGAGAAGAATTCCTTAATTTAAAATATCAAATAATCTTGACAGCACTTCATCTGGCAAATTTATAATATGAATATTTAAGTATAAATAGGGATTCTGATTTAGGCTCTAACTGATTAATCCCTGATAAAAGATCCCTTTGGATGCTCTAATCTGTTTTGATACCCTTTCAATCTGATGACTCCATAGCTGTGCAAATATTTGATTCACTGGAAGAAGGTACCCACAGAAGCACCAGCAAACACTGGATCAGATATTCAAAAGGATGTATCTGTATAAGGTTGCCACTTTATGGAGATGTTCCCTATCTGTGAATATTTCAGTGACACTCTATGGAAAGTGCCGCTGAAATTTTTCTCTGACCCCTCTGGCACTATCCATAGAGCGCTGGGGCAGAGCAAGCGCATTTTGCCCAGATATAAAGACAGTGGCGATATTCAGCCACTTCCTGTAGAACTAAACAGTTTGTTAGGCCATAAAAAATACTGCCCCACCTTAAATTTAATTAAATTTACCAACAGCACTTATATTCCGCTTTTACAATCCAAAGATGCACAAAGCGGATTACAAAAATTAATATTTACGCAATTTTCTTAGGTACAATGAAAATACTTCTTCCATAACCATGTCTTTATAAGTTTCCGAAATTGCACGTAACCTTAATATCTCTGATTACAACAGGTAACTCATTCCACAATTTTGGCACCACACCTGAAAACCACCTTTCTTTAACCCTCTTTAATTGGAAGGCAGAGGCTGAAAGCAATATCAGGGTGAAATGGGTCGCTGAAAGTAGCGATTTAGATGAGGGGCAATCTATTTGACAAATAAATAGGGCCAATCTTATGAATACATAGCTTTAAAAGCCAAACACAACGAGCTTAAACAAAACACGGGCTTCTACTGTATAAGACTGAATATTGCCACTGTCTTTGTAGTCACCAGTAGCGTGCATTGTCCACTTATTTTCAGTACCACCGCTTATCCGGCACTGAATATAATGGATGTTTTAAAGTCCTTGGCTGGAATTTCAAATAAATGTGCTATTTGAAAATTGCTCCCACTGATTTTATTTATTTATTTATTTTATTTATTTTGACAATTTTTCTACACCGCCTTATCTTAAAATCAAGGTGGTTTACAAAAAAACTTCAATTTACAGAGAACTTTCAAGAGAAACAATTAAAAACGTTATCCCATTACAGAATAACTTTCTTAACAAACACAGGGAGGGGGAGAACTGGGAATGCTAACGTATAACTTACATACAATGTGTATATGTGATTGTTCATGAGGGGGTGCATCAGGTTTCATTGAAGCGCTCAGCGCCCACGCTACAGCTCACCTGCACAGAACCCCTAATTAGCTAGAAAAAAAACCCCTTAAATTTACAATTTATAAACACTTAAAACTAAAAGGAATGGAGGAGTAGCCTAATAGAGCACTGGCTTGGAAACCAAGAGACCAGGGTTTGATTCCCTCTATGTGACCTTGGGCAAGTCACTTAACCCTCCATTGCCTGGCAATCTACTTCCAGTCACACTGCCAAGAAAACCCAGGAGCTGCTGGTTTGCCAGGAGTCAGCACTGACTCAAAGGCTTGCATTGCATTGCAAAAATGAAAGCCCTAATTACAGCTGTACATTGCCTTTTACTGACATGTCAAAATATAGGCTCTGATGCTTCATGTTTGAGGTTTCCTTCTCCACTCTTTTGAGCACTTTTTAAACTGGCCAGCTGAATCACCCTGGTAGTGTATTTTGGGGGTGAGAGCTGAATGGGTGGTTCAATGGTATTGTGGCACAGGCCGTAGTGGTCTGTGCTAACTATTTATTTATTTATTTAGCTGTATTTATATCCCGCTTTTCACCAGGTCAAAGCGGTCAATTGGGAGATACATTTAACACGAGGGGATATGACACACATATGCTAATACTTACAGGGAATATGGGCAATGGAGGGTTAAGTGGCTTGCCCAAGACCACAAGGAGTGCCTATAGGACTAGAAATCCCAGTCCCTCCGGCCTGAGATTGCTGTCCCCAGGTGGGACTTGAACCCCCGGCCCGAAATACCTTGTCCTAACCACTAGGCCACTCCTCTCTATGCTTGATTCCTGTAGCGTGGGTGCAACTAACGCCACCTCAACAGATGGCATTACTTCAGCCCGCATGGCTATTACTACTATACTATTACTAATCATTTCTATAGTGCTACAAGGCATACACAGTGATATATATATATACAGGGTGGCCCAAAAAAGTGAGAACATCTCGTAAATTAAAAGTTTAGTTTAGTTATTTACCTTTTTTAGCTATATAACGTCTTTATTTCGACAATTTCCGGTCGTCATCTTTTTTTTTAAAATTTGTCAATCGTTGACATCTGTCTTTTTGAATTTTTAAATAACTTATATGCTACAAGATGTTCTCACTTTTTTTGGGCCACCATATATATATATATATATATATATATGTGTGTGTGTGTGCAAGACACAGGGGCTTGTTTACAAAGCCGTGGTAGCGGTCTCCGCCCGATATCGGAGCTGCAGCCCCATTGAATTCAATGGGGCCGCGGCTCTGATATCGGGTGGAAACCGATATCGCAGCTTTGTAAAAAAGGCCCACAGTCCCTGCTCTCAGAGCTTATAATCTAATCTAGCATGGTGCTTGCATGCTAGGCCTGCAGTCACTGCAGAGAAATGGAAGCACCCTCCCACTGCAATTACTGCATTACTGCAGATCCCATCCCCCCCCCCCTCCCCTATGCTGGTAATGCAACATACATACAAGTTGCCAGTATGGGACTGAGGAAACATGCCCTTATGTGAGACTGCATAACTATACCGAGATTCTGACATGCACATTTTCACCTTAAGCACAACCTATGACATGGTGCAGGATGGATAGGTATCCTGGCATGTAAAAAGGCAGTTAAATCTCCTGGATTAAAGAAAACATATCTTACAGACTGATATGCAATCAAACGTTTACAGGGGAAGCGAAGATGAAATGACGCCCTGAGATGTAGAATCCCTGGTCTAAGTAACAAAAGCTTCTTACGATGCTTCTGCGTCTCCCTAGCAATTTCTGGGGAAAAATGTTTTTTAATATCCAGTCCCTATCAGAAGTAAAGGCACATTAATGTAGCCAGCAAGCAAGATTCCTCAGTAGATACTTTTAAAATGTCTGGAACATTTTTTTATTTATGCAAATTTTACTAGAATCAAGAAGTAACAATACCTCCTGTACAAGAAACAGAGCAAGACAGAAGAAAAAACAAAACAAAACAAGAAGATAAAACAAATCTGTTAGCTCACCCTAGCCCACAAAAGGGGAAAAGAAAAACAAATTTATACAATGAAAGAAAAAGGTTATAGCACTTTCTAGACATACCATACACCTGCACCTCACCAGGTGGAGAATCAATAGACACTTCCAAACACCGGGCATTAATGAAAGCAACCAGCTGGGATGGCTCATAAACAATATGCAACACTGAATTCTATTTAACCAAACACTTACAAGTGTGTTTCAAAAAGAAAAATCCTCCCAACTGGAGAACCCCAGGTTGAAGTAGTAAAAATTCCCTATGGCATTTCTGGGTGTCCCTAGAAAGGTCAGGATACATCCAGACCAACATTCCCTTAAAAAGTAAAGGTTATTTCCTAAAGAATAATTTTAAAAGCTACTCTTTATGAGATAACAAAGCAAAAGTAACTACTAACGTAGAAGAACTCGGTAGATGACTCTAATAATGCAGTAACATTTAAAGCATCAACAGGTTGGTCCACAATTACAACAGTAGAAACAGACTTCTTCCCAATTGGCAATTAAAACACTCTTAAAATAGGAGGAATTAATTCTGATGAAACCACAAGAGTCTCCATCAAATATGCTTTAAACATATCCCTCGGAGTTATCGTTAATCAGCCTTAAGTTGTTAGCTTGAGATAAGTTCTCCAACAGTTCAGTTTTAATCGCTAAAGAGTTCAAATTCTTTACAAAAAGTGAAGACTGTTCTTTCAAAACTCCAACTCTAGACTGAATTGAGGATAATTCAGATTGTAAGCCAGTTATCTTGGCTGAGACTATTTCCACCGCAACTTCATTAGACTGTACCTTCACTGCCAAGGAAGAAACCTGCGGTAACATCCCAGCACCAAAAGAAACAATTGCCTGCCAAGTAGATTCAAGAGTGAAACTTTCAGGTCTTTCCAATGTAAAGGAAGTGGTTCGGGAAAACCCAGGATTTCTCTCATTTCAGCTGACGCTGGAACAGTAGGTCAGGGGAGAGAGAGCAACTACCCCAAGCAGACGCCGAGACCTCCTTCTCTGGTGGCAAAGCATATGGGATTATCTCCCCCACACCAGCTGGGAATCGAGATGGCCTCAGCACAAAGGAATCCAAAGGACCTGAGGAAATCGGCGTAGAGGTACCGGGGATTAATAGTGAATCCACAACCCAACCATATCACAGAAACCAACTCGCTAAGCTGTAACCGACGCCATCTTGACTCCTCCGTCTGAAACATTTAATGCTCCTAAAAGAGGTTCCACACTGGAATCACCTTGAACCTTCTTCGCCAAGGACAAATAGTACGCTTTAGATATTGGGGGGAGTTCAGTAGGAAGAAGCAGAATCTCAGTCAAATATTTCTTGAATAGTTCCATGACCGATATCCCAGCCACCCTTGGAAAGTAAAACTCCCAAAGATTAACTGCCCGAGCTGTATTCTCCAAAGCTTCCAACTTTAAATTCATAGCTGTGTTATCTTCAACCAAGGCAGCATTCATGTCGGACACAGATGATAATTGTTGCTGACAAACCTCTACTCTGGATTTCAACTGTTCAGAAGTAGCTATACATGCCAACACTTGATCAAAATTTAACAGGACCCTTGCCGAAATATCCTTTGAATGATGAGCAACATTTTTAGAAAGTAAAGCTATTGCCTCCCATATGGAATCTAAAGTCACCTTTTCAGGCCGCTGGAGAGACCAGGAAATAGGGACTACATCAGCTGTTAATTCCATGCCATGTCCCACTGAACTGAGAGTTCCCTGCCACTGAAATACTGCCTAAGACATCTCCGATGCTGCTGGAGATTAATGACGACGCTGAATCCCCACTCCTGGAGAACAACACACTGCCGACTTCCAACACGATTTCCTCCGAGACAGCTGCCGGCAGTTCCAAGCCTTTTGGGTGGGGTGACGGGGTCTGTACAGTGAGACACCAGCTGGTATCAAGGTCAGAAGACAGTGGAGACTCCTTTGCACCCCAACAGTCAAGCCCGAATGTAACTCTCTCATAACCTCCATCAGACCAGTACCAGATTGCTGAGGCCCTGGCTTTCCCTCTCCGTTTAGGCATGAGGACGGGAACAAACACTCGCAGCGCCATCTTGGATAAGCCTAGGAGCCTTATGGCACTTTTCTTATATCATAGATAAATGATCCTTGTATTCAGGTTTAATCCTCTGCCTGTGTATGTTTTCTAACTCTTACACCCCCCATATAGTGGACTATAGGTTCTTTCACAGAGCACAAAACACAACACAAAACACCACCTCAAACTCACAGGCAAATTAATCACGTACACAATGGTGACCTACAGACAGCTAACCTCATTCAGAGATTAACCCACACAATCCACCCCAAGCAACACCAACCTGCTTGTACATAGTTACTATTAGGTTACGTTTTCATACTGTTTAAAATTACTATGTAAAAAGTTCTCAAATTGTTTTATGTAACATGTTGGTTATTTGTAAACCGCCCCTGATCTCTGGAAGAGGCGGTATAGAAAAGTGTAACAAATAAATAAATAAATAGTATTTCCTTGTTATAATTACCTAATGTTTTACTTTTGTGTGAAAATCCTTTGACTTGGTTCTATCTAAAATTGAATAAATTTTTTTTCAATCTATGACATAAATCAGCTTGGATGAAGTAGTGTGATAACTGTCAAAGAAGGTAAATAAAGTGATACCTTTTTATTGGACTAACTTAATACATTTTTGGACTAGCTTTTGAAGGTTAAAAGCACCTTCTTCAGGCCAGGCCAGTTATCAGCAACAGATGACTACCCTCGAATATAGGGGAATCCCAAAAGCTTTCCACTGACAATCTCAAGGGAAGGGGGGGCTGGAGGAATGGATGGCTCATCAGAGGGTGACCAGGCAATTATCAAACCAGGAGCACAATTTCACAGAAAGCCCGTATCTTTGAACCAGCTTGAAACTCTGCCTGATGCTGACACTTTCCCAAGACAAGGGAAACTCCTACTAGTCTCTTACTATTGTTCCCACATTATTACATATTGCTGTTTTTATTGTGCAATGAATCAGTATGATCACTTCGCGACCTTTTCTTTGTGGCTGGGATCAAATGCAAAGTCTGAGTCATGAGTGAAGGATGCGGTCCTCAAGCCAAGATTTATGCACAGTCAACATAGGCAACTGCCTAGGGCATCAGACTTTGCAGTCACTAAATACCCAGGCTAAGCAGGATGCGGATTGCACTTGCTTTAGGACATCCGTGGGAGAAACCTTCCCTCTGCACTCTCCAGCTCTGCCTATGGGCACCAACATCTTAAATCTGACCTTGGTAGTCCTCTGTAATATAGTGGCAATGGCACCCTACCATTCCAACCTACCCTATAGGGGACATGAAGCCATTTGGACCCTGGTGAAACTGAGATGATTAATCTCCATGTCACAAAATAGCAATTTTTTAAAAAATCTAAGCGCATCTGCGTCTAGAAATTACCAAGCAAAATTATCTGCATCTTGTGGATTAAACTAGCGAGCACAATTTCATGTAAATATATTTGACTTCTTTAGTACCACTGAATAACGGTTATTAGTATAAAAGTCCATCAGAAAGGATGGGGGCAAAGTAGCACTTGCGCAACCTCCTCCCCCCTCTCCCCAGAACTCTTTTCCGCCATGAAAAGATAGTTGAGGTAATTTTATACAGTAATTCCCACACGTATATGGCCACATATGCACGTAAATGGCATCTTACAACATACCGACCAGTGTAAACATATGCACTTCGAAATGAATGTGAGCATTTTGCTGGTTGGTGTAGCCAGAGGTGTGGTCTGGGTGGAGCATAGGCGGAGGTTTCACATACATGCAAGTACAGGCCTAAAGTACATATGAACATTTACACCTGCTTACGAGCATGTTCTCTACCATGTACAATTAGCATTTCATAAAGAAAAGTAGACATCTACTTGCCTTTCTAAAGCAGCACCTATGTAGGTTCCTTTGTAGGTGACTACCCATGGTGCCCTGTTATAAAACAACTCTCAGTGCACATACTTATTGCAGAGAGTTGAAGAATGTGTATTGCTACGCTGAATATGTACTTTTATCCATACAGTAGCTGGACAAGGCTCAGAAGTACAGTTTAAATGAGTATATACCTGTGCACTAGGGATTTGCACTTATTAGTGTGCATTCTGTTCATAAGCACACCTTAAAAAATTTAGGACCATGTTTGCTTGGGGGCATATTTACTAAACCATGTTAGCTGTCAACGTGACAGATAGCACGTGCTATCATGCCAGTTTGTCAGCTAATGTGGGCGAAAGGCAGATGGCACAGTGATTTTACACACTATCTGTATTTTGCACATTAGATGAGGGAGCAGTCAGGATTGGAACAGGGAGAAGACGTGGTGACAGGAGATAGCCAGTGCATGAGCAATTGTTGTGAGCTGGCTGCCCAAATTTTTGATAGCACGGCTTTAGATAACACCACCTCAAGAGGTGGCAATACATGCAGCAGAGCCATTGCTGGTGACGCTGCAAGGCCACTGTCAATCGACAGTGATGGCAGTGGTGGTATGCTACCTCCCCACCCCGTGGCCCCACTTGGGCCCTCCTGCTGGACAAATGGGGCCGGTGTCACATATCAGAAGATCCATAGCACCAGCACATGTCAAGGCAAACCCCTCTTTCAGAATTCATAAGAGACAATTTTGAGTGGGATAATGTAAAGTCTCCCTGAAAAAACAAGCGTTCTGAAAAGGGATTGTAAATAGGTATTTTTAAGCATGACGATTGCGGACAACACACAAATCTAGTAATTTCTAGGCAAGCTTCAAACCTTTGGGGGATTAGGATACTCTAAGGGGCATGTTTACTAAACACCGTTGCTGTGCGGGTTCCCGTTAGTGTGCTGGTGCCATATAAGGAGTGGGCGGGCCAGGCAGAAAAAAGGAAAAAACCGGACCGTACGTGTGTGCGTCGCGCTAATGTGCGGGGCCCACATTATCGCGTGGAAAGGCTAAGCGGGGCGCTGCTGCATAACCAAACAACAGAGCCGTAGTACAACGGTGAAGACGCTGACCTATGGTGCAGGGGCCAGGGGTTCAAGCCCCTATTGCACTCAATGAAAAAGACCAGCTGAGGCATCAACTTTTATGGGCAAAAGTGGTGTAGGAGACATACTGCTTATGGGCGGCAGAAGGCGGCGCACTCTTTTTTTATACAGCATGAGGCGGCGCACTGTTCATTGTGGGTGGCAGATGGCGGCACGCTGTTAAGGTTGGGCGGCAGAGGGCGGCGCGCTGATAAAATCGGGCAACAGAAGGCGGCGAGCCGGTGGGCAGAAGGCGGCGCGCTGATGTGTGAGGGGGCAACCCAATAGTGGGAGGGATAAGTGGCGCGCTGATGGGCAAATAACAGGAATGGAGCCATTGAAGACAGCTGGCTGAAGCATTATTTTAGGAGGCATGCCCATGTTGGGCGGCATAAGGCGGCACGCTGTTAATGTTACGCGGCAGAAGGCGGCGCACTGTTACTTTTGTGCGCCACAAGACGGTGCGCCGATGGCTACAAGGCTGCGCGCTGCTGCTCAAACACAGGAACAGAGCCACAGCACAATGGTGAAGACACTGACCAATGGTGCAGGTGTCAGGGGTTCAACCCCTCACAGTGCCCAGTGAACAAGGCTGGCTGGGGCAGTATGTATTATGGTGAGGAGTGCTGTAGGAGGCCTTCAAGGTTTATTTTATTTCCCACTACTAGTAAACCCGCTCTCACAGTGTGTTAACATACGGATGCCCGTAAGGCACATGTTACAGTGCACTGTCCGCCAAGGCACCCTAGAATGTCCCCTATAGGGCACCATGTATGTTGCGACACAGGACAATGTATAGTGCACCCAATATGGATGGCACCCATAAGGTGGCCTATAGGGCGCCCTAAAGAGCACCCTCAGAGGCACCTTATGGGTACAGAATGCCAAGGGTGTGTTTGCTGTCATAAAAATATGTACAGTAAACAAAGATAATGCTCTGGACAACCCTATCACAGAACCCCACAGTGGGCTTGAACCCATAACCTCTGGCTACAAAGGTAGTGATGTAACCATTGGGCTACAGCCCTATAGCTGTCAACAAGCCCCTGGCTGGCTGCAGAGGGCCTGCACGTCACCTCACAGACAGTCTGCTGTTGTAAACAAGATAGGGTTAGGCCACCCGTACCCATGATGCACTGCACATGCAAATCAGCTGTCCACAGATGCACACAAGATGGGGAATGCACCCCAACAGCTACCCGGCCTGGTAGGGGGAATTGTCCGTGTGCACCCACACAGCACCTCGGCCTGGTAGGGGGTCCTGAGCGGGTGGACTACCAGCAAAGAGTAGCTACACACCGTCACATTGTGCGGGTACTGTGCTCACCCTGAGGGTGTGATGTGGCGCCCAGGACCAGGTCCACAACACCAGCCATAGCTGAATGAGGCCATGACAGAGCTCCAAAACAGTACTAACCTGTGTGATAGGAAGGTGCTGCAGCAACATCTTGGATATCTCTGTCTGTCTCAGTTAGTGGAAACCCCCATGGACCCCTAGGTGGTCAAACAGGGCCTCCCACCAACAGATCCCCATCCTTACCCCACCCCACCAAACCAAACCAATGGCAGACCATCAAACCCCAGTCCTGCTGGGGAACAGACATCCTACAGGGCAGTCCAAGCAGCTCCACACACATCCATAACACAATATCAGACAGACTTTAGGCCTGGATATCCAAAGATGCACCCCAGCACTATGTGATATTCTCCTGCAGCAAGCCATCAGCCGCTGCAACCTGCAAGGCACTCCATCAAGACACATACCAGCTGTGAACAGTCTGCTGGTTAGCCCTGATGGAAATGCATGCACCCAAAACACAAGCAGAGAGTTCTGTGAGAAGGCCCCCAACAGGAAACCCATATATATCACAAGAGAGAAACACAATACAGCACTATGGGGGTGCCTAGCCATGCTGTCATCACTGCACACTCAGGGTGAGAGTGCTCCCCCAGCAGCACATACGGAGGTCACCCTGTCTGTGTAGGTGGTGGCCGGGCACTACAATGTCACAGCCAGTGCCCTATGCCCTGTGCAGATGCATCCTGGCCAGCCCACCATGTCTGACCTATACCCATGGTACCTTGCTGCTCATTATGCACATTGGCAGGCCAATACTGGCAGTAGTGCTGGCAGTGTGGGTTGGGGAAGGTGTTTGCAGCCAACACACACTGTATAGACAGACACACTCCCACACCTATGCCAGCATTGTGCTACTATTGAGGGGGTGATTAGCCTTGCCCACCACACCGGTCCTGGGCACGGCACAGGCATGGATATGGTACGCAGTACTGCTGGGGGTCACTCCCCAGGGTGGTGAACACCGTCAGAGGCCAGGCCTGGAGCACGCACCGCAGACACCAAACAGATTGTTCGGATGGGGTCAACTAGCAGTATGTGCGTAACGTAGGGATATCAATCAGCCTGTACTCTTAGCAAACGTTTCAGAGCTGTGAACCTCAGGTGTAGGGTGACATTGCTAAGGTATGCAGGTGCTAGTATTGGGAGATGCACGCAGGGTCCAATGCTCTGCCTCTACAGGAGACATTGGCCAATGGGGCCTGTGGGTGTGGGTGTGGGTGTGTCTGCCCCTGTTGGCTGCTGCTTTACGGCAGCGCTTCCCAAATCCGGTCCAGTTTTGCATCACACTGTTCGGGTCTTCCTGCTGTCCCTCATGAAGGCATTTGTATGAGTGGCAGCATGGAACCTGACTGGTGTGTGGCCCACCAGGACTGCATTTGGGGGATTCTGCTGTAGGTTCTGCCCCTGTTCATGGTGTCTGTGCTCAGTGGGGTAAAAGATAGACGTATTACCATTGCATATGTCCTCGTCACGAAAGGTGTGTCCTTACTGTCACTGTTTATTTGTGGGGAAAATATGTGGGCAGGATTGGTGGTAGCCCCAGCTGGTCTTTGAACCTGTGACCTTCTGTTTTTGTATGCACTGTCTGTGTGCACTGCACCACTGTGTAGCCACAGATTGGCTGAATTCCCTGGATAGTCCATGACTGTGGATCCGGCAGGGCCTGTGTTGCTGTGGACTGTGCCAGCCTGCACATGGCTAGGCCTCTGTCTTCCGTGGCTAGCGGCCACTGCCCCCTGCACCACATGTACTTGTCCGCCAACATGCTGGCATGAGCTTCTCTCAGAGAAAGCAGATGACCTGATTGCAATGTGTCAGTACGGGACTGCATTTGGGCGACTTGGCTGTAGGTATTGCCCATTGTTGTGGTGTGTGTGTGGTGTTGGGTAAAATATGGGTGATCTCCCCATGCCTATGTTCCCTGCAAGACAGGGGTGTGTGTGCTATCGTTGTTCAGTGGTTGGTAAAATACATGGCCAGGGCTGGAAGGTGCCCCAGCTGGTATTTGAACCTCTGACCTTCTGGTCCTAGAGGTACTGGCTCTGTCTGCTGCACCACACTGTGGCCACAGGGACAGTGCAATCCCTGGAGATAGTAACATGGCAGGATGGAGTCGCAAAGCCTGCTGTGTGCATTTCTACTGTGGGCTCCTTCACCCTGTCTGGTGACAAACGTGCACGTAAAGCCCACAGATGACCACGGGAAAAGGGGGATAACATATAGCCAAGCTGGGCTACAGTGATATTAATGGGCAAACATGGAAAACACTTCCAGGACAGTTCAAGAGAAAGGGAAATGTTTTTTGGACGAGTCTCTGCTCCGTACACCTTTCCATAAATCATTTTTTTTTGGAGCTTTCCTGGGTGTGTTTTCTAGTTTTGCCCATCACTATAACTGTTCCCCAACTGAATTACTATTTTTAATATTTTTGTGGTGGTCATTTACTTTTGTGCTGTGCACATGTATCACACTGCTCACGTTTTGCAGGTTTCCCCGGTTGTGCTGTACATTGCTGACGGAAATGGTTTCTCTTCCCTTTAAATCCCCTCTACCGTGAGTGGTTCACTCGCGCTATTTTTGCAATGGAAATTCGGCCCCGCAACTGTGCGAGGGGCCTCTCCCCTCCCCTTCCCCGCCCATTAACCCCGTCTCTCCGCCCCTCCGGGGCCTTCCTCCGCCCTCCGTAGGCCTTTCCACGCCTCTATCGGACATTTACGGGCCCGTACTTGTGCGGGGCTCGTTAGTGTGACGCGCACGTGTGCGGGGGTTCGACGCACGTTTGCGGGGCGCTTAAGAGCACTTAAGTGCTGCTTTTAGTGCGCTATTTTGCACCGCGCAAAATAGCGGTTTTTAGTAAACATGCCCCTAAGTTCTGAAGGTGAAGTGTTCTATGGGTAGCCATGTGAAACCAGGCTGCTGAGCTCAAGAACTTCAGAGACCCCGTGACTAAAAGATTAGGAATGTGGAGGAACACCTTGATGACAAGGTAGGCTTTCAGGAAGCAAACATACTGCAGTAAATCATGAACAATAAGTGAGTGTTTCTCATGTTTATCTTTCTGCTGATCATTGGTCACATCTTCCTCATACATTAACTCAGTTAAGAGGGTGGTTGAACTATAAATCCCTTTAGGCAAAACTGAAGATCTTAAACAAAACAAGGTGTCATTTAGTGAACAAGATAAAGTTCAAATAAACATAGAAGGCAGGCATCAAGGTCTATTAAAACTTTCTTGGCATGGGGGTATAAATAAAGACTAATTAATGCTCTATTGTGGTTGGAAAAATAGATGAATCAAGTCCATTGTTCCAAATCCAATGTGTGCCTTTAATTAACAATAATCTACTCTTTCCCACTCAGTGGTTAAAGATCATTTTATGATCTCACAGTAGTCAAATTAATTACATTAACTCATTAAAAATATTTCATCTACACTTCTTTGTAGACCTTTATTTCTGCATGTGCAAGTAGACTAATGTGACAAGCACAATATGTTACTTTTTCAAAAGATTGTGTAAGCCTAAACTGTATTAAAGATTTTAGGTCAAAAGTACCTGTGCCATGTTCTGCACACTCACCAAATATCTAAACCTGCGGTTCCTCTCGCGCCATTTGTTCTGCACATTGGCAAGGAGACAGAAGGGTCATTCTCCAAAGTCAGAAGAAATATGCATTCTAAAAGGTTATTAGTTGCTTGTGCAAGAGATGTGAGACCTGAGAATAAGGTGAAAAGCTATGCATGTGCTGTTATTGTTAAGTGCCGTTCAGTTGGTATTGACTCATGATAGTTGACTTAAACTGTGTTCGGTCTTCAGTCAAATGGCTCATTGTTGATAAAGTGGCACCCATAGCTGCTGTTATTGTATTGATCCATCTCATTGCTAGCCTTCCTCTTTTGCGTTGACCTTCTACCTTGCCAAGCATGATGCCTTTCTCTAATGATCTCTCTTTTCACATGATGTGTCCAAAGTATGAAAGCCAAAGTCTTGTTATCTGAGCTTCTAAAGAAAGCTTAGGTTTGATCTCCTTTAGTAATGACTGGTTTGTTCTTTGAGCATTCAATGGTATACATAGTATTCATCACCAGCACCATATTTCAAAGGCATCAATTTTCTTCCTATCTTTTTCACTGTCCAACTTTTGCATCCTTATGATGTTATTGAAAATACCATGGCTTGGACAAGTCAAATCTTTGTATGGAGAGAGACATCTCTGCTCTTGAGAATCTTGTCTAGGTCCTTCATAGCCATTCTGTCAAGAGCAATGCGTCATCAGATTGCTTGTCATTTCTTTATTGATAGTTGATCCAAGTAGGTTAAAGTTGTTCACTATTTAAATTTCTTCTCCATCAATGAGGAACTAATTGATTTTGCCAGTTGTCAGGATGTTAAGATGCAGGCCCATTAAAAAACTATATTCCTTGATCTTGAGAAACAAAGATTTCAGATCATCTTTATTTTCAGCCAGCAATATGGTATCACCAGCATTGAGAAAGTTGTTGATGAGTCTTCCACCAATCTTCACACCTTGGTTGTCTTCATACAGTCCTGCTTCTCTGATAATTTGCTCTATAAATTAAATAGGTAGGGAGAAGGTATGCAGCCTTGTCAAACACCTTTGATGATTTTAAAACATTCTGTTTCTCCTTGTTCCATTCAAACTGTTGTTTCTTAATCAATGTAAAGACTGTGCAAGAGAACTATGAGGTGTTCTGGTATACCCATGCTTTTTAATGTGGCCCAGAGTTTCTCATGTTTTACACAGTCAAGAGCCTTGCTGTAGTCAATAAAACACAAATAGATATCCTTTTGGTATTTTTTTGTCTTTTCAAGGATCCATCTCACATCCGCAATGATGTGTCTCGTTCCTCGCCCTTTTCTGAACCCTGCATGCACTTCAGGCAGTTCTCATTTCAGGTATGGTTGTAGTTTCTGCTGAATAATCTTGAGTAGAATCTTGCTGGCATGTAGGATTAGAACGATTGTGCGATAATTTCCACAGTTGGATCACCTTTCTTCAGTATTGGTAGAAACACAGATCTTTTCCAGTCAGTTTGCCATGGTAGAGCCTTGTAAGTAAAGTAACAGCTGCATCTGATTGCTGTAATACTTCAATGGGAATGCCATCAATGCCCAGTGCTTTGTTCTCTGAGAAGGCTTTCAATGCTGCTTCGATGTCTTCTTTCATCACCCATGGTTCCTGGTCATAAGGTACATATTGAAACTTGATCTTTATGGTATAATGACTCTGTATATTCTTTCCACCTTTTCTTGATCTTCTTGGCATCATTCAACATGGATCCTTGAGCATCTTGTAGCATTCCAATTTCAGGCTAGAATTTTTTCTTTAACTCTCGTAGCTTTAGGAAGCCGATCTTGTTCTTCCTCTAATCGTTTTTGATTCTATTTCCTTGCATGCGTCAATGTAGTGCTTCTCCTTGTCTTTTCTTTGTTCCAATTTAAATGTTATTAAATTTCCAACATTAATCCAGAGTCATCTGAATAAGAATACACACTTCAAATGCAGAAAAACATTTCAAACATAGGAAATCTTACAAGTTAGAATTAGACCCCCAACCACCCCCCAATAAGGTTCCAAACAGGAAATAGAAAAAGAAAGGAAACAGGGAGTCCCCCCCCCTCAAATATGGAGAGCCCCTCTACCATCTTAGAAGCACAGATATCAAATATGGCAGCCAGTACAGGAATCAAGCCTTCCCCTCACCCTCCTTCCCCTGAAGAAATTGAACCAATTGTTGGGGTTCAAAAAAAAGAAATTGCTTAGATTGATACAAAACCAAACATTTACATGGATACTTTAAATTGAGTACCCAGAGCAGTAGATCTTTGACATAACGCCAAAAACTCTTTCTGTCTCTTCTGGGTATCTCTAGAAAGGTCAGGAAATATCAAAATTTTTGACCCCATAAATTGGGAAACAAACATTTTGCAGAAATATAATCTAAGTACAGAGTTGCGATCAGATTCAAAAGCAAAACAGACTAATAATGTAGCTCGACTAGTCACCACCTCCAGGGAGCTCTCTAAAAATTCCGATAGCTCCAACTGGGCAGGCCCGAGTGCACCCTCAGAGCCCATCTCTGCACCAGCTTCAGAAGAAATTGCTACATATTGAGCTCTAACTATAGGAGGTAAATTATCTGCAGGTAGCAGGAGGACATCAGTAAAGTACTTACGAACCAAAGCCAAGGGCTCCATCAAAGGAGATCTTGGAAAGTTCAAAAACCTCAAATTGTTCTTCTGAATCTGATTATCCATGAACTTCAGACGTCTCAAAGAAATCAAATGCTCCCTGGTCTGGGTCGCACCCAAAGTTTGTAGATTTTCCACTTTGGCCTCTAGCCTAGTCACTTTATCCGCCTGATCCGCCACCTTTGTCTCCATCGCTGAACACCAAACTTACAACATTTAATTCCTGCGAAATGCCTCCCACCAAAGGTAATAGGGATCTCTGAAGTGTTGAGATGGCTTCCCATAAGCTTTCCAAAGTTATCCGTGCCGGTTTTTTCATTCCGCAAACCACCCGGACCTCTGAGACAACTGGGGAGCTGATCTTCACCTGCTCTGCTCCAGGACTAGCTCCGAGAGAGGCATTTACATCCCTGCCCCCCACGGAAGCAACCAAGTCACTCGGGTCAAGTTTAGAGGAGGCACCCCCCGCTGCTGCTGTGCCCTCCTGACCTGCACTCAGCTCCTCCTTGATGCTTCCTCTGGGCTGCAGCGGCAACATCTGAACAGGGCTCAACTCCACCCCATTGCTGCTCATATCCACCGTACCCATCGACAGACCTGCCGAAGCCATGTCCGCTGTAGTAGGTGAGCAAAAAGGTATAATGGATGACTAAGTCAAGCCGCTAATTGGGGTAGAGGAATTGGGGGGCTTCGATGTCCGCTGTTCCCTCTTTTTCCCCATTGGCTCTAATCTGTAATCCTGTCCTCTTCGCAAACCTCACCTCGGTGTCTTACTCCACTGCCATCTTGGGACCTTCTTGTCTTTTCTTGCTGCATGTTGGAAATCTCTGCTGAGTTCTCTGATTGCCTCACTTTCTCCTCTGGCTTTAGCTTCCCTGCATTTCTGGGCAATTTTCAGAGTTTATTCAGTCATCCATTTTGGCCATTTTAGCTTTTTCATCTTTCGTACAGACTACTCACTTTCTTTCAACACAACCTTCTTGATGCCATTCCATAACTCTTCTGGAGCTCTGTCATTTGTATCTTAGGCATCAAATTGACTTTGCAGGCAGTCTTTAAATTCCAGTAATATCTTCTCAAGGTCATATTTTGCTACATTCGTGAGTGGCTTGCTCGTTTTCAATTTTAGCTAGAGATTGCATACTAGTAGTTTGTGATCCATACCACAGTCAGCTCCATGTTTTGTCTTTGTTGATGTTATAGAGCTTTTCCATTATTGACTTCCACAGATGTAGTCAATTTGATTTTTGTACAATCCATTGGTGAAGTCCATGTTTACAGTCGCCGCTTCTGTTGCTGGAAGAAGGTGTTTCAGATGAATGGATCATTGGTCTTGCAAAATTCTATCAGTCTTTCTGTTGTCAAGTCCATCTTTTCCAAGCACTTTGCCTTCTTCTTTGCTGCCAATGTTTGTGTTCCAGTCACCCATGACTATCAGGATATCCTGTTTGCATGTTCTGTCAGTTTCAGCTTGGACTTGTTCACAGAACTCCTCAACATCTTCTGCAGCGGGGAGAAAAAGGATCATCTTAGGTGACCCCAGTGCCTTTCCTGGACAATGACACCTCCTCCACCCAGTACAAAATTAATTAGTGGCCCTGTGGGCCTCCCCATACCCTAGAGCCCCTATGCCCCCTGCAGTACTTTTAGAAAGTCAAGAGGCAGGAGTGATGCTCACATGCTCCTACCTCCCTGCCACTATCTTTCAAAACGGTGGTACCTGACACCATGCAGTGCATTCCAGGGATGCAGCGCCCAGGAAGGGAGCTCAATTTGCCAAACAAGGAAAACTATTTCTTATTTTGCGCACTGACATGCCCTTCTACTGTGCATCCTGGGACACACAGAGCGGGAGTGTGTGGGCAGTTCTTCCGATCGATTCTAAGGTACGAGGAGGTGGGTGGGTGTTTCGGGCTGCTGGGCCAACAGGGTTATTTTGGTTGGGCAAGGGGTGTGGGCTCAGGGCCGCTGGGCCAAGAGGGTTATTTCTGATTGGGTGAGAGGAGGGTGTTCGGGGCCACTGGGGCACCAGGTTTTACTTTTACTTTGGCGGGTGGGGGGTTCGGGGCTGCTGAGCCACCAGAGATTTGTTTCTTGGCCCCCAACAGTATTTGATGGCATCAGGGACTTTCCTCGATGCTTGGATTGTTTGAGGGGAACCCAACATTTCCCCTCAGATGATCTAGACATTGGAGAAAGCCCCTGATGCCATCAGAATACTGTTGGGGCTCCCTATGCAAATTAGCTAAACTTGCACCGACTTCTTGTGCGCATGTGTTTGGCATGCTCTCCCAGTTTAATGCTGCCATTTTGTGCACAGTTTAATGTATGGCTCATTTATATATGAGCCCCTTTCTGCATGCTCCATGCTGAAGTTGTGGGCTATAAAAGGTTGATAGAGCACGACTTCAGCACCGGCTTTCTGCATCGGTCAAAAGACAGCAGCATCTGTAGTTAATTGATGGCAAATACCAACTTACATGTGCAAATACCACAAAGTGCCAAGTTTCCCCCATTGATTTTTCCCCCATATAAATTTGCAAAAAAACTCCTCTGGCTCCACATATTGGCAAATACATATGCACTCCTGCACTATTTTAGAACAGGTTCCATGTTTGGCTGAGCCTTTTCTAAAATACTCCCAGAATGGTAGTGTACGTCCCGACCTCGATGTCTCCTTTCCCATCTCTGTATACTACTGAAAATGTACCTTCATAGGTTTGCTGTTGGAAAATAAAATGAAACCACCAACAAATTATATCAATGGAACACAAATAAAATGAATCTAAAATAATCTCTGCATACCACTAGGGAATAATGGGCACTTGAGGGCAGGTTTGTGGATGTAGCAGAGGGTACTAATGGAGCATTTTTTTTAATGGTTTAGGCACTTGATATACCGCCCTTTACCCTTGTGGATCAGAGCGGTTTACAACTCATTCTAACAGGCACTTTTTTTTATTGTCCTTGCTTATGATTTTATGACAGGTTTAATCAAGCTTGAGGCTTTATTTTCATTCCAGAAGTCAAAAGGATGAATAAACGACAAAAGGGATCATATAAAGATGAATAACTATATTATATATTGCTTGATTGATTTAACAGGTGTTGTATATCGCTTTATCATTTTAATCAAAGCGGTTTACATTGTAACTTAAACTTGGTAATATACATTAAACAGGGATATTGATAACTTGGATTCTTCTGAGGCAATGAATATATATATATATATATATATATATATATATATATATTACATTATACCAAATACCACTGTGACCTATTAACTGTACACTGATAAGTTACTTGTATGCTCCAAGTTCCTTGTCCTGTATAATATATACACCATAGTTTAAGTTCACTGTAAACCACTTTGACTGAACGATAAAGTGTTATAGAAAACCTATTAAATCAATATATATTCAGTTCCCACTAGCACTCCTTGCGGCCTCGGGCAAGTCATTTAACCCTCTATTGCCCTGGAAGAAAGGCCTGGCAATCTACTTCCGGTCACACTGCCAAGAAAACCCAGGAGCTTCTGGGTCACCAGGAGTCAGCACTGACTCGAAGGCACACATTGCATCGCCGCTGAACTTTTACACTGGATGTTAATGCAGGGCCATATCCGGGCACCAAAACTGAATATCTGGGTCTTCCACCACGTGCCAAAAGGCTCCGCAAGCTGCAGGACCTAACCGGGCAGCGGAAATATTGAGCCACTGCCCGGTTAGCTCCCACGGTTAAGATAGGTGAGGTTTTTTACTCGCAGGTTGCTAGTCGGGAAGCGGCTCAATATCGCCACTGCCCGGTTAGCAATGGTGCCGCTTCCACTCTCCCCTGCAATGCCCGTGACATGTCCTGGTTTTATGCGGATTGCATCAGGGCCTGTAGTGCCGGAACCGAGGGATATTCATCGGCACTAGCCATTGAATATCAAGCCCATAGTAAATGGCAGCAAATAAAGAAGAGACTCGAAGAAGCCCAGAAACAAACACAGCAAGTTCAACAAGAGACAATGTTAAAGAAAATGAAGAAGCTTAAACGAGATGGAGCGGACTATTCTACTGGTTATATATACCCCTGGATGGACACTAAAAGGAAACTTAAGAGAAATAAGAAACAAGTGCGGTTTGACGATTCTTTAGGAGACACGTCTCAATCTGACTCCAGTGTTTCCTCGAGGGAAGGTTTTTTCGAGCAAGGAAAAGACACCGCGAAGAAAAAGAAAACCGAAGTTCCGACCAAAACCAGAGCAGGACAACAGCGAAAGTGAACGGATCTGATGTTGTCTCAGTTTCACTAGTCGAAAACATTTCTGGGAAACCTTTATCCCCCATAACTACACAGCTATTAAATAAAGGTCTTTCATTTGTACCGAGTATTCAATATGACTCTTTTCAATTCAGACTAGACTTTGAGAGATTCTTGAGAAAATTGCATCTAAAACATTATTTTGCCCTTCATAGTCCAACAACAGAAGAGCAAGAAGGGCCCGCAGTTTTGCAACAGGAGTCTGCTTCAGTAACAACAGACCAAGGTGACATCTCATTAAATAGGGTTCCCCTTCCTCTATGTTCCAAATGGACGCCCCCTATCCCGTTGCATCCAGCGTTGACAACTTTTAAAGAGCTAGTAATGCAGGACCTTACTAAGCTAGAAGAGAATGTCAAACCAATAGGAAGAGCCTTAACTCTAGCAGAAAATCAAGCTCTACGTGACCTGAGAAGTAGGACAGATCTCGTAATAAAACGAGCAGATAAAGGGGGGGCTGTGGTGGTATTAGATCGACAAGCATACATAGAGGAGGCTTTAATTCAGTTGGAGGATGAACTGACTTACAAAAAACTAGAAGAGGATCCACAACGAGAAATACAGCAGGAGATTCAACGGCTCACTAAACAGGCATTAGAGGATAAGTTAATCTCGAAAAAAGAATATAAGTATCTGAATGTGGTTTCTCCTACAGTGGCCAGGTTCTACACTGTCCCTAAGATCCATAAATGTAGGCACAATCCTCCAGGTAGGTAGGCCGATTGTGTCTACTAGGGGCAGTGTGTTAGAACCGCTCTCAACTTATGTTGATTCTTTCATGCGTCCACGACTCTCCACCATACCGTCTTACCTGCGTGACACAACACATTTTTTGAATGTAGTGGCAGATATGGCGCAGTGGGCGCCGTCTGTAGACACATGGTTGGTTACATCAGACGTCACATCGCTTTACACTAGCATACCACAAGATGCAGCATTAACTGTAGTGCATGATACATTAGTTCAGCGAGGAGATTTGTCATCGAAACACATGGCGTTTCTAGATGGCACGTCTGGCCATTTATCGTAACTATTTTATGTTCGAAGGTGTACTGTACCAGCAAATTAGTGGGGTCGCTATGGGCGCGACTTGTGCTCCGTCCATAGCGAACTTTTATATGAGCGTATTTGAACAACGCTGGATATCGCAGTCACCTTTTTTGGAACATCTGCTGATATGGCGCAGATTCATTGATGACGTTTTCGTATTGTGGAGAGGTACTGTAGATAAACTATTAGAATTTTTCGCATGGTTAAACCAAAGAGATGTTAATATTCAGTTCACGCATAATTACCACTCGACCGACATCAACTATTTGGATGTGCACATCACAAGAGGAGAAGATCATTGGCATACATCAGTGTTCCGGAAGTCCACCGATAGGAACACATTCCTCCACTATCACAGTAGGCATCCGCAACAACTTAAAAATTCTCTCCCCTTCTCACAATTCCTACGCTTCAGGCGAAATTGTTCCGACACTCGTAGTTATAAACAACAAGGAAGCGTTTTAAAACGAGAATTTGAGGAGAGAGGCTACCCCAGACAGATAGTACAGCGTGCATACCATAGAGCACTTTATAATCATAGGTCGGGGTTATTGGCGGTGAAGCCGACAGGAGCGAAACAATTAAAAGATGATACAATTAATTTAATAACCTCATATTCCCCGATGAGTCCTCATATACTGAAATTGTTACATAGACATAGCAATATATTAGCTGTGGTTCCGGGATTACGTGATAGACGGATTAGATGTGTGTGGACGAGGGGGAGAAACTTAAAAGATTATCTCAGCCCTACGGTACTTCCACTATTAAATTCCATTCAACCAGAGGGGGGACACAAGCGATGTGGAAACTGCGATGTCTGCATAGTGATGTCAGAATGCACACAATTCATTTATCATGATAATAATTACACTCTGCGAACCAGCACTAACTGTGCTTCAGAAGTTGTTGTATATTGCCTCCAGTGTCCCTGCGGCTTGATGTATGTAGGTAAAACTCTTCGGTCTCTACGTGTTCGAGTAAGAGAACATCGTAGTCGTTTAAAATGCCGCAAATCAGAGGCTCCTATCGTGGCGCATTGCCTTTCTCAGGGACACACATTCGAGCAGCTAAGATGTTTTGTTATAGAACAGATAGCACATCCATATGGGGGCCGAACATTGGATGAAACCCTCCTTTTGCATGAACAGCGTTGGATCTATAGGTTAGACACAGTTGCCCCGAATGGGCTTAACCTTACTATAGATTGGCAGGTTTGTACATAAATCCATGTTTAACACATAGGAAGACAGAGAATCGTATTAATTAGACAAGGGAACCAGTTCTGAATTCAGAAACAAGATTGCAGAAATTTGGTTTACCCAAGCAGTTGTTTGAAACGCCGATACGGCGCCATAGCAGAGCGTCGGGATCCAGTTCACCTAAGCTGCATAATAAAAAATAAATAAATAAAAAAAAAAAAAAAAGGGCTGCGGTTTTAAGTTAAGTCATGTTGTATTTATCAATAAACTCAGCATTGTTAGCACACCTTAAAATTAAAAGAAACACTGAAGTCATTGATGTTATTGACAGCACCGCTAGAAAGGACGCGAGTCCATAAAGAGTGCTAGTCGAATCTGAGACCTAACATCAGTGTTAATATAGTGAAAATTGAGCTTATTCTAGAAGTGAAGATTGGACGAACATTTTCTAGCACAACAGTCATTCGTTCAGAGAACAAGACCTCATATGGTTGTATTCAAGCAAATAAAGACCTGCATGGTCCATCTAGTCTGCCCAGTGAAGTGGCTAAAGTTGTATCTGCCGCTCCATGCAGGTTATCTCCCTATGTTTTGTCAAGTGTAAAAGTTATTTGCTAGCTTTGATTCCATCCTCTTGCTATAAAGGGATCCTCGGTGTCTGCCCCATGCCTTTTCTAATTCTATTACTGTATTTCTCCCCACCACCTCCACTGCGAGAGCATTCCAGGCATCTACAACCATTTCCATGAAAAATATTTCTTGACTCAGTTTTCGAGTTTACTTCCTTGCAGCTTCATTTCATGTCCTCTAGTTCTACAGCTTCCCAATCTTTGAGAAAGTTTTGTTTGTTCATTAATATCCTTTAAGTATTTAAACATCTGTATCATATCTCCTCTGTCCCTCCTCTCCTCTAGCATATACATATTTAGGTCTTCAAATCTCTTCTCATACGTCTTCTGGCATAAGCCCCATATCATTTTGGTCACTTCCTCTGAACCATTTCAAGTCTTTTTATATCCTTTGCAAGGAACGTTCTCCAAAACACATGTGTGTTTGCATGCTCGGTTGTTTGTTTCACAACATGAAAATGGACAGACATGCCACTTCCATAAGTCAAAAAGAATTTGGACAAACTGAGCCCACTGTATCTATTCCCCTCCCCCTGTGCTTTGCACATTCTCTTTCCAGCTCTGTCAATCTTCCACCTAAGATTAGATTAGATTTTGCAGAATCAAGCTCTACCTAAAAAAAATGTGTTTACATCCTAGACTTGTTCCATTGTGCAATAGTTAGAAGCAGGGCTTTTAGGTTGTTTTTTTTTAATTCTCTGCACTGTTATTTTTGTGTTTTAATAGTTTGAACTTCAACGCCTTATTGGTTATTTCTTCTGCAGCAAATTTTGGGCAAGACTCAGTAAGTTGCTGTGCAAGAAATAAGATGTTGAAGTTCGAAACTATTAAACCCAAAAATAACAGTGCATAAAAACAAACTAAATGCACTGCCTCTAACTACCACAAACTAGAACAAGTCTGGGAAGTAAACATATTTCGCTCAAGTAGAGCTTGATTCAGAAAAATTTGGAAGGCGTGCAAGAGAGCAAATATTAGACACTATATGAAGTGGAGGAGTAGCCTAATGGTTAGCACACTAGCATGTAGGCCAAAAGACCAGGGTTCAATTCCCACTAGCAATCCTTGTGGCCTTGGGCAAGCCATTTAACCCTCCCATTGCCTCCGAAAAAATCCAAGTTATCAATGTGTCCCTGTTTAATGTACATTACCAAGTTTAGTTACAATGTAAACTACTTTGACTAAAGGGGCATAAAAAAAACAGTTAAACAAATAACACCAACATGATTTGATACTCAAGCCAAAACTTTGATTAGCTAGATTTGGATGAATTCTAGCTAGTGATCTTAGGTGCATCCAGAGCCCTGCCTAAAGACTACCCCCTAAGATGTTCATCAGAGCACCAGGAAACTCTGTTCAGAAAACCCCCCAGCAGTTTATATTCAGATAAGAAAGGGACAATCAGTTTGACTCCTACTGTTTTTAGTGCCACCCAATAAAATGGTTTCTTATCACTCCTTGTAGTAGTTTCAGTTGTGTTTAAAAGGTTCTTGGTTTGCATAGTATGCTTTCAGCATGAAAACAATTGGAAAAACTGCATACGTGAAGGGTTTGAATACAATTTATTTTTCCTGTTCGTTAATTAGCAGCAGATTAGTCAGACTGGCAATTTAATGAGGGAGTGCTTGTTTAAGGAGGCAGAGACACTGTTGAGCTCCTGATCCATAGCAGACCTTCCAAGACTTTTCTCTGCTTGTGCATTAAGTTAACTTTCGATGACGTGACCCACTCCCCAACCTATCCCCACACTCACTAATCTGCTCCCACCCCAAAGGACCCACTACTTACCCTTCCTGGCTCCTCTTGTCTCCATTTCTGACCATTTAAACACAGCAAGGGTTTGGTTGAGGTCATTTTTAAATGGCCAGCACTGAAGACAGCGGAGCCAGTAAAGGAAATCAGGGCTTCAGGAAAGGGGAGGGGAGGGAGGACTCTAGGGCTGGAGTAGCTTAGTTGGTGGATGGGGGGTAGTTAGTTGAGTGGGGGATTAGATAGGGGATGGGTGGAGTAGATGTGGTGAGTGAGTGATTGGGAATAGGTATGGGGTGGGGGATATGGTTGAGGGTAGGTAAGTGAGTGGATTGGGGTAGGTTAGGAGTGATTTTCACTACCAGCACTATTACTAATCATTTATATAGCAGTAAAAGGTATACGCAGCACTGTACATATAGATGTAAGACACAGTCCCTGCTCACCGGAGCTTACAATCTAATCAAAATGAAAAGAGATTGCAAAACTGGGGAATAGAGTATGGCAAGATACACATACGAGGTAGGGAAGAGAATAGAATAAGAGAGAAAATGTAGTGAGAAGCTGCAGAACGGATGCACTTGTAGGTAAGTAAGAGAAATTCGAACCGGATGCGGAAACCAATAGGGAGCCAGTGAAGTGACCTGAGCAGAGGGGTTACATGGGCAGAGCGACACTGGTGGAAGATGTTTTGCAGCTGAGTTTTGAACAGATTGAAGGGGATTGAAATGATTCAAAGGGAGACCAGTGAGGAGCAAATTACAATAGTCAAGAGGGGAGGTGACTAATGAGTGGATGAGGCTCTTAGTAGTGTGTGTAGAGAGGAAGAGACCAATTTTGCCAATGTTATAGAGAAAAAAATTACAGGTTTTAGTTATCAGTACAGAGTCTCTGTGACTCAGGGGCCCTGAATCTGGGTCTCCCAGGTGCAGGGATTCTGAACTCAGGCATCTCAATGCTTAATGTTGGGGTTGGGGTTGGGGTTGGGGTTGGGGGGGGGGGAGTAACTCAGGAAATTTAACTCCTGTGTCAGAAGTGGAATCAAATTAACTCACTAAAGTAAGCACTGGTTTATGGTGCTATGCCACATAGTTCCGAATCTGTGATTCCTGAAATTACCCCCAGACTTTGGAGACCTGAATTCAGGACTCCTACACTCAAAATGCCCAGATTCAAGGCCACGCTAACATAGCATCATAAACTAACAGTAGCCCAAGAAATATGAATGACCCAGTAATTACATTTCCAGAATAAAAATACTTCATAAAGCATTTCAGGCACCTCCGTGCACTGGGGAGTGTAATCCCTTCACTTAGTGGGATTTGCATGGAGATGTGCTAATTTCAACACACACATTTTTGAACACTAAAAACCTTAGCAAATTGTGAATAGAGTTTAATTTACAAAAATATGTGCTAAAGTGGAAATGAAAAAATGCACTGAGCTTAGCACAAGGAGATAAAGGTCTAGCATCCTAATTACGAACCAAGGAGCTAGATTCAACTGACTGAAAGTCTTTACCTATAGATGATAGTCACCTCTTTTCATTAGTTGTTTGAAAAGGAGGCCTTTCCAGGGGCATGTTTTGGCTGGAGGAAGGAGGAAAGAAACTTAGGGGCATGTTTACTAAACACCGTTGCTGTGCGGGTTCCCGTTAGTGTGCGGGTGCCATATAAGGAGTGGGCGGGCCAGCCAGAAAAAAGGAAAAAACGGACCGTACCTGTGCGCATCGCGCTAATGTGCGGGTCCCACATTAGCGCGTGGGAAGGCTAAGCGGGGCGCTGCCAGGCACATAGAAGAATACAGCCGTAGCACAATGTTGAAGACAAAAATCAATGGTGCAGGGGCCATGGGTTCAATCCCCCAGTGTGCGCAACCAAAGAAGGCAGGGTGAGGCATGAATATTAATGGTAAAATATCATTTTAGGAGGTATACCACATTAGGGCGGCTGTCGGTGTTGCGCTGTTACGTTTTTGCGGCAGTAATTAATATGTTGCGTTATGAATTTCGCTGTAAAATCTGTGGTGCATTAGGCGGCGCGCTGTACGTCGCTTGCGTTACGTGCGTCGTTAGGCTGTGCGCGGGACATCTTTTGCGTATTGTGAGGCAGTAGGTGGTGCTGTGTGAGTTGTTGACGGCATGAAGCGGTGGGAAAATATCCAAACACAGGACCCGAGACGTAGCACAATGGGGAAGACACCAACCAATGGTGCAGGGCCCATGGGTTCAATACCCCATTGTGTGCAATACAGAAAGGCTGGCCATGGCATAACTAGTACTGCTGGACAAGAAAGTTGCTGGAGGCACACTAATTTTGGCCGTCACCAGGCATCGCGCGGGTAAGTTTTTGCGGCAGTAACTAATATTGATCCACATTATGCGTCTCGCCGGCAGATGTGGGGGTCGTGAGTGAGTTGATGCGCTGGAAATGTGGGCGGCATCGGGCGTCGCGCCGTTACGCTTGTGCGGGTCTGGCAGCAGTAGGCGTCGCGCTGTTAGTTGTGAACGGCATAAGGCTGTGCGCAAATGTCCATACACAGGAACTGAGCCGTAGCACAATGGCGAAGACATTAACCAATGGTGCAGGGGCTATGGGTGCAATCACCCAGTGTGTGCAAGCCAACAATTCTGGCTGAACCATGCCTAGTAATGTTTTAAAAAATATATTTAGGAGGCATACCACCTTAGGGCGGCTGTCGGTGTTACGTTGTTGCGCCAGTAATTAATATGTTGCGTTATGAATTTCGCTGTAAAATCTGTGGTGCATTAGGCGGCGCGCTGTACGTCGCTTGCGTTTCGTGCGTCGTTAGGCTGTGCGCGGGACATCTTTTGCGTATTGTGAGGCAGTAGGTGGTGCTGTGTGAGTTGTTGACGGCATGAAGCGTTGGGAAAATATCTAAACACAGGACTCGAGACGTAGCACAATGGGGAAGACACCAACCAATGGTGCAGGGCCCACGGGTTCAATACCCCATTTTGTGCAATACAGAAAGGCTGGCCGAGGCATAACTAGTACTGCTGGACAAGAAAGTTGATGGAGGCACACTAATTTGGTGCGTCGCGCGGGTACGTTTTTGCGGCAGTAACTAATATTGATCCGCATTATGCGTCTCGCTGGCAGATGTGGGGGTCGTGAGTTGATGCGCTGGAAATGTGGGCGGCATCGGGCGTCACGCTGTTACGCTTGTGCGGGTCTGGCAGCAGTAGGCGTTGCGCTGTTAGTTGTGAACGGCATAAGGCTGTGCGCAAATGTCCATACACAGGAACTGAGCCGTAGCACAATGGCGAAGACATTAACCAATGGTGCAGGGGCTATGGGTGCAATCACCCAGTGTGTGCAAGCCAACAATTCTGGCTGAACCATGCCTAGTAATGTTTTAAAAATATATTTAGGAGGCATACCACATTAGGGCGGCTGTCGGTGTTACGTTGTTGCGCCAGTAATTAATATGTTGCGTTATGAATTTCGCTGTAAAATCTGTGGTGCATTAGGCGGCGCGCTGTACGTCGCTTGCGTTTCGTGCGTCGTTAGGCTGTGCGCGGGACATCTTTTGCGTATTGTGAGGCAGTAGGTGGTGCTGTGTGAGTTGTTGACGGCATGAAGCGTTGGGAAAATATCTAAACACAGGACTCGAGACGTAGCACAATGGGGAAGACACCAACCAATGGTGCAGGGCCCACGGGTTCAATACCCCATTTTGTGCAATACAGAAAGGCTGGCCGAGGCATAACTAGTACTGCTGGACAAGAAAGTTGATGGAGGCCACACTAATTTTGGGCGTCGCGCGGGTACGTTTTTGCGGCAGTAACTAATATTGATCCGCATTATGCGTCTCGCTGGCAGATGTGGGGGTCGTGAGTTGATGCGGTGGAAATGTGGGCGGCATCAGGCGTCGCGCTGTTACTCTTGTGCGGGTCTGGCAGCAGCAGTAGGCGTCGCGCTGTTAATTGTGAACGGCATAAGGCTGTGCGCAAATGTCCATACACAGGAACTGAGCCATAGCACAATGGCGAAGACATTAACCAATAGTGTAGGGAGCATGTCCCCAATCACCCACAGTGTTAGTCCACAACGAGGCATATGTTTAGGGGTGAGAGAACCAATGTTCAGCATAAGGCGTTGCGTTGATGGGCATGAGGCGGTGAAAAATATCCTTTTGGAGGCACTGTAATAGTAGCCTGCAGAAGTGGCGCATTGATGGGTATGCACAGGAACAGACCCACAGCACAATGATGATGACACTGACCAATGGTGCATTGATCAGGGGTTGTATACACGGCTGTGCAGAAATAGAAAAAGGCTGGGTGATGCATCACCTGTCCTAGGTAATATTGCCAGATGAGGGGCATGAAGTTATTGCCCACATAATGTGTAAGAGGCAAAAGGCGCTGTGCTTATATCAGAGCCAAATGAACAGAGCCACAGCAGAAGGGTTAGCACACTGCCCAATGGTGCTGGCATCATGGGTCCAATCCCCTGCTGTGTTCAATGAATAAGGCTGGTTGAGCCATCACCTGTCATGAACTAGGAGCCATGTAACCCTCAATTGTATGTACTACTGATAGCAAATGAACTATGGAAGTACTGTAATAGCAGGTAATGCATAAGGTGCCCATCAAGGTACCTCAGAGGTCAAATTGTAGCGTACACTCTCCACAAACGAAACACACAATGATGTGTATAGGGTGCGTTTTGTGTGCCGTAGGAGGCAGGGCATTGACCAAACACAGTCAGTGCTAGTACCATTGTGTATTGTAATGTATGGAAATCCAAAGTAGGTGAGCAGACATGCAAGATGGAACAGCAGTGTAGCAGAATGGTCATGGCACTGACTGAACGTGAAGGGGTCATGTGTCAAATTGAGCAGTGACTAAGCCTGGGTTACCTACATCTGCGTACAGCATGCAATTGGACAGCGATCTGTGTTGCCAGCTAAACACAAGCCCACCCCAGTGCACAGGAGTATGTCACCCTTTAGGGTGTCACTGAATGCACATCATAAACCACCATTTCAGTGATGGCGAGTTCACATATAACCCAAACACTGCACAGAGCTGAAAGGAAACGTCAAGCAGAACGACAAGAACCACAGACATCACATGTGCTGCAGTACAATAATGACATCCAGGACATGTGGCATCTACATAAATACACACACAAATTGGGTCTAGCTGGAGCTATGTACAGAGTGATGCAAATGTAACATCCAATCATGATCGTGTGCGACAGACAACGTGAAGATGTGTCCAGCAGATGCGCCTGAAATAGCACAACAGGTGAAATCTCATGATGATAGTGGACCAGCGGTTATAGGCAGAGCACACACACACGAGCCAACCATGGAGAGATGAAATGCAGGAAGGTGTAGGAGTGCAGGATGGCTTGTAGCAGCATGCACATCAGGGCAGGATGACACAAGAGCTGGGAGTCAGAAGATGGACAGAACCATGGGTCAAAACTCAGATGAGGGTACAATGTGCTTACATCACAAACCTGCCAACATCTGGCCGCCAAAGAAATGGAAACGACATCTGCACGACAAGCAGACACAGCCAACAGAACAGAGATTAATCACACCGAGGACCACTCCCAAAAAAACAAAAAGCAACCAAAGGTAGCACAGAAACAACAACTTCCACTTCCACGTCATAGCAAAGGCTGCATTCACAAGCAGTCAAGCCACCCACACAGCACGCGTGCTGGTTGTAAGGACAGGCAAACCCACAGGAGAAAGCGGGAATAAATGCACCTGGTGATCTGCTGTGATCAGATCACATCACATATTGTATATGGTACCAGCGACACATGCACACACACACAAGGATATGTTATGCAGTGGATACAGCATGCAAAAGGAACAGAACACATCACCCCAATCGTAAAGGACCCACACATACCCCTACTTGAAACACTGACTAAATGCAAAGCCAACCCACCCACCCACCAATCAAACACAGAAACACCAAATCACAACCCAACAGTAATGAAACGCACATGGAAGAACTACCAGACCAGACGCTTCCAAAGGCTTCAATGTACCTCTGAAAATTAACTAATGCCTGTAATGGACGTGACATCTAGCGTCCTAACTGTATGCCTCCTCTTTACGCAAAACCCTACCAAGCAGCCCCGGAAATAAGACAGGCCAAATATCTTCTAGAATATAGCTAGAAAAAAAGCATTACCAGAAATCCCCCAAACCCCCACACATAATCAACCCTAGACGAATCAGACACTGTTCACAATCTGTCAATGTCCATAGCATGTCCTATGTGCCCTGTGGTCACCCTTAATGTAGCCTCCCTGGGGATGGCCCTGCCCTACCTGTAAACCCCACCCCTTGTAATGTAATGCAGATATGACCCGCAGAAATGTTGCATCAACATACACCTACATAAATGAATAAAAACAAAAAACACCCAGAGGAAAGTAAATAACCAACAAGGGCAGTGCTTGCTGTGTGGTTGAGCTGCCCAGCAATTGCGGACAGGATAGGAGCCAATTCAACATGAGAAAAGGTGCAGCACACACCTGCTCAACCTCAATATTACCACACCCCCAGGTGTAGTGCTGTGCAAACAACATTAAGAAAGAGACCCATGCAACAGCGAATATGTGCTGCCTTGTCAACACAGAGTGAACACCTTGCTGTACACTGACGACAGACAAGGGTGTGTGTAGAGGTGATGAAGCAGCTGTAAAATAATGTTTCCGTTTCCAGATATTCCATAAAAAAATACGATGTTGTGAGGCAAACTGCTAAGCACTGTGTGAACAAACATGCCCCCAACCATACACACAAACAACACACTGAGGGCAAGCCAAACATTACATTCCAAAGGGAGGGCCTGTATGGGGATGTGCCGCACTCAGTGATGTGCCAAATTGCAGACACATACACAGCTGTCATCAAACACTAATGTGAGCACAGGGGGGTCCATGGAAATTACCATCAAATCCGTTAGACCAAACGTGTAAATGTGGTCCATGAGTGGAGGAGCAGTCTAGTGTTCACCATAAATGTCCTTGCACACAAGGCAAACACGCACCATATCACAACAGCACACCATGCGCCCTGGGGCAAATCAGTGGAGGTACATGTGCAAGAAAAGCCAGGATTCCCATGGTCCCAAGGAGTCATGTGTGATGGAATGTTAAACATTGTAATGCATGTATGTCACAGAGATAAAGTACAGAAAGAGACACATGTCTGAACAATGAACATATTTATTTTTTCTAACACGTCTCATACATACCATACACAGTGTAAACAGAATTGCAAGGTGTGTCCCACCCTGGCAAATGATGGGAACACAGTCAGCAATGTCAAAATGCACATGCCATGCAAAGGTCAACTCAAGAGCAAAACATAATGGCACGAGAATAAATGTTCATCAGGTGCATGATATGCACTGTGTAGCAGGGCCACACAACACAGCAGATGCTGCATGCCCACAATGTGTCACACACATATGCGTGCATGTAGACAACAGGTGTGGCAGAATGAGAAACCAAAACACATAACATGTCCCCCCAAACATAGCCCTCATGCAACAGAGGAGGTCACCAAATTAAAAATACATATGCTGCCAATATGTTGTAATGTGACAAACACATCTGCAAGCGAATGTCATAACTCCCACATAATGGCAGATCACCACATCAGCAATGTGTCAATGTACACCCCAAATATTATATCAAACTGTGCACTGACTATATGCTAACAGGTAGCAGGGGAACCCATGAACACAGAGTGAATACAAACCACAAAACAGGCAGAAATGTGTACACATAACACCATACAGGAGGCCCCCTTGCATTGTCTGTTGGTTACACAGTCGCTGGCCACATATAGCAGGTTACATGGAATGCAGATGTGTAGCACGAAAATGGTCACCCACAATAACACACCCCAAATACAATGTCCCAATGAGAGTGTGGCAAATGCAGGGGGTAACACAGGACTGTGCAGACGTGCAATGCAAGGCGTGGCCATACATGCAGAGTGTCATGTCTGAACATCAAACAAACACAATAATTAGCATGTGAATATGCAAAGAATGGCACATAATCTCACACTGCAACACACCGAGGTCATAGCTCCACATGTTGTGGCTCACAAACAGGAGTCACTCTGATGCACAGCCACCAGCCGGACACTAACATGGTACTGTGATGCCACACATGAATGTAAACCACATTGCCGCCTACACACATCAATCAAGGATGTTGGTGGGCATGACCGTGTGTTATAGGAAAACATGTAGCATGTCCAGGTGTGTGGCAGGTGGACATAGACAATTGCAATGCTGAAACTGTTCCCCCCTGATTCAATCATGGCTGTATGCTACAGTTGAAATAAACAGATCAGGGTATCCTGAGTGCCATGTCACACACATGGGCCAAAGCTCTGCAGTAAACAACATGTGAGGAATGTCCAAACGACACAGATGATGTCAGTCCCTGATGCGCAAACTGTACCAAAAGCAAAAGGCTTCCTGACATCCAAAATATCACTTACAAAATTCCCAGGCAAACATGGGCGTGCATAGTAAAGTGTCACATGCCAATATGGCACAGTCCGAGGAGGTTCATCTGTGTCCCTGCAATCAGCAGGACGGTCAGCTACAGCATGGCACAAACTGTGTGCTGTACATGTCTGTCATGGTCAAACAAGCAGTCCAAGAGCAATAACGTCCAGCACAGGCCTGTGTTCCACTCACAGAAGTCAAACATCAAATAGGATATTTCCCATTTAACAATAACATGGTGCACTGTCCCACAACAGCTGTTGGATGAGGAGACGAGATGCACTGGAGGAAATGTGTCCATAATGTCCACTGCCCTGTGCAAAGAAAGGATAGGTGTGGCCAATGTTAGTAACCCTGCAACAACACCACAAATTGCCACAATGCACACTGCACTAATGAAAGATTGAAGTGATGGAAATGCAAACATGACAGGATATGCACATCAAAATAAAACACAGATGTGACAAGGAACAGTACATGTTGCTGCAGACACGGGTGTCACATGGAGATGGGTATGTTAAATACCAGTGTCACACAGGCATCTCACAGCTACACACTATATGCATCCCTTTTTGTGTACAGAGATGCAACATTACATGTCCATGAGATCAAATGATAACCCCACAAAAGGTACAGCCAGATGTAATAACAATTAAACAAAGGTGGAATCTAACCTATGTGTCCATGATGTGTCCCGCATCAATCCCATCAACTGCTGCATATGTACACCAGGTCACAGCGAACGGAGACGATATCAGGTCAACCAGTAGAACCAACATGTAAAGTCACACATCAGGGATCTTCACATCATGCCTATGTCAGACAGAAAACAAATGTTGCTCAACACCAGTCCCACATAACACAGGACACAACTCTGCTCACCAGAAATGTGGGTGATGATGAATAGGTGAACAGCACTACTGTAGAGGTAACAAACCCCACAATGCCCCCCAGGTGGCCCGCCACCCATCAAAGCATATGACAATGTATCATGCATGTACAATGCAGCACCACATAAGCAAACCAATAAACAGCCACCAGCACAATATGCGTAGTACAATGTGACAGCTGACATACGTGGCCTGTCGGTGCCCAAGTGCTAATTTGTGCACATAACGGTCGAGTGACATGCAAGGACACCCTGATGATGGCCTATGTAACTAAAATGGTGGAGGCAGCAGGTGTTTGCTTCCGCAAAGCTAGCCCATCAAGGCCCACATGTGGATCTGTGGAAAATCTACCAGAAAAACCCATCACAGGAAAGATACTGGTCACAACCGCACGTGGGAGATGAGTCACAACAGTCAAATATGGGTAAGAACAGCACACAGAATAAACGTGAACAACACCAGCTGCCAAAAATGATACAAAACAGTCTAGATGTTGTGAACCTGACATCACACACATACAAAGAAACGTAAGTTCTACATACCCTGGACCCCAGCATTTCTGCTGATGTTCTGCCATGTGCTAATGACCACACACCGACAGCACTGTCATCACGTATGTCCTGTGTAGTGGAAAGAAGAAACAACCTTGTCAGGTTCCAGCGCTGAACGCCACACTGCAACGTACTGTCCCCAGCTGTAATACACCAAAAACATGAACCAACAACGGACTGTGCACCCTCACACTGCACAGATCTTGTACATGGGAGAGGCATCCATGTACATGTGTGATGCAAATACCAAGGCCCCCCACATCCATCATATGCCTCCCCACCCTCCTGCTGTGCCACACACGTGCCAAAACAGCTGGATGGACACACCATGTTGGTGACGCATCCCAAGGTTCACACTATATGTCTGTGCCTCCCTTGTTCAGACAAACACCCCCTCTGTGTGCAGTACCCTCCAATTTTGTTTTGAAGCACAGTGTAAGTACCTGTGTCACCTGGAAATATGCCTCAATACCACCTGTATACACTGTGTAGATGCATATTATGTATTGTACATCTCCCCCAGCAAAGAATAATGACAGTTGTGTGTTTATCATGTGATGAAATACATGGCAAGGGCCAGCACCATGGCTCTCCACAATAACCACCATGTCTGCATGTCACCTTACCGTGATTGTTGCATGTAACCCATTGTGTAACTGTGCGAAAGTTCAACCAAGGATAGGTTTGCTGTCTCAATGCCCCAAATAACCCCACATAGGTCTGTGTGTGTATGTGGCATATAACATCCCTTGATAGTGTCCTCAAGGTATCTGTGTGTCTGTACCGTGCTATCCTGCCATACACACAGCACGTCCCACACGCATGAGGCAGATGTAGAGATACTATCAAATACATATGCCACCACTAAAATGGAAGACCCCATAAAATCGGAAGGGCAAACACATCTAGCGTCACATTTGCCTAACGAAATACACCCATTCAGCATCTAACCCACTGCACATCTGTATGTGTGTACATGTAAATATACTGCTATGCATTACTCCACCACAAATGGACTGTAGCAATCATATGGCCCCCTGGCTGCCCACTGCACATGTCCACATAATTCACCATATCCATGCCTGTGACACCTGATGAGGCATACTCCTACCACACACTGCGCTGCTGCTGCAGCAATACACGTGTGACAACCTTGTCAGAAACACCATAGGAACGTAATCAGGTGCATGTGTACTGTGATATGTCTGACCTATGGCATTGAAAATATCCAAATACAAACATAGCAAGCTGACAGGAGCAAGAACACACACACACACAAACACCCACAGATTGCAGTACACAAACAAAGGTCCCGCTTGAAAGCTCACCACAAACATGGACACCTCTATCACACCAAACCCCTAACCATCTGCCTGACCCAGGGCTCCGCACACACAATAACACCAAATCACGGTGTCTGGCCAGCAGTTGCTAGCACAAAAAACCACTAAATGGTACTGTGACCCCCAAAAGCTCTGAAAGGTGTGTCAACACCCTTCCTGACCACAACACCAACAGCTGCTACTGTGCTCTGTCCACATTGTCCATCACACACCTCTTGACGACATGTTATGATGGATGTTTAAGAAAAGGACAATGCAGTGTTGCATTCTGAATGGTAAATGGTCCAAACATCACCCTTTGTAAACCTCACACGCATACAACAGCACATATAGTGGGTAGATGTGCAATACATACCAGTGAATCTGTCTGCAATCAATCGAACGCCTGACCGATGTGCCTGCCTGTGTGTCACCACAGGCACGTACAGGGGGGCACGGTGGATCCTCCTCCACATCCTCATTAATCTCTGCAGGGATACCATGCCTGAGAGCAATGTTGTGCAGTATGCAACAAGCTACGATAATCTCTGCAACAGTCATTGGCGAATATTGTAAGGCCCCACCTGATCTATCCAGACACCTGAAGCGACTTTTCAAAACGCCAAAGGTGCGTTCTATGACTGAGCGGCTGGATGCGTGGGCCTCATTGTACCTCCGCTCTGCACGTGTCCGTGGTTGACGCACAGGTGTCAGGAGCCAGGGCCGACACCCATACCCTGCATCACCTGCAGAGAAGAATGTTGCATGTGAATGACTGAGCGCATGAAACCAAAAATTCACAGATGTATAGACGAGAGACATAACCCACAACACATCAGGACAGACATATTTTACATTCACAATTATCCATCAGACCTAACAACTATTCTGATAGAAACACAACAAATGCCCTGTCAGGTCTGTAGAGACATGTCCGAGAACAACACAATCCCACCTTGTCCCCCCAAATGATCCTATGTTGAGCACAAGTCCCATGTTATGTGGCTCATGTTCTCATCACCGACACCATCACCACCAATGGTAGAGTACGCATAAAAAACACACATGACACATACAAACAATATATGTTTGCAAAGTAAAGAACACAATAATGTTTGCTGGGCCAATGTAGGCGCACACACACAACATGTTTGACTGTGATGTCAGCCAGGATGAACACAATATCACCATGACACCCCATGTCGTCAAAGGTCTCCATATCTACATATAGCAGTATAACTTAAAATGCTGTTGACCGCTGTCAACAAACCATCTCAGTAGACACCATGTCTACTGTACCCTCACCGTTCCATCCTTGTTAAGTTGTGCTCCACAGAATAGGACATTGTAGGCCACATGTTTTGTAATAAATCAAAGATACTGAGTATGACAACGTTCCTGTGTATGTCACACCAATACCCCTACGTCTGGCCTAATAAATAGGCCCACGTCTTTTCAATCAAATCTCCCAACTGTTGAGTCTCATCATGAGATTCACGGAAAATGACGCCTGAGCACTGCACATGTGCAGTGCGCAAAGGTTAATGCTAACCCCAGTCCGGCCCCACCCCTGTAATGGCAGAGGACAAAAGCATTTGCACAGCTATGCAAAAATGTACACCCAATAGCAAAGGCAAGCAACATGCATCATATGTTGTCAACCCCCCCCCCCGGTCCAGCGAACAACAGCTGACAGACCCCAGAAAGATTGAGTGTGTGGCCCTCACGCGCACAGGACATGCCTTAGGAGCATGGGTTGTAAATAACACACGTCTGACATGACCTAACACAGATACAATCTAAACCCATGCATACACAGGTGGGTGGAAATGCCCCCCCCCATCCCTGTGGGCAGAAGGTATACAGACACAGGTGCCAATACACACCCGACACACACATCTGAACAGTTGCATATGTTCCGTAACAACACCAGCATCTCCACATCACAGATGGCTGTGAAACGGATGTGACATGGCTAATCATGTCCCCTGTTAAACAACGTCTACAGTCCTGTAAGTATGTAAAGTCACAACAGTTGTCGGTTTGCTGAATGGGAGTTCATGTAGCTATAGCACAGTGGCCAATATCTGCAACACATGGGTAATGTTACGTAAACACATACATATATGACTAATCATCGAAGATATATATGGAGATACTCACCCAGCAATATACAGTCACCGTAATGTCCATCCTCAATTCCCTAAATAGTGCTGAGCGATGCAGGATATAGGAGTCATGGGTGGACCCTGGAAACCTTGGGACCACATTCAGAATATGCAGATTAGCATCACATACAACCTGAACATTCAGGGAATGGTAGTGTTTGCGGTTGCGGAACACCACCTCCCTGTCTCTGGGCGGGACCATGGCATCTTGTGTGCAATCAATAGCTCCCATCACGTGTGGTATCCCGGCTAACGCCTCAAAGGCCTGGTCCAGGGTCTCCCAATGTTGCCTACTGTGGGGAAGGGCTATGTACGTCCCCACCCGGCTGACCATAGCACGCAGTACCTGGTGGAGACAGCGTGAGAAGGTGGGGCGGCTCATGCCACCCACTGCGGCCACAGATGACTGGAAACAGCCAGAGGCAAAGAAATGTAAGGCAGCAAGGAGCTTGACTACACCTGGGATGGCATGGGACCGGCTAGTCAGGGGCTCAAGGTCAGGTCGCAGATCCTCATACAGCCCCCTAATAGCCCTTGTGCTCAGTCGGTACAGGGAGATGACCTGGTCCTCACGCATGCCCTGGAGCTGGGCCCTGGGCCTATAGAGCCGCAGCTGCCGAGCCTGCACCTCAGTACGCCGTCTGTGCCGTCGCCGCACAGCACCTCTCTGGCCAGCCGCCGCAGCAGCAGGTCTGAGTTGCTGCGGGTCTACACCCATGCCCTGTGCCACAGCCCCATGGACATCATCTCCCCTGTCCAGCAACCGTAGCATCTGCCCACGTCTTTGGGCACATGCAAACAACTATTATGTCGCTCCATGTAAAAGCCCTCTGTGACTACACAAGCACAAAACCCCAAACACAGAACAAAACACAGACACACACGACACACAGCACACACACACTTGCCCAAAACACTGCCACAAATGGCAAACCACCACCAAACATCAAAGACAACAGACACACGTCCCACAATATGGCTCACTAAGACCAAAACCACACACACAAGACAGTTTGCCTCCCAGATTACCCTCCAAACCAAACAACACTCGCCTAACGCCAAAACAAACACCTCAATGTTGGCCTTCCACCTGAGTACCCTCTTTTTATACAGTGTACAGTTATTTTTCCGTTGGTTGTCTGAGTTACCGCGCCCCGTGTGCGCAGTGCGCATGCGCAGGAGGTCACGCATCGCCGCCTGTCTGTGCGTGCCGCGCATGTGCAAGCGTTGTCACGTGTGCGTGTGTATGACTGCGACGCGCATGTGCCAATTGGGGCGCATGTGCGTTGGGCGTGTGGCGATCGGAGCCCATGTGAACCCCGTTACGCATGGGGCGTCAACTGACGGATTTCACCAAAGGCATGATTGCAACGCACACAAAATACGGTCATAGGCGCTACCGAAGAGTGGCGCTTGCGTCAAACATCGCGCAAGCACCTTAAATCAGGCCAGAGCATGAGCATAAGAGAGCAAAAAAAAGTCAAACACAGGGCGCGTCGAACAGCATCGGCGCCGTCGATCCAATGACCGTAACATGCAATCCAAACCCAAACGCCCACAAAAAGACAGTTAAGATAGGTCGGCGACACATGAACGCAACATTAACCGCACAATCAAACCATAGAGCGAGACGCATGAGCATGCCACAATGAAACACAAGCGCGTGCGCCGACAAGCAGTGACGTCACACAGTGGCGAATGCGCAACTTATGCAACCATCCAGTACACAAACTACAAATGCACCCAAAACGGAAGCAAAATGTTGAGGGTTGGTTGAGGAGTCAGAGCGAGTGTATACGAAGTTAGATGTAAGTCGAGAGGTGGTGTAGTGAAGCGGTGGGTCCGAGTGTCATTTGGGTAGCCACATTTTCCCCGTGGTGTGTTGATAAGTACCCATATCTGTAGTCTGTCATTGTGTGTGTTGACCTTGTCTGTGTAGTTGTGTTAGTGACTGTTTTCTGTTCCTGTGCTTGCGTGCCTGTTGGTTGGGTCGTGGTTGCGGTGTCTGTTCCCCGTGCCTGTTGTGGGAGGGGCGGAGGGGGTGAGGGGCAGTGGGGAGGCGAGTGGTGAGGTGAGTGGGGAGCAGAGAGACGGGCGGAGGCCGATGGAGAGAAGAGAAGCCTCGAAGCCAGCGGGGGAGGGGGAGCGTGACAGGGAGACACACAGGGGTACAGACGGAGAGATAGGGAGCCAGGGACAGAGACAGAGAGGGATAGAGAGAGGGATAGGGATAGGCAGGGAGGGACACAAGGAAAGACGAGGGCAGAGAGAGGGGCAGAGGGAGGCTGAGGGTGGGGGGAGGCTGGAGCCTGGTGTATTTGCGGGTGAGGTGGGTGCCGCCAGTACCACTAAAGGCAGGGCCTGCGGGGAATGGGAAAAGGGACCTGTGGAGGTGGGGGCAGTGCCAGGGCCATCAGTACCTGCACAGCCTGCTCACAGCAGGCACACAGGGAAGAGGAAGCAGTGTCCCTGTGTCTGAGGGGCCTCTCAGGAGGAGGCATTAAAATTCACAGACGCTGAGAACCACAACCTCCTCTCCATGAGGTAACGACTAACCTTTGAAAATTACTGATGGTTCTGTTTGGCCTGACAGAGCACAAAGGACAGGCACAGCAGGGCGTACGCGGTGTGGGAGGCGGTCCATGCGAGGGGTAGCAGAGGCAGGGGCACCCTACCACGGGACATAGATAGACCTGAAGAAAAGGATAATTCCGACATCAAAAGAGGTGTACTGGCAGGCCACCTCTGTGCCGAGAAAAAAACATGCTCGGGGTACAGGAGGTAGGGGGCCCCTGCCAGCCATGCTGACGCCCCTGGAGCAACAGCTGGCCGACCGCCTCGGTCCGGTCTACACCTATGGTCTGCGGCTGCGCTGCTGGATACTGCAGATCCACAATGCAGGTAAAGTATGTCATGCAGATCCATCACATCGCAATAACCGCCCTGAGATTTGATCAATGTGTTATACAGCTTACATTTGCAGATTGCACACCACATACCTATCTCGAACCATTCCAAGGATGTCGTTAGCCTTGTGTCTGAGGCTGTGTTGCATCAACCCCATCATAACTAAATGGTGGCCAGACACCATAGACACCAGTGGCCTAACACACTAATGTCGGTAGACGTGGAGGGTCAGAGATCGCAAGTTTTTGTGCGCAATGTGTCTGGGGTAATTATCTGTTTTCCCTGAGGGTGGGATTCTGATTTTAAAGCGGCCCCGTGTAATCATATGTAGATGGTGAATTAACCTGTCTGCCAACACATGGTGGACATGGCAACAGTTGTAATGGAAATGTGTATTTGCCAGGGTATGGGCGAAGGGGAATGGTCACCACATAGATGCAGTATAACGGAACTATACATCCCACACTGGTATTTAAAACATCCGTCATTGTGTTCCCCTACAGTTTTACAGAGGTATTGTGTAACAACCAGTAGGGAAACCACACTATAATGTAACCATGTACTGTAACCAAGAGATTACCCAGCACGCGTCATGGGACCACCGTTGTCAGGATCACTGACGGCTGGTACACACACAGCAGATAGCTATGAGGATAGATTGGAAGGAACATCCGGCATTGCCGTAACCAAATCCCTGTCAGTACTCGACACGTTTTCTGCAACACCTTTGTCATGGGCAACACAATCATTGACCATTGGGAAAAAAAGCCCCAAGGGGGGGTAAAAATAGCAACCACGAGGGGTTCCCCCAATGATTGCACAAACCTCTGGCCTATGTCTGGTCATCCGCATCTATGGGAATCTCACAGCTCCATTACAGGGGTAACTATGGCGTACAGTAACAGCTGGACTTGTTTGCAGGTGCCCACCCCAATTTGACCAAGGGTATTGCTGGCAGATGTTCAATGTGGATGCACATTGATGTTATCTGTGTCTACACATCTCGGTCATGCATTGTTGGTACACCCCTCTCACACCTGATGTGTGGTATGCAAGTAGTGGATGACACTATGTTAATATTATGTTTTTTTGGCGTGTCCGTGAACCGTTGGTCTCACACGTACGACACTCAGATTTCCCCCTGGATCAATCCCCTCCATAGAGAATATTGTTGTTTAACGTACCAAGAGTACATGGGACATTTCACACAGATGTGTGTGGATATATCTGGGTATGTCCCAACCCCACGTCACGCCTGCATGCACCCGCCCTCCTCAAATTTCCTGCCTGTGGTTTTTTTTTTTTTTAAAAATTAGGTAAAAAAGACAGTGGTCAGCCGCCCAACTTAATGATGCCTACTAGAAACTGTACCACTGGGATGAGGGAACAAAACCCATGTACCATGCTCCTGGGGAGTCCACGCCTATTTGTGCCCAATCTGTCAACACACCCATGGGTCAGCTGTTCCCACCCAGAGGCCCGGGACACCATTACTGTGTCTCTCACTGCACACACACCTCAAGTTTTTACGGGAATGGTAGTGCCAGTCACAGGATCACCCTGCAAAAATGCTGGTTGTGGTTGCAAAGACCGTTGCCATATGAACATCTGCTAGCCATTGATTGCCCTAAACAAGCCAAAGGTTAACGCAAAATGTGCATGTCCCTGGCCTTCACATTGTTTCACATCCCCATCTTCAGCTCCCATGGCCTCCCTGCCACCCACCATCTGTCACTCTTGTCTCTCTGTGTTTAGCAACGCTGCCCCTGCATCGGGCAGTCAGCCCCCTGATGTGCTGTGGTACATCAGTGTCCCAGTCATCCCCCTCTCACAAGGTGATGCGGGTTTAGCTGATTTGGAAATGTGTTCCGTGTGGTAACTATATAAACGGGTGAATGCACCTGCTAGAAACAGAACCTTAAAACTGGACGACATATGTCCACATCGCGACGTGTGTGTGTGCAATCATGTCACAATTCCCCCCCCCCCCCATGTCACACCACAAAAAACACAACCAAGTGGCAATACACAGAGGGACAAATATGTAGCTGTGTGATACACAGCTGTTCATGTACCATACATAGGCTTTGATTTGATGCCAGCCCCATGGCCAATGACTATCCTGACGGGGCCACCCCCCCCAACGTATCAGGGCATAGTACATCCTTAACACATCCCCATAAAACTTCTGAGCGGGTAGGTTTAAACAGGACTAGGGATCGTGGGGATCATGTATCTGTGGCATGTGTAGAGGTACTTGCACATACCATTTCACTTGCAGTCTGGCTCAGTGCTATCACCCTCCCCTACGTCACACTCACA